>JAHREE010000444.1:3917127-4021975 GCA_033628505.1 Tringa tobata
GGGGGGCGGCCCCCCCCCCCCGGGCCCGGCGGCCTCCCCGCTGGGCGGCGGAGGTGTGGCCGCGGCTCGGCCTCTGGCCGGTGCCTCCCTGCGCTCCGGGGGAGGGGGCGAGCGGGGCACCTGCTTCCGTCTGGGCCGTTTCCCTGCCCGGCTGCGGGTCGGAGGAGGCTCGGTGGCGACGGCGCCCGGGGTCGGCGTCGGCCCCGCCTTCCCTCCCGGCAGGCGGCCCCGGGCGGGGGTCCGGCGAGGTGGCTTCCTCCTCCTTTGTTGATGCGGGTGTGCCTGAGGAGTTTTTTTTTTTTTTTATTTGGTTTGTTTGTCTGTTTTTAGGAGGCTAGTGTAAATGTGGTTGCCCTTGCACCCAGTGCCTGCCTCCAGGGAAGGCGATAAGGCGGAGTGCGTGTGGGCAGTACCTGTCAGCTCCCAGCCTTGGCCTAGCGCAGCCAGCCCTGAAGTCTGTCCAACCAAATACTTTTGGACTTCATGTGAGCAAATACGCTGGGGTGAACAGATGGAGTAAGAGGGAGCCATTTTTCTGTGCTTTCCCAGTCTGCAGTTCGTCTGGCCTTCTGGTTTAGCTATTCTCAGCTTTCAGTCAAGGAATTTGGTCACTCTTGGACGGGTACAACGGGGTAGGGGTTTGGGGAGGTCAAATGTCTCTTGTGTTGTGTAAGCGTGCAGACCTGCTGGAGGCAAGAGTTTGGGACCTGGTCAGAATGTGAAAGAAGAAAATGGTACCACCTTCAGAAAGAAGAATGTGGTACCTCGTTATATCCTTCTTTGTTCCCTTTGTACTCAACAGTAAAAGATCAGTCGACCAGTAATTGGGTGGAGGTGATACCTGGTCATTAAACTTCAAATTTCACAACTGGTTGTATTTCTGTTCATTCACCGGGGAGCTAAAGACTTAGCCAGAAGACAGGTTGGAGTTCTTGAGGGAGGCTTCTCTTCTGTCTCTAGCTTTCTAGAATAGCCTGTATCTTGATTATCTTAGCCTGGGTGAGATGTCATTCTCTCCTCGTAAAAGGCATCTTATCTCTTCCGAATAAATCCTGAGTTGTGGCATACCTAGCAGAAAATGCTAGGAACAAATAAAACATTTTGTTTGGTTCTTTTCATGTTTTTAAGATTTACAATGTATAATTCTGCAACGCTCACTCTGTGTCTTAAGATTCCTTCTGGGTTTGCATTTCTACTTAGAAATTTCACTAATTCTGCTTTTTTTTGTTGCTTGAAGGTTGTTGTCTTGGCTGTGATTCTTTGTGTCTGTAGTTACCATTCTGCTCTAGGCCTTGAGGTGGCTTCATTCTTTGTTGTTTCTTATGGTTTTTTTTCCCCCCTTTGTTTCTCTTGCTATCTGCCTTCATAATTTCTTCATTCTTCCTTTTTGCTGGAGTCTTTTCTTATTGGTAGACTCCCTCCAGTGGAAGAATTATTTTCCTCCTTTTGTTTTCATTGGTCTTAAGTGGTTTCAAGGGGCTACTGCTGAAGTGATTCTTATAAGTTCTTGTTCAACTTCTGGTGATTCTGCTTTCCTCAGTATCACTGAAGTAACAGTTCCCCTTGATCTTGAGAAGCAAGATTAAAAATTTAACATCGCTTCTAGTACTGAGAGTGGGATAGATTTAGGGCTCCTCTTAGTGGTAGGATTTTAATAGAGCACAGACAAATTGAACTACTTTAGGTAAATATTAAAATGACTTCTGAAAGTGCTCTCCTCCCAGAGTATATAGCTTTCACAATTGTCTTTTCCTATTTTAAACCATTTTCTTCTTGAAGAATTACTGTTGTTAAATAAGATAAATTAAGTAAGTTATATAAAGAAGAAATAAAAAATGCTGTTAAATTTGCAGCATAAACTGATGGAAACCCTGAGGGAGTAAAACTATTCTGATTTCTATTATACTTACTGTGCTTATTACTTTTAATAGTAGGACTCAGGAATAAAATTGTCTTGGGTGTGAAGTAGGTCTCTTCAGGAAGTTTGATCATTTTAGGTAAATAATTCCATAGTATCCATCCAGAAACAACATTCTTGAGTTGAACAGTCCTTGTGGTCATATGGGAGGACAATACATGACAGTGTGTGGGGTGCCTGCACTCAACAGAAGGTCGCTCCTGCTTATCTAAAGAATTGATGTTAAGCCAGTGCAATTAAGTGAACTAGAAACTTTGCTGTGCAACACAAAGTTGAGCTTAAACCAATGTAAAAACATTAATATGTGCAAAGACACACACAGTTTTGCCTATTGACTTGAATTGCTTCAGTGCAGCATGTTTAGATAAGCTGATTGAACTTTGTGTATATAAATCAATTGCACAATTACAAAGGTAATGCTTTGCGTGTTAAAGTTAGGTGGCCTTCATGGTAGATTCAGGAAACCAGAGTGTGTCTAGCCCGGTATAACCTTGGCCACCACAGCCAAGGCTTCTATTAATAGCGAGGGAATCAAATGTGGAGCCTACTTACGAACTTTATCTACCATCTGCCTGCTCAGATACAATTTTGTGTAGATACTGTATACGAATGTTATAGTAGCAGTAGTTTGTTTCTCTTGGTTCTTGTTACCTGGTTTCTCTGTTCAGAGTTTATTTGATGCATCTCAAAATATACTTCTGATGAAGTCTTAGGTAACTGGTCTGCTCTAAAGGAAATCTCTCCAGCTTACCATCTGGGGTATCTTTTCTTTTCCTTTAGGGTGGCTAATGTAAATCTAGAGATGGTTTGGTCTAGGTTTGGATCTGGTTTGGATGATTTATAAGGATGTGTCTGTTCATCTTTTATTACTAATTAATTCTGTAATTTACTTTTTAGAGATAAACAAGTGTTATTTTTTTTATTTTGGATGCCTTCATATAAGGAAGCTGCAATACAGCATAGTAAATGGATGTTGACTTGCTAAAGCAAGGTACCTTGTGTAATTCTCATTTGTTTTAGAAAAATCAGATTGTCACACTTTTGAACCTTTTGATTTCTATGCAAATTTCAGTGGTTTTGATTATTAAGTTAATTGCAGTTGGTCTGATCTACTAGAATGTAATTTAGGCTTTAGGAAATATCCAAGTTTGTAAATGTAGCTGCTTGTCAAAGTATTAAGAACTTTAGTTGTGGCAAGGTTTAATAGACTTTAAGATCCAGTGATATGTCAGTAGGTGAAAAGAGTTTGTAGTTGTCTCCCATATGGTATCTAGCCATGGGCAAATGGTGTTTTGCAGCTCCATCAAAGATAATTAATAATGTTTTGAAGAAGGCAAGATCTTCAGTTCTAAAGCATTTATATTAGACATATGCTCATAGTTCAGCAAGCGAGTTCATCTGTTGGAGGAAAAAACCCCATGCAGTTGGACAGGAGAAAATTCAGACTGGAGTATTTTTTGGTTTGTAGATGATCTTGTGTTATAATGAAACTTGATAGTTCATAAAATAAGCTCGAAGAAAGCAATATGCCATGTGTTTGCAATAAGAGTATAACTAGTCCATATTCTGTTAGTGATGTGTACCGACTTGTTCCTGTGGCTGTCTTGTTCCGATTCCCCTTTAAGGCTGTAGACAATAACCTGATATACTGGAGAGCCTCTACACTGTGGCTATTTCATTCCCCTGTGTCCTGTTTCTGAGTATGCCTCACTGTGTGTTGACTTATTTGTTAAATTAATCATGTGGGAAGCAGATGTTTTAGCACTGCGTTACAGTACAAAGAGAATAATATCTTCATCAAGGGTTGCATATCCTGAAAGGCAAAAAGCCAGGTTAAGAATTTCATTAAACAGGCTTTTGCATTGATGTGCGCTCTGTATTTGATGGTAGTTATGGCAACCAATGGCTCCATTGACATAGAGCATTGCCTTCTCTTATGACCTGTATCAAAGGGTCTAAGAAATTATCAATTTCTACTTGCAACAGTGGGCCATTTCTTTATCAGTAGGCATGTGTGAAGTAAAAAACCCTATGGTTATAAGAAAGGTAACTGTTATAGATTGATGTTACATGCTACGTGTTCATACCTTCAGATACCTTACTGTAAGCTTTCTGCAGTCCTTCCTCTAATGATCCATACTTATCTGTCTATTTAGCTGTGTGTCTTAGAGTGTACATCAGTGTAGATTTCATGGAGATCCTGTCTAAGCTGCACACTAGATCAGACTTCTCTCTCTCGCTGTTTTCCCTCCCCACCCCTTACCCCCCCTTCATTATGTCTCTCTTGGGAACTGATGTATCTGTTGGGTCTACCATGATCCCTTATGAATGGCTGGAAAATTCTATGCCTCCTCTCGCTGCCAACAAGTAGGAGAAGTATATTCATAGTTTCTAGCCTGTTTATTTTCTTCTGATGCAATTTATTTAGAGTTAGCTCTGTTTTTCCAGTGCATTAAAATGTTTGCACCCAGTAAGTACTATTGAACAGTTTTTGTTAAATTTAAATTTTGGACAGTAGATACCTAGTATTGATGACCTTTCCTACTCTGTCCCATATCCTTCTTTCCCTTCTTCTGACTCGATTCCTTATTTTATCCCTTTTCAGAGACACTTCCTTACAGGAACTCATTTCAATAGAAATGGCCTTGCTGTGCTACTTGGGAGCTATGGAAGAATATATTTTATTTCTTTTACTTTCTGTGGCTAAGTAAGAGTAAAGGGCCTTTTTCCTATTCTAGACTTGATAAAACTTTAACAAATAGAGTGACAACAAAAAACAAGCTTGCTGTTGAGAAAGTCATTATTAATAGTTACCTTTGGATGTATTCCATTCATCAGGCAAGGTCTCTTGTATCATCTTGGGTTGTAGCAGCTGTGATCCACCTAAGATCAGAAAAGTTAGATCAGCCTGCTGGTGGGTTCCGGGACATACAGATAATAAGTATTTTGCTGGTATTAAGTGGCTTATGTGGTTATTTTATGGAGTGTCTTGCAACAGCGAATCACCTGTTTAGCATACATATTGCATGTTGCTGCTTTAAGGTTGTCCTTTCCAGTGTGATTCTATCTATTGTATTCTTTAACAGTAGACAAGAAGGTTTCGGTTCTCCAGGACCTAGGCTAGGTTGGTTGAACCCTTCCCTCCTTGAGGGAAGAGAGGGAAGGGTTCAAGGAGGGAAGGGTTCAAGAAGTTGCTGAAACACATGCTTTATCAACAGGCTGAGACCCTACACATTGTCAAGGAGTTTAACCTCGGAGCATTATGAAGCTGTGTAAAAACATCCTCATGTTCAGGATTGTTGGGCTGGTACAAATGGCATTCTGTAGGATCTCTATCAACTCCATGCAGCTTCTCTGCTTTTGAAGTCCTTTGGGCTACCAAGGACTTCTGGCTGAAGCTGTACTGCCTGTTAGCTTGGCATGAGAGTCAGAATAAACCCATGGTCGTGTACTTCTGGTGGGTTCGACTCTTCAGAACAAAACCTCCGCTATCTGATCTTCCACATACAAGGTACAGGAATTCATACTGGGATTTGCACTGACCACAGCATTTTGAAGAACTGCAGCTACCATGCTTTTATAAATAATTGATTCTCTCTGCCTTCCTTCCTGTCTCCCACAGACCTAAAGCTCAGTATTTTGTGTTGCTGCTGAGGATTCCACAATAACATTCAGTAGTTTTCACAGACCTTCATGTTAGGTCTTATCCTTGGAAAGCAAAAAAGATTTCAGATTACTGTGTTGATTAAGCCCATAATGACATAGTCAGCTCACAAACCTGCCTGTCTTGATTTCTCCTAAGAATGTTTCTGATTAGGACTACATCAGCCTCTAAATTAGTTGCTCTGATGTTTTCCAAATGGTTAACAGCCAAGTGATAATTTTGTATTACCGCTTTTAGACTTGTGGCCTGACTAGATGCCATGTACTTTATACATGCCTCA
The DNA here is from genome assembly GCA_033628505.1 of Tringa tobata. Lineage (NCBI taxonomy): Eukaryota > Metazoa > Chordata > Aves > Charadriiformes > Scolopacidae > Tringa > Tringa tobata. Next base: position 3,922,990 of record JAHREE010000444.1, read on the forward strand.
GGAATAATGTACAGTTGTTTAAAAGGCATTGATAAGATACGTAACTTTAAACATTTAGAAGCCTGAACTCTTGCTGTGTCAGTCACTGAACAAACTTAAAATAAATGATGGTTCTACCCCAAAGCTTTTGCTTATAGGACCAGTCTGGTTTGAAGAACAGAATAGTACTCTGAAGATTGAGCTCACAAGATAAAAGTGCTGCATATCTTGCCTTGTCTGAAATTAGCTTATTTATTCTATGACTTATCTATCGCTTTGTAATATACCTTGGTATATATTCAGTTGAAGAAGAACTGGTGTTTTGGAGGTCTGTGGAAACACAATCTTGTTTAGATTTGGGCCAACCAGTGTTGATTTTCAGTTCCTTTGCTTTGATCCCACCAACTTCTAAAGCTCCTTTTATCCCTTTTGTGAAACTATCAGCTGTCCAGGATTCTAAGTTTGCTATGTCAGGGTGGAGCGTTATTTGTCTGGCACATATCTGCTCTACGTGGAGCTGTCAATGGATCTGTTGGCAACAGAATAAACGTGATTTTGGGTGTATGTTTGGAAACACATTCCTCAAGAACTGTTGTCTCTTAGATCACTCTTAATGACAATTAATATAGGTCGATTCAGAGTTCATTCTTCCTTATCACTTGTAGAATATCAGAATTTTATATTTGAAAAACATCCTGGAATGGTATCTGACACCTGCAGCTGATTTTTAAATAACAGTATCCTGGGTGCCCACCTCTTTAGAAGGTTCGGGTAGTGAGATTTGAAAATAATACGATTAATTTTCTTTACATTGAAGTAACAGAGCTAGCCGTTTGGGTATTACAATAGCAAGGACTATGTAATAAACTTGATTGCCTTCTTCAGGATGCATTTCTCTGTTTCTGCATAGCACCTGCAGCGAGAATAGCTCTGGCATGAAATGCATGGGCACACACTTACCTTTCCAAGAAAACTGCAAATGACATATATATTCACCTTGTCTGTTGGTGTCTTGACAGAGTGGTATCTTCAGCTTAAATTGAAGCTTTTATGGCTTCATATAGCTTTTATAACAATCCACACATCTTACTCGAATCCTGAAGAAATGAAGGTGTTTCTTATATTTGTCTAGCACTATACAGTTGCTTAGAACTTTGTCAGATGAAGTATTTGGGCCAAAAATATTGCATGCCTTATGTTTGACCTGCTTAAATTTTCATGGGAAAATTTTCTTGGCCAGAAAATACTTTTGTTAACTCTATTTTGGAAATTTGATTTTTGTTCTTTAAGTAAAAGATGTACTGGCAGATAATTGATGGTACTCCGAAAGCAACTGGGCAGGGAGTCTATATGTGAACTAATGGTTTGGGAAGAGTGAAGGCCAAGCAAAGATGGCTCTGATGAGAGTTCAGGACCAGATATATGCTGATCTGCTTGTCTCTCAGACCTAGTTTTGAAGTCAGCTGGGAATTCTGCTTTGAAAATGCTATGTGAGGCTAAGAACATAGAAATATCAGATCCTAAAAATTATGGAATCAAGCATCCAGAACTAGAATATGCATTCTATCTTAATTTCTCTATCTTTAGGTCCATATTTGAACAAAATACAATAGAGGATACCTTTAGACTCCATGCTGTGAAAGGATTTTGAATGCAAATGTTTTTCTTGTGGGCTTTTTTAATGTCAGCCTTCATGAAGATTGCTTTTTAGACGAGTATGAAGAGTGTTCTCATCAATGCCTTCTTCAGTACTGTGAAATACTACATTAACTGCTCATTTAAGCAGTACCGTTCCTTTTCTCAACTGAAAAGGTTGCAAATCCTGTTGGACAAAATGGTTAGAGACCATATTCGTACATTCAAATGGATGAATTAAGATACTTTTAATAATCTTAATATTGCAGTTAACAGCACAACTAAGGGCCTTTTAACTTGTAAGGGCTTCACTTTGCAATCGCTGTGATGTTTGAAAAAGCTGCACCAAAGAGAATCGGTATTATATTTGTAAGTTAGCTAGCTCTATGTTTGTTATTGTACAAATATATTTTAAATTTTGTGTAAATTGAGGCTTTTCAGTCAAAGTAGGTGAATGTAAGCTGTACTTAGATGCAATTACAGTGCAGTAATTATATTCCAGAACACCCACCGTTTTTATAAAGACAATATTTTTGCAGCAGAAGATTGTAATACTCTTGAATTGCTCTATTGTCTATCAAAATGCTCAAATTCAACAACGCTGTGGGTCTATTCAGACATAGGCTCAGCTTCAGCTCTACTCTAAAGTCCATTCCTTCACATTCTGCTGTATTTCTGTCTCACAATTGAAACAGCAAAATCTACTGTTTCTCATTGATAGTGGGTACTTGTACGCTAATGAAGCTCATTGTAGTTTTATCTGCTATACAAGATGTTTATGTCTGAGGACTAACAGAGAATAATATAAATGGTCTTCTGCAGGGCTTCTTTGTCTGCTTTTTCTTTGAACTGGTGAGCTTGCTTTGCTGAAGGGTGCTCAGTATAGCACCAAGGGAGCTTCTGGTGACTCACTGCCTCTCTTCCTGCTGTTTTGCAAGAACTGGAATAATTTCTAAGAGTCTACGCTGTGATTTCTAGCTTCCTAACCTGGCCAAACAGCTTTGCCGTGAAGGCTTAGAGCCTGGAAAGATGTCCTTTAGAAGTGGCTTGGGAAGCCGTTAATTTCGTTGTCCTCCACTGTTGACTCAAGTGTCTGTACTTTGGAGCTTTCCTGGTTGAAAGGGTTAGACTGACATCTATCTTTCCAGTTGGCTTTGCTTTGTCAGAGTCCCTAACAGCAGAAATGCAAGTGTTCAGTTTTGTCTTTGAACTCCTCTGTAGCTCGCAGCTTCTGTAAAGAGCAGAAGAGCTGTCGTTCCTTAGGCCTTGAAGTCAGTATCACATTGTTTCACTTTTGGAAGCCAGTTTTGCAGGTAAAAGGAATTTAACTATTGAAATTTAATTACTAGGGTGTGGGGGGAAACATGCAAAACTTAATTTTCATAGGAACAGTTCATTTCTCTGCATTTCTTCAGAATTACCATTGTGTTTGTTGTTGGTTAGGGGACAGTGGATTTACATAAGGCAAGGCTACAATATATCAAAGTCCTTTTTCATCAAGATAATTTTCTAATCCTCATTATGCAAATTATATTTTGTTCTGAACTAAGATTTGGTTTAATACATGAACTGCAAAACCAGGAAAAACATTTAAACGGTCTTTACTGGTACATAAAGACTGAAAAAACAGTTCACAAGAACTCTGAGAGGCAACTCTAGCACTCAAAAGATGCTTTGCATCTTGCACCTATTTTACAGATTCTGTGTATGTAAGACTAGTATTTGCATGTTAGTTTTACAGTGGGGACAAAACACATGCTGTTTGTAAAGTGTGTTGAATTCTTATTTACAAAATTTGCTCATTTTGTTTGAATACTTTTATGAAACATTGCATAACATTTTCAGTCGTGGTATACGGTATGAAATGTATGTAATGTCTTTTTTAAAAGCCCAGTTTAGGGATGACTTATTAGTGAATTGAAGAATCAAGCAGAGGTTTATTTTCTTTGCTTAGGAATAGATTTCCAGTAGTTTTCACTTGTGTCCTGTCACTGGGTTGCCAGATTCTTGTCCCTAAAAGTTCTGTCAGAGTCAGCCACTCATAGTCTTGTAGTACTGTAAGACTTGTGAAAATGAGATGCCTTTTTTGACAGCTTTATGATCCAGTTTAAAACAAATTACTTTGAAGCGTGGGGAGTCAGGGGACAAAATAGCAAGAGAAAAGTGAGGGTAAAAATAGTCCCTCTGTGTATGCGTGAACTTATGTCAAGTTTCTGGAATGCAACTGAAACGTGAGACGCTGTGGGATGCAGTGGAAGGAGGGCTGAGCAAATGTTCAAGAGCTGCAAAGGTGTGGTCTGGCTGGTACTGAAGGCATTTATCAGCTGCTGTAATAACTGGGGAAGTTTAAAAATTCTCCTTCGAAGTGGAGGAGTTGGCTTCACAGCGACCTGATGTGCTGGTTGGCCAGGACAGCATCCTCCTGCTGTTTGTTGGTTTTTGTTCTCTGTGTTTTGCTCCCTGTCAGGTGAACAAGGAAAGGGATGGTGGCAGGATGATTCGGGGATTTCAGTGTGATTTCCACGGAGGCAGGTCTCTGAGTATCGGTGGTTTTAAGCTGCCCCAGTGAATCTTTTTTTTTTTTATTGAAGTAAGTAACTTCTGCTAGTTTAGCTTCTGAGCTGGTTTAACATAGGATCAATCGAGTGCCAGTGTTGGAACAAGTAAGAGGGCTGAAGACAGAATTGTGGCAGGACTGATCTAGTTCAACTTAAGCAGCTATGAAACTGTAGCCTAAAGGAAATGAGCTATTTTACCTTCTAAAATGCATTTTAGAAAGTCACAGTAGAATTATTAGAGATGGAAATAGTAGGAGAGAATGGATTGCATCTGGAAAGTATAAAGTGAAGCTTGCTCAGAAGACGTTAATGTTGTTCATGTTAATAATACATGGTATTCCTTACTCATGTAGATGTCAACAATGTTCTTCTGCATCTGACAAATAAGGTATCAATGCAACGTAAGAAATTTCCAGAACTATATTTGAAGTCACGTGGACAAGATTGCTTGTTAAAGCTCTGTTTTTATTTAATTGCAACTTACTGTCTTATTCTCTTCTTTTGCTAAAATTAGCCTTGTCTTTTTGTGAAAAAGCTATTTCAAAGGTAGGAAACTGCATAGAAAAAACCCCACCAGAATATACTTTTGAATGAGAGAAAAGAGGAAGGAAAAAAGGTGATGATTTTTGTCTCCCCATAGACCTGTATTTTAGTATTTCCATGTTAGACATTCAGTAAAATAGGGCTTGAATGTGTCTGGCTAATGAATTGGCACTCTCACTGAAATATTCCTATTCTTAAAGCTCATTATAGTAAAATAGTAAAAATATTTACAAGGCAGACTGTCTAGCAAAAGCTATATGAAGTACTGAAGATTAAATAGGAACTTCAGGCTTGTTGGAAAAAGTATTTTGCAATATTGAAATCATGTAATAAAGTTTAGATCAAGGTGGTCTGTCAGCTGCCTAATCAGACTTCCTCTCCATAGTTATTTTTATTTTTTAGCTTCTTCAGAAAAAAAAATATGTATTTCTTAGCTAGATTATATCCACCTTTCACTAAACCCTGTTAGACACTTCTTCCTGCTCCAAATAGTGAATTTATGAGGCTTGATGTTACCAGGAGAGATTCGGAAAATGCTCCTTTTTGTTGCCTGTTAAATCCCTATTTTGATAGTCTCAGAAGCCTTTTGAAATATACGTTTATGTAGACGGACAGTTTTCAAAGTGATGCTGCGGTAAGGAAGCTCTCTTAGAAGTATAGGGAACTGATTATGGAATAGCTTTGTCTGCTGTTTGTTCAGTGACTGTGTAACCCATGGGAGCCATTTGTCACAGGTGTCTCTGCCTGTATAGGGAGTTTCAGCTTGTTTCTTCCTTGGCAAAGCTTGGGGTTCTGGCTTTTCTGTAGTTAAAACAGCTGTTGTTTTAACTATGAAGATCTTCCAAGTCACAGTCTGGTATTTTGGTCAAAATCTGTAGAAGAATTGTATAGCCCTCTGTAAAGGCAATAGAGCTTTGAGTAGAACAGAGTATTGGTATTCCAGGATTGTGGAAATACCATACAGTGGCAGGACTGGTTTTCCTTGATGGGGCATAAAACAGTCTCATGAGTGAATATGATAAACTTGAGCTCAGTAAGATTTCTTTAGCCTGATTTGTAAATAATAAATTCCGAGCATTGGCTTTCTGGATCATTGTGGCTTAGATTAATTTGTGCTCTTGAAATTCAGTATGGGCAATAGCTTTCCAGTGGTAAGTCATGTCAGTAAAAACATGTTCTTGGATCCTTACCATTTACATGTTTCTAACTGTTAGTTAAGAACACCTGCAATTGTGTATTGATTTTGGGCAATACTTTAATAATGGAGCCTTTGAATCATAAATATAGAATACAGCTCATCTTGTAAATTGATATTGGCATTTCTACTTTAAGGTTTAGGGCCTGGTGTCTAGAAATCATTCCTTGCTTGGAACTGCTGTAATTTGTGCATATGACAGTGAAAGAACTTTCTTACAGTGAATTGAATTTGGGTTCTTCCTTGATTTTCCAGAACCTATATTAATATAGTAATAATAACACATATTGTAAATCAGTAGTGCTTTCTTGGGAATCTCAAGAGAAGACATGATTCATAACCTTCAGCTACAGGATATGTTAAGCGGGATAATTAGTCCATAGGCTGATTCACAAGTGGTCTGCTGGCATAGCCTTCTAGGGGAGCAGAGCTTTTTATTTTCTGTGGAAGGAAGCCTTGTGCTTAGCAGAAGCTGGGATTTAAAATGACTTTGTGTGAGTTTTGTTACTGTGGCTCCTTTAGGTTGTGATCATAACCAGTGAAAACATCTTCTGGCTGAATGCAAAATATATGGAGGGGAGCAGTAAAAGATTTTTAAACCACACTGCGTAGTAATCCTTTTATTGTGTGTCTTTGAAGTCTTTATTTACTTTTGATCTCTCCTTATAATGATAGTGGTGAAAGGGAAACCAGATACCTTTAAGATAATAAATGAGGTACTCTATTGCAACATAGATTAAGCCAGATTTATGATTTATGGCGGTTCAAGTTTCTGTATGTGGATGAGACAAAAGGGAATGACAGAAGTGAAAAAGCAAATGACTTTTCATAGAAAATTCTCTGAATGTCATTTGCAAAAGTGAAAACTACCCATTTGTGCATTAATTAACAGAAAGTTATCAGTCATCACTGGGCTCTTTCTGTTAGGTGCTTTTACCCCCTTCCCCGGGGATGGATAGGCTGTATATACAAACTGCAAATCATCTGGCTAGTACTGTACTCTGTGTACCTGTTCTTAATAAAAAGTATCTCTAATGCATAAGAACAAAAAAGTCTTTAATGTTGTGAAGGTGCTAGCTGCTCTTGTGAAGATGCCATCTTAATCGCTGGACTTGTATTCTTCTTTTTTCTTTTCTTTTTTTTTTTTTTTTTTCCTATCCTAGATTCAGATACTGGCTTTGTGGCTTTCTTTTATTTCCTTCTTCTCTTGAAGATGATACTCTAAGGGTCCTCAAAGGGGAAAGGCTTACATTGTAGAAAGTAGCAGGTGTCTTCTGGAAAATATGGCTTAACAAGTATAGTGAAGACATGAATAAATTTAGGAAACAATTTTCATATTCAAACAAAGCTGAATCCATTTCTGAATCTTTATCTTGAAAAATTACTGGTAAAATCTTGTTAATATTTCCAGTAGTTTACTCTTCTATTATTCCTTGTTAGCTTCTTTTTTGACATGGGTAGATAACTCTTTGATGTTGGTAAATGTTCTTTCTAAAAATAGATTGGGAGCAGAAAAGTGTTCCGTGGCTCTTGAGTCAGGCTCATGTTAAATCAGTGGGAAATCATTCTGTCTGCATTAATGGGGTTTGGCTCAACCTCATGTCATTGTGCATTAGCCAAGCCTCAACTACTACTGTACAGGAATTCTCCAAAGAAGAAATGTTTTATTTTTTTTAATTGAAACAATTTGCACAATTTTTGCAGGGTGTTTCTGTCATCCTTTGATAAGTAAATTTTAGTTGCTATGCATTTGAAATAAGAGTTTGCAGGACCAGTATTTATGCTTTTGGAAGTTGTTTTTATTAATGTCAAAAGATGTTTAAAAAGTCACTTGAATGAGAACTTGAAGAATCGGGCCAGACTCTGACTACTTCATGGAAAGGAGAGGAACTGGTTTAGTTAGATATTTTCAATTAGGCTGTTCAGGAATTTAGAGGTATGTGTTGATAAAAGAAAAGTTCTGAGTTCTAATTGTTCAGTGGAAAATGCTTCTAACGTGGAAAGAAACTGGGATGTTAGATATGTGAACTTTGAGAAGGGAAAAAAAAAAAAGGCACTTTATAATTAACGGGACTCGGAAACAAAATGGGTTTGAGCATAGTAATTGGAATTTCAGAATGCCATTTCCGCACCACTTTGAATGTAAAAGTACATACTCTCTGAAAAATGGAAAAAATAATGGTTTTCTTAGTATATGTTAACTCTGCTGAGCTGTGCTTGGCTAACATTTTTCTCATCTGTTTTATAGGTTTTGTAAAAGGCACCGGATTAAGTCAAATTCAAACGTTCCATGTGTCCCAAAAGACTTGTTGATGATGTCAGAATTAGTTCTTCCACAGTTCATCTTTAGTCTTATTCAGCACTTACGAGAGGGGTATAATGAGCCTGGTATGTTTTAAATTTGCATATATCTAGCGTATCTTACCATGCTGCTATTTCTTGCTTTGCAGACTGTGAAGACAGAGTACATGAATGCTATCTATAGTTTATATCACTGAATTTTGTGCATCTTCCTAACCAAGTTACTGCCTGGCTAGGCGATTTGATTTTGTTCTCTGCTGAAGAGCTTTTCAAGTATGTTTTAAGGGTTACCAAGCATTGTGTTGAGCTCTTCCAGAAAATGAAATTGGGATTAATTTGAAGCTTGTACGTGTGAATTTTAGAGCATTATGAATATATAAATCAATTTCTCTTGTGGCAGTCATAGCTGTTCTGCCTTGTGAAGGTCTTGGTCAAATTACATTACCTTTATACCAAAGTTCTTGTTATGTGGTTTTCAGCTCTTGATCTGCCATCAGAGAAGGACCTTCATAAAATCCTCCAGGTTTTGGAACCTCATGTTTCCTTTCTAGAAGACTTGACCAAAATGGGAGGAGCAATGCGATCAGTTCTTACCCAGGTTTTGACTAGCCAACAGTTCTACAAAGATCTTAGCTCTGGTATGTTTTGTGTTCTTTCTAATAATTAAATTTTCAAATTATGAACAATTTAAGGGCATAAGTTTTGTTTATAATTTTAATTTCTGCATGTTTTTATTTGACTTCTCAAAACCCAGAAAAATGCATGTTTTTAAGGGTATTTTTTGTTGTTGATATTAGGGAGGTGGGCTTCAGGAGCAACTAGAAACATTTGTTACTAAGACCTGTAAGAGAACAGATCTTATCTTGTGTCCCAGATAATTGCATAAAGATACATTGTTTCAAAAGAGTTTTTATAGAAAATCCATTTTCTTTAAAATGTGGTGAACATGGCAGCTTAGTACTTCCAAATAAGGCGTATCAAGTTTACTCAAAGTGGAATATCTCTAACTTATTTTGGGATCTGCTCTCACAGAGGTTACTGGAGGAGACCTGAACGGAAAAAGGCCATTGTGTGTCCTGCGCTTTTGTGCAAAGCCTTTTTTCTTTTGTTTTTCTTAAAAACAACTCTCCCTGCTGCTCCCCAATTATTTCTTCCGTCCTGTACCAAATCAGAATGAATCTGAAAATGTTGGACAGTTGCCACCTAGTATAAATTAACACCAGCTTATTTTCTTGTAATTAGAAGGTGTCTTTTTTGAGTCCTTTGCATACTTCCTTTGCATAGGTATGGAACAAATAGTAATTACTGTATATCTAAGTAGCTGTAACCAGCTTGGGCAGCAGATAGTTGAAGAACAGGCAATCTCTAAATCTTTATTTGAAAGGAGAAACACTGAGGAAAGCTGCCTCAGGGACAGTTGTCTTTATTCTGTTTCCTTCCTCTCTTTCCCTCCTGTTTAATAATATTGGAATGGGAGAAATTTAGTGACTTTTCCTATATGTGATGGATTTCCTCAGACAGAAAAGTGGAGAGGATGTGGGAAGTAAGGCATTCTTATCTGGACTCTTGGAATGGAGTATATAGGTGTCTGAGTAGGTAAAGTTTCTGGGTAGGGAAAGAAAAGAATAGGATTTTAGAGTAAAACCTGCCCTTCTGACTGAATGCAAAAAGTGCACAGCTAAAAAGGTGCTGTCATCTTTTTCAAGTTTTCTTTTCCTTAAACACTTGACACAATTGGCTCCTCTAAAGTTTATTTTTTCCTTATGTAACAAATGTGTATTTATTTAGTCCGTTTTTTTTTTTGTTGAAAATTTTATCTCCTGAGCATGCAGTGTGACTTCGCTTCATCAAACAATTGAAATGATGATATCTTTATGAATAATATCCGTTAATTGCAGCTGTCAAAATTTGAACTTTGAAAGAAAAATTTCAAATATTAGAATTTATATATGGCATATTGCCATTACTGTTTATTGTTGCTTTATTTTTTTCCCATTGAAAATCATAGGTCCCTGTCCTATGATTAATTAATCCTTTTTTTTTTTGCTGTAATGGTGGCAGTGCTGCTAAAATAGAAATGAAGTACATCATTTAGAAGAAAACACACTGTCCAAGAGGCAGAAACTGAGCAAGTTTCATGTCTTTTGGATTTCAGTTCATCAGCTGGAAAAACTTTTTAGCTTCTACATCTCATAATTGTACAGCTTATTCAAACATTGTGGACCATTTTTTCGATAGCTTATATAGAATATGAAGTATATGAACCAAGTAGCTGCTGTTGTACTTTAATGCTGTTTTACATATGTATTCAAGGTGTTGGAGAGAATGCATGTGCAAAGAAAAGTCATGAAAAGTACCTCATTGCTTTGAAAGGCTCTGGACTGGCATTTCCTGAGGATAAAATTGCATGTGGTATGCAGGAACAAGGAGCTGGAACTAGCACATTAGCAGTTCAAGGTTTGTGTAGAAAAATATTTTAAGAGAAGACTTGATTATTGCTGTTTTTTTATATAAACTGTTATTTTAGTTTATTTAAAAAAAAAAAACAAACAAACCACAAATGTTAATGAAACTTAAGGACTTACCTGTTATTTAGTGCACCACCAAATCACAGGACTCATTTTAATTCTGTCAACATGTTAAACATACTAACTTTTTGTTGCTAATATACTAACCAGCATTTTCCAGTCATAGCATTAGTGGAATTTGAGTAGGCAAGATGAAATTGCTCGTAGTGGAATTTTGTCACTGCAACTAAGTTAAGTCACCTTTTCTTACAAAAGTGCTGTGGATGTTTTTTTTTAAATCACTGAAGGCCATCAGAGTTTTTTGCAATTTCTGAAAGAACATGTCTCCTTTAACTCAGTACGTTGAAGTTCTGCAATGGAACGTAGTTGCAAATCCTTAATTTTGTACTGCTTGGAAATCTTCCTCCAACTTCTCAGTCCACTGCTGTGTATCTTTTAAAGAAAGCTAATGTAGTGTTTCATTTCATACTGGCTCATTAAATATCGTAAAATACTGTCATTTCAGTATAAGACTTATGAAAGGAATCTCTGAATTTTTTATTTCAAAAGGTTTAGCAGGTGCTACAGCAACATCAGGACAAGGGGATTCTTCAGATGAGGTGAGACTGTTTTTAAAGACTATAATGAACTGCAACAGAATATTAAATGGAGAGAATGCTGGCAGCCACATCCCACAAACCTTAACACTTCTATCTACTGCATACTCTCTCCATTTTAATAATTGAAATAATGGAGATATGAAGGAATAGATCTCATGCCTTTGATTTACTAAGGACATCCTGAAAAATCTTTATTTTTGCTAGTACTGTATCAGTTTATCTATGTAAGGAAGAAGAAACTTGTGTAGGTAGTTCAAAATCCCTATCAAGTAAATTTGGCTTGATTAAAACAGACTTAAAGCATGTGATGCTGTGAATGGTGTTAGCAGTCTTTGGCACTTGAGAATCCAGCTGAACTGGTGATAGCAGCAGTGAGAATTTCTCTGTAGATAAATTCCCATGTGTAAACTTGACCTTACTTACCAAACATATTGAGTGGGAGTAAAAAGGAGGGAATCTACTTATAGATTGAGCTGTAATAAATAAGTGGAATTTAATGAGGAAAGTTAAATTCTGGTGGAGTTACTTTGTCAATTTATTCACATTTTTTTCCCCCACTATTTAAAACCTAATTTCAGCTAGTAAGCCTTAGCAGCCATTCTGGTAGGGTAGCATAACAAACTTTAAATAATGTAAAGTATATTTTTTCATAGAATTTTTTCTTATATTGAATTCTGTGTGAACAAGTATTGAAGTAAAAACAATTGTTCACGTATGTCTAAAATGGTTGTATGACATGTTTGCCTCTGTCATGAGCACAACAGCATCTGTTACTCTTTCAGCAGTGCTATTTATAATTTGGCATTTTTAAAAGTTTTACTTCTTGTTGTTTCACCATCACTTGACAAACAAACAAATAGACAAAAAAACTCCAACCCAAACCGTGAAAGACTGCTGACAGTATCACTTTTAAGGCCCGTGAAAGAAGGCAGCAATTCAAGTTAATGTTAATAACTTCAAGTAATATTTTCAAATAAACTTAAAATGGCTCAACATTCTTCTTTTTGTTTTACCTCTGTAAGTGATGAGGAGAGAGGAGTAAACTGAAGTTAAGAGTCTGAAGAGACATTGCATATCGCTGATGTTTCTAAAAGGGGAAAGGGGAATAAGGTCCAAGAGGGAGGTAGAGACAGAGAGGTATTTTAGGAAGAAGGGATTTTTTTATCATGAAAAGATTTTTTTTATTTTTTTTCAAGAAAAAGATATTTATGAATAAAAATTTAAGCAATTACAGCAACCGCATTATAGCTTGTTAGTTAAAGATACCTGTTTTCTAGAAAGATTTTTCTTTCTGATCTCCAGGTTGTAAATAGGCTGGATGGGGCCTTGAGCAACCTGCTCTAGTGGGAGGTGTCCCTGCCCGTGGCAGGGGGGTTGGAACTCGATGATCCTTGAGGTCCCTTCCAACCCAAACCATTCTATGATTCTGTGATTCTATGATTATGTTACCACAGATGTGATTTTTCTGAATTTAAATTCTGCATATTCTCACATACTTGGAATCAATTTTAAGATGTCAACTATATTATTAAGATATATTGTAAAGGCACAAGACCCTTTTTTGAAATCTGTATTTAGAAGATTTTAAAAATTAATGAGGAAATAACATGCAGATAAAGCAGTAAGCACTCAAAATTGAAATGTTTTTTGGTATATATTTTTCACTTTCAACTTTCATATCTTTAATAAAATCACATAGATACAGTATGGGATTCAATTAAAAATAATGTAAAATTTTCTTGAATTGTTTTTAAACTAAAAAAACCCTTTAGTTAGTGCTATCTCTGAAGAAAGTTAATTTTTTTATTTTATAATCTCTTTCTTAATCATAGTCTGCCTGACAAATATGAATTGCTGAAAAGAAAATCCAGTCCTTTCCTCCATAAGCCAAAACAGAATTGTGCAGGTGGAATGCTGAAATGCTTATTAGAAAAATGATGTTACCAGAGAAATGCTTCCTTGAGAAATTAGGAAAGAGTTGCCTTGTTTTATGACTTCTCTTCCTCTCCCCTCCCGTGTAATTTACAAAGGACACTTACAAATTTTTTTATACCTTATTATACTCTCTTATAGCAGAGTAAAATTAGGTTCTAATTAAGTAATGTGGCAAGAATACACTTTTAACTGGATTTTCTTCCTCTGGTATTTAAGATGAATCTAGAAAGGTTAATGTTCTTACTTAAAAAGTAAGTCTTAAAGGTAGCGTAGTTTCACAGATGAAAGGCTAGATTGCAAAATTTACAAAGGCTACAGATCAGAGCAGTGCTTCTGCGGGGAACTAAATAGCTTGAAAAGTTTTGCATAGTTCAGTATTTGGTTTCACTTCTACAACAGTAGATGGTTCTAAGCTAAAAATGAATTGAAGGATGGATGTATCCTGAGAGATGTGTTGTGGGTTGTTTTGTTTTGTCTGGACCCTCTCTGGCCCCAAAACTGTATAGGCTCACTTCTGCTTTAATTCTCAAATGGGTTGTGTTCCATCCTGTGGTATTTTGGAGAGAACCCACCAGTAGTTTCCTTTATTAGCTTTTCTTCCTCATGTTTTCCTTTGTGCAAAAGAAGAAAAGAAAGCCCGCTCTAAACCTATCCTCCTATTTAATAAATTTTTATGTTCCAAGGAATCAAATAAAACCCAGTCCATGGATACTTTTACCACACTGACGAGCAAACCATTTTGCATTGGATATCTCTTTTTGGCTGCCCTTGTAGTTTATTGAGCACTGAACGCCTTATTACTCAATTATATAGTTACTGACTCCAGTTGCCACTTAACGTAATAATAAAAAAATCTATGTATAGTATCTAATATTACATAAAGTTTATTATCTGAATTTACAACAGATGTGGCAACACCTTAGCATATTGCTAAATATTCTATTATATGAAGTAAATCTACATAGATCTTTGCTGTTATCCAGGTATATTTACACAGCATTACCCAATGAGTATAAATAAAGTGTTCTACATTTGCTTACTCATTCTCTTACTCTTTATCCCTGGGCTTGGCAGACACCGAGTGACTTCCAGCACTCACTATCTCAAGGCTGTTAAAACTCCTGCACTTGACATTAAGATTTAATCCTGTATTGGATACCAACTGTCTAACATTATTGAGGGGGGAAAAAAAAGTTCTCAAGAAAGCATTTCTCATAAGTCACTCAATTTTTCTTCTTTTTAGTGAAATAATTTCGAAAGTTGCAATGAAGACTGTTAGGTTTAAATTTTTTCTCCTGCTGTAGAAGGGGGAATACGTTTTGTTTGCCAGAGCAGTGGTGTTGAAGGCTAGAATCCAACACATCGCTCACAATTTGTATACCCAAATGCATTATTTTCTGGGTAAGGCCCCTCTAGCAACTTTCTGGATTAACTGAAACTGCTGAAGAGATCTTGGGACCTCCAGCTATGAACTTTCTAGCCACAGGGATTTGGATTCCTTTTCGTCAGGGCAAAAGATTTAAACTGCAGAGTCCTGCAGTTCATAGTAATATCTCAGCAGGTCTGATTTTTACTTTAGAGTACTTGGCCCCTCTGATGGGGGAGTGGGCAGTGGTAACATCCTAAGAACTGACTGGCTTCCGACTGAAGTACAAAAGTAGTGTGTATTGACACCCAAGAATTCAATTATGTGTCCATCTTAATATGAACTTTCAGGTGGAGGAACTGAAAGGATAGGAAAATTCAGACCTTTCATTAGCATGATGCTTTTGGCCCGTCCTTCGATATAAAATATGAATAATCTTTGTCCCCAAGGGAGGATGGTCACTTCTTGAGTACCAGGTTCTTTATCATTCCAGTGAAGTTTGGAAGTAAAATATGGCATTTGCTTAGAGAAGAAGAATACTGGTTACTTATTTTTAACAGTAGATATCTGCATTCATTATCTCTCATTTTATTGGATCCAGAAGGAATCTTTATTTCCACAGGACCACCTATTATTTAGGACTACCGTTGTTAGTAAAGATCCATGTAGCATTTAATTGAATCCCTTAATGTCACATTCTTTTTTAACATCCATTGTTAGATTTTGTAAAGTGGTGGTGATGATGTTTTTAACTTGCATTGCATTTTGGAACCTTTGCTGTTCTGTTTGCAGGGTGTCTTGAAAGCTTCAAATGCCAAGTGCCTGCATGAACTGTTTCCATTATTCTGTAGGGAACAAGGAATTAGAGTTGTCTTCTTAAAGGTGTCAAAAATACTTTATTCTTGGATCAGAGCTTTATATTGATTAGAAAATGTCTAGCTACTTGTCCGAGTTGCCAAATTTAATAGCAAATATGTTGGCTGAGATTTTTTTTTAGGAAACAAAAAAAGACAAACCCTACAGATGATTATGGTGAAACCTTGGATGTGCAACAGTTAAAAATTGTGTAGTGTTAAACATTTTTGTAGCAATCAGTTTTAGAAATCAAGGCGGATAACCTTACAAAATTAATTAAATAGATGAAGATGTCTGAACTTGCAGGTGAAAATGTTGCCTGTAGAGGGGGAAAAAAAGCAATTTAAAAAATTGTGTTGGTTTTTTTTTTTTTTCTAATGAGTTGCACAGAGTCCATGACTCCTGTAAACTGCAAAAGAATTTTTCTGGTAAGACAGTATGTTCAGGGCTTTTCTGTTTTAGCTTGATAGTTAAACTAGAATTTTGAGAGCATACTGTCTCTTAGCAATAAAATTCTAAATATAGATTATCAATTTTTTAAACTCTTCCCCTAACCTAGGAGGACCAGGATGGTAGCCAAGGTGTGGGCAAGCGCAAGAGGGTGAAACTAAGCAGCACCACCAAAGGTATTTATAAAGTACTGATCTCAGTTTATCATATTTGCTTTATGTCTATCTAAAAAATTATTTAGAGATATTAATTCACTTCCCAAGCACTGTAGTGCTGCATGTGACAGGTATGAAACACAGCAAACTCTAAAAAAGAATAGCAAGTGATATTGTGTAATTGGCAACTTCGATTTCCCTTGAGTGAGTACCACTGTCTGGGACTCTTTTTCACTAGTCGTTTTGTCACCTTCGTGCCATAAGATGACTTCTGAAAATTCGTTCCATTTTCACTGTGTGGCTGGCAAGGTTGCAATGCAGCATGGCAAAGAAGTCTTTGATGTATTTGGTCTTAACAGTCTTTTTTTTTTTTTTTTTTTTTTATTATGCCACTGTATAGTATGGTTGTGTTCTCAGCCAGGAAAGAATGATTCTCCCTGGTTCTGGGTTGATCTTTCTGTACTGTTCTAGTAATGTTTAAGAAAATGTACTTGAATGAAGTCTCCTTTGAAATCACTTCATTATTTTCCTAGATTGAAATTACTCCTCTGTGCAATTTCTAGTCTAAATGAGCAGCACTCACATTGAGATCAGTGCAAGTTTTAATTCAAGAATGACCGTAGGCTAGAGATAAGATAGTCCTCTGCTGTGCTTGTCCTTGGCATGTTTTTGTGCTTAAGAAGTGTTTAAAGAAAAATATTTAAACTCTTATTATTAAATAAAGAACACTTTTTTTGTTGTTGGTTTTTTTAACTATGAGGAGACTGACATAGGAAGCACCAAGAAATTACAAGCGCTGAGAAAAGAACATTTAGGTGAAAAACTGTGGTGAAAGTTGGAATAAAATTTCTGGAAAGGCTTTGGAGTGAAGGTTTGGAACTTGAATTTGAGGTGCGAGGGTTCATGAAGTTAGTAAAGCATATGAAGGTGTTGTGAGGAGTATGGGTAAAGTAAGACTGGTTGCTTCTAGTGGTTTCAGACTGGGAAGCTGGAAAAGCAGAGAACAATGTTTTGGCAATGGTGGTGTTAGGAAGTTAGAAATTGTGTGTGAAAGATTGTGGCAGAGAATAATAATATGGAAGAGGTGGTAGTTTTGAAGAAATGCAGGAAACTTACAGACATCCAAGCAAAACTTTCTTACTTGAATTTTAGAGGCTGTTAACTTGTCTAAAAGATAAGTTAGTCTGGTAATGCAAGAAAAAATGCTGTTTTCCTGATGTACTGATTATGGGAAATCAGCAGGGACAAAGCTCAGTTTGAGAAGCTGCCAGATCTGAAAACCAGTATCAGCAGCGGCATTTCAGGAAAAGTGGTACTTGAATTCAACATTTCATTTCCCCCCAGGATTGTAGTCTTCCCCCTCTGAGGCATCCCAACGTGGACTGTGCTCATGATGTTGATAGCTCCTAATAACAGCCCCAGAGGAGGGAGTCTGCCAATGGGGGAAAGGTAAGTATCTGTTTTTATTAAATATTAAATAGTTTTCTGAAGTTTTCAGTATTCATATTTTATGTCCGATAGGGTATAAAATAAGAGTATGAAAAGAAAATTTTAGAAAACTGAGTATTGAATAAAAACAGATTTACCTTTCCCATATAAGCAGACTCCCTCTCCCATCCCAGGTCTTTAGTGGCATTCTTCATAGAGGGTTATTAATATACTGGAGATATCTTGGAATGCTAAGACTCATATTTCAGAGAGATGTTTGCAGCAGTCTATAGGGTCTTTTGTGGCACTAGGAAAGAATAAAAGGTTTCTTTAAAGAAAATACAGGTTTTATGCTGAGGTTCACTGATACAGGTATGGGACTGAGTATTGAGAGAATTTTTATTTTTACTCTGTTTTAAAACCTGCATCCTGCATCCATCTGAAATACCTGGTGTTTAAGACAATTTTAAACCCACAGGCACTATCTATATTTTTTTATTTATTTGTTGAAAGAAATTTAAAATCATGTGTTGCATTTCACAAGAGTGGGAACGTTAGTCCCAGTGTTCTTGACAAATTTTCCAAGTTGGGTAAGAGCATTCTGCCTACTTAAATTCTGTATCAGGTATAAATGGATATGTATTCTTCCATCCCTGCCTGAAACTGCTGTATAAAGAGTTTGATATGCACTGTTCAATTGTCATACGTGTCATGAGAAAGCTGCACATCAGTGACAGATAAGCTGTTGTGTCACTTGTATGTGACAAAACATACAGTTGTGCCCAGTGTTCTCACTCAGGGCATTTGGCATGTACCTAAACCTGTGCTGTCTATTCTGTGGACAGAGGACTTCAGTCTGCACGGCTACCACGCTTTCATGGGCAGTAAAATCACATGTGCAATTTCTTAACAAGAGACGAGGAAGAGAACGTAAATGATCATCATATGTTTGCTGCAGTAGGTGATGTGTAATGCTTTTCAAAATATTTTAATATTAAAACATCTTTCGTGACTCTGTGAAGGTAACTTTTTATTTCAACACTTGTAGGATCTATTAAATAAAACATATTCTTGTCTTTGTGTGGCTTGCTAAAGTTTTGAGGTGATCCCTAAAATTTAAATTACTCATTATTTCTTGTGATCTTCCTGAGATGTTTTGGGCTGATTGGTCACTTGGCTGGGGAGCTCTGACCTTTGGTAATGAAAAATGGAGTTAATTCCTGCTTAGGAAAAGCAGAAATGGATATCCTGCTTAGGATAGGCAAAAAACTATCCAGTGCTGTCCCTAAAGCTGTCGAACTTCAGTGAGGAGGCAAGTCTTCAAGGCCAGAAGATAGCCAGCTTAAGTGTTGTTGAATCTGTGCTGATGGGAGCACTTCATACAGTCCCACTGGAATATGGGATTTTGTGCGTGGGGGTGTATCTTCAGGTCTAGTTGATTTGTAGGTACAAAGGAGCATTGTTATTATTTTCTTTAGTCTTTGTTACAGGAGTGAGATAAACTGTTGTAAATAACCACCCTCTTGAAGAACGATGGTAGAGAGTCTTTAGTAATTTTTTTTAAATGGGGTTAATATGATTTATCCTCTGTCAAGGCATAGCTTCTTGAACAGTTTATTCCAGCAGAGATCTGCTTGTGTGGCTTTGCAATCACAAAGCTTGAAAATGCAGATCACGGAATGGAAAGATGACTTGATTCCTACGTAGGTGTTCCATGGGGACCTACTGTCAATATGAGTAAGGGGGCAGAGTGAATGGCCAGGAGTTGAAAGGGGAAAGATAAGACTGTCTCTCCAGTGCCTGATTATCTGATTATGGTGATTTGTATATTGAAAAAAACCCCAAACATCCAAGCAAACAAAAACTTTGTTGTTGGTCAATCAGTACATATATTGCTTTAACAATAAGATAACTGATAGATTATTGCTTCTATATAGCTTGTTTAAAACTTCGAAATAGAACATAAGTGTTCGTAGTAATCATAAGTTGTATGTTGTTGTTTTGCTATAATAGCTTCAGCTAACTAGTAGTCTACATTAACAGTTTTCCTCGATTAAGTGGCTGTGTAAATATTGTGCAAATTGCTGTGATTCATTATAATTAATGGAGCTATTACAATAAGGTGATATGATTAAATGCAATCAATGAAGACTGGACTCTGTGGTATAACTATACTGAAAACTTCCATTGACTTCTCTGTAAGGTCCTTTTTATTGTTACAGACCCTGACACGTTGCAGTGCTAGCCATGTTCATTTTCCCAGTGTCTTTGAAAAAAAAAATTGCTTACAGAGCGCACTAAGATGCAATTCTTAAATTTTTCTTACTGAATTTTGTATGACAGTGCAACTGCACTATCATTATTTTTAGTTTTAATAATTATTACATTACACATCCCCTCCTCCAACCTCTTATGCAGATCAATCTATCATGGATGTTTTGAAGCATAAATGTTTTCTAGAAGAATTATTATTTTGGACAATAAAATATGAGTTTCCACAGAAGATGGTGACTTTCTTACTCAACATGCTGCCAGATCAAGATTATAAGGTACTTGCATTACTTCATTCAAACTTAAATGTCTTTTCTTATTCACATACTTAGTGTGTATTATGCCTTGCATGAGATCACATATATTTATATTTCAATAATAAGCAGTACAAAAATGCAGATCTTTTATATTGTTTTGAGTATTTGTAGAGAGATGTGGACAAACCAAGATGAATAATTAAGCGGTATTAATTTTGTTCTCATGGTTTGCTTTTTTCCTTTTTGGCTGTTAGTGTGTATTTGCATGTGTTGAATTTTGTTTTGTTTTATTTTGTAAATTGGATATTTATCAATTAAAAGATGTGGATGAGCACTAAGTGACTCTGTAGCATGGTATGACTGGTAAATATCTGCAGTGACTTTATTCCTGTTGCAACTATTGTAGTAGGCAGTGGGTTCTCCATGTGGGCCATTACAGTGTGAGTATTCTTGGTGCAGCGATGCCCTAGGTGATTTTGGCAGCCTTCCAGCTGCTTCCTTACAGAGTTTTGCAGTTGTCCATACCAAACATCTCCTTGCCTGGAGTAATGGAGACTGGATGTCATCTTCCTGTTTTAAATCTTGGTGTGCAGCCAGGTTTGGTTGTTTGCTCTACGTGTTCCAAGACCAAGTATACATAGCAGTCAGGCTTAACATTTTGCTCTGGTCATGTCATACCTTTGAGCCATGAAAATATTTTGGACCTTCTCAATGCCTGCTGGGAGGCAAAGATCAAGAAATCCTGAAGTCCAGGCATACAGATTTCTTCAAAAATATCTGTTTATAATGGGACAGCCCTATATTCATGCCCCCTTAAAACCTTCCTATGTCAAAGCAAAGGATATGAAGATAACTTGCAAG
This sequence comes from Tringa tobata, assembly GCA_033628505.1. Classification (NCBI taxonomy): domain Eukaryota; kingdom Metazoa; phylum Chordata; class Aves; order Charadriiformes; family Scolopacidae; genus Tringa; species Tringa tobata. The sequence continues at coordinate 3,943,906 of JAHREE010000444.1, forward strand.
GAAGGAAAAAAAAAAAAAGATACAGGCTTTCAGCAATACTCGGTCCATGTCAAGACAGCGTTTTGATCTGGGATACCAGCATAGATTCGTCTTGGTCTTGGATTCAATTAATACATGAGGACTTCTTCACTGATGATCATTGCCATGAAACTATAATTCCTTATGTAGAGAAGAATGTTTTATCTTTCAGGCTTCCATTTAGCTTTTATGAAGCTTGGTTGCTGTTTGATCATGTTGCATTCTCAAACAGTAGGAACACCTGTAAGGATATGAACTGTTCCAAATGATCTCCCAGCTTTCTGCTACTTTCTCCCATCCCATCTACACCACATATACTGCCTTAATTTTTTCTGTCTCTGCTGTTGAGCAATTTGTCTGATTCTTCATGAGCTGGTTTAGCTTGTTAAATCAGCAGAGTTTTGCTAGGTTGGTTTTCTGATAAACTGAGCGAGCTGGCCAGACACAGCACAGAGCTGGCTACCTGTGCATGCTCGGAAGTTGTTGAAATCTCTGATTTCCAGCATAAATGTAGTAGAGCTGACTGAATCCGTCCACCATGACCTATGCAGCAATCAGTGAGCCACCAGCAATCTCTGTTGCACAGATTTATTTTTAATAGGAAAACAAACTTTTTCAGAAATCGCAGTATTGAAAAGAGGTGTTGAAAGGGGTGTGCTAAAGCCCTGGGTTAACTACCTCTTCCCCTACTCCCTCCTTTTGCATATGCCAGGGACAGCACAACAAACAGTGTGTTGTCTTTGCCTTACAGCATTTGTGCCTGAGGCATCTCTTCCAGCACTCTCTGGTATTTGAAGCTTGGAAGACTTACAAGTGAAGAAGACAGGAGAGAAATTTACCAGAGCTTCCAAGTAATTAGAGGTGTTATGGTGTGGACGAGGTTTCTGCAAGAGTAGAAACAAAGGGTCAGAGAAATAGGACTAACCTTCACGTGACCAAGATGAAGGCAAAGAAGGGCTGGCAAAAAAGAAGAAGCTTTTGGAAGAGTGTAAATCATCCAAGAGCAGAGCTTTGCTGAAATCTGAAGTACGGGAAGAAATGCAAAAGCATCTGGTAGAGATATTGAATCAACAAACATAATTATCTCTTCACTCATTATGCTGTGCCTTCTCAGGCACCTCCCATAGTGAATGTTTAGGCAGTTATTACAGCAATAAGAATTCACTCACCCCTAGATATGCTATTCTACAAATTCTGTAGAATGTTTTTTCGACTGGAAACGTAATTTTAGCAAAGCTTTCACGCAACAGAACTACGTTTTTCTTTGCATTGGAAACATAAACGTGGAAGGTGCAAGTTCTAAATGAAACATGGGGTTGATGTTGGACTCCTAAAAGTTCTGGGATTTCTGAGTGACCACCAAGAGGGAAAGGCCAAATGAAGAAATGAGCTTTGGTTTTGCACAGGCTAGAAATTTAGAAGCTGCACAAAATCATAGAGTGTAAGTCAGTGAAGGTAATTAAATATAGAGAAAAACGTGTGTGTCTTAGGAAGCTACTTCTTGCAAATAGTTGGAAGCTGAGTAAGTGTTTGAAAAGATGTGTTCTGTCAATATCTTCATTCTTGCTCCAGTCTATAATTTTCTGTAGTTGTGTATATAGCTTTGGCCACTTAAAGACAGGATACTGAGCTGGATGGACTGATTTAACCTACTATGGATGTTTTTATATATGGACTGCAGTTTACCACAGTATTTCAACATTTTAACTTCTGGAAATTAGTTTAGTTTCTTATTCTCAAAATTGTAAGGATTGTATTTATTTCTTTGTTTAACTTCCAAGTGAATGTAGTAGTAAAGCTGATGTCTTTTCTTTATTTACATGTATTACAGGATCTCTATCATCACACTATATTGATAGCAAATCTACAGTACTTTCAGAAATTTATTATCTTATATAGGTGAGGCACAAAAAGTTTTGACGAATGCTGATTTAAAATAAATAAATAAAATACAAGAATTTGTACTTAGAGGAGGACCGTGTTTTTGCAATCACCTTGAATTGAGAGTGCAGTGTAAAACAAGTAAAATGTAGTTCCTACATAACAGAACTTGAGAATCATATTTAAACATAATACAAAGTGAAGAAGTAATATATAAATAAAGTATACTTTTAGCATTAGTATACTAACTTCTTCAAATATCAGGTGTGTCATTTGTGTCTGAGGCTTAACATTAATAGCGTAAACATCTTGATGTTTGTTATAAGTATCACTGACATTGATTAGAGTTGTATCAATTAAAGCTTTAATTTAAAGGAAATTATATGATAGATTATTCTACCTTGGAATACCAGAATGATACTGTATTAACTCTTCACAGCAATGTATTTGCAATACTTGTACAGAGTCTTTAGGTGAAAACAATTACCATTGTGCTGGGTGCTATATATAGAAGACACTTTCAATTATTACACAGGTTTCCATCAATGTGAACCAGCTAAAGGAGGGCAAATTAAGCAGCACTGTAGTATTTCCTGCAGTGACTTCCTCACCCCAACTTCATTCCTTTTTTTCGCACGAGCAACTTTATTTTTGAGAATGTTTGCTGGAAGAAGCAGTCTTTGTCCCAACAGCAGCTTTATGGCATCATGATATTTTTGGAAATATTTTCTAAATGAGAATAACATGGTAGTGCTGTAATAAAAATATGGCAGTACTGAGTCTGAGGCAGGTAAAATGAAGCAGTGATTTTTATATGGTCTGGTGAAAACACAGCTGCCTGAGGGGGGTTTTAAAATTTCTAATTTTATGCTTATGAAAGATTAATACTTCCAGAAGAAATAGACTGGAGATTTTAGACTTTGAGCTGCGAATTTTCATTGCTACACAGCTTGTATTAGCTCTCCTTATTAAGTCAAGGAAGTCCAGATGGTGTTAATTCAGAACTTGAAGTACTAAGTGAGAAGTGATTTCAAAACTGGCAGATATGCACACATGTATATGCAGTGCAGAAGGTTGGTTTACAATGCAATTTGAGGCTAATGGAGTGGGACAAGAAATCGTACTAAGATTTATATGTATATATATCAATACATTTAAATATTGATCTGGTTTGAAAAAACCCTAACAGTTACATGAAGAACAGCAAAAGTTGCTAATGACTTTAATTATTTAGCAGAAAGCACTAAAGATTTATTAATAAAATGTAGGATATTATGATAGCAGATGAAATTTGGTGTTGAAGTGTCATCCTTGACAGATGAATTAAAACCTTACTCCATGGGTAGACAAATGCAAGTGATAAGGCAGCTTTATTGGGCACCATGAATCATATTGTTCATAGTGTATCATTTTTGGACACTTTTCCCTGCTTTAGGATGTAAAAAAATTTAGTATAAGTTCATTATTATAACTTTACTGCTTTCCCCGGTATGCCGAGACCTTATATTCCTTGTTTCAACATTTCTGGGTTTGTTTTTTTTTGTAGCGTGGGAAGTATAGAATGGGAAGATAATATTTTTGGTATAAGATAATAAAATTGGAGGCTTAAGTTACTCGTCTATAGATAGGTCTTTTCAGGTGGACTGTCTCTAGAAACTAGATATGGGATAGTTAGACCATCAATTTCGGTTTGTCATGGCAACTGGTGTTTGCTTCTTAGGATATGTTGGTTGTACTTTTGTAAGAGAATATTTTACAATGAAAGAAAGCTATACTTTTTGTATGGTGTTTGTTAATGTCAAAATTTCTTTATAATTTGCAGATTGCTTTTACCAAAACTTTTGTTCAGCATTATGCTTTTATTATGAAAACACTGAAGAAAAGCCATGAATCAGACACAATGTCTAATAGAATTGTGCATATCAGTGTTCAGTTGTTCAGCAATGAAGAACTAGCACGCCAAGTAACAGAAGAATGTCAGCTGCTGGATATTATGGTCACTGTGCTGTTATATATGATGGAAAGTTGCCTTATTAAAAGTGAATTGCAAGGTAGGTTCGTTTGTTTGTTTGCTTGTTTCTGCGGATAATAAATTGATTATAGAGAAAACTTAATGTCTTTCTTTAGTAGTCAGTCCACCCCCCAACCTCTTCCCAAAAATGCACAGTCTCTAGCAATATAAGGTAGAGGCCAAGTCTCAAGATTTCCTAAAAATGTAAAGATAGTTACCAAGAGTGATACTGATTTTCTGGCCTTTGTTTTGTAGGGTTTTCCTTTGTAGGAACGTTATATACTTTAGAATACAGAGCATTATTTTGCAGGTGCTTCATTTGTTGGGTAAAGCGCAGAAACACAGTTTGTGAAGCTCATTTGAATGAGAAATTATATATGCAAATTGAGAGCTTTAATTTTAAAAATATTTTCAAAGTATTTCACAAGCTATTTGAAGTATTTAAAATTGTTTTAATTTTTTTCACCTCTGATTGCCTTAATAAAACGTGGTATAATTAGAAGAGAATGATTTAATACTTTGTAAATATAATCATTTGATCAACCTGGTGCTTGACAGAGTGCCAATTGGAACTAGCGTACAGTGTGTAACTTCTCTAGTGAAAACAGCTGTCCTGTTTCCTACCCTCCTTGTTTTACCTGTCCTTACCTGAAAATGGTGGCACAAAGAATCTTGCCGACTTCTGTTTTTCAGGCTTTCACGTACCTAACAGACCGCAGAGTTCTCAGCCCTCTTTATCCTGCTTTGAATTTGAAAATACTCTCTAGATAAGCTGACTGCTGCTGCTAAATAAGTACCATCAGCTTCTGCATAAAATCGTAATTTTTCTTGTCTGAAGTATCCTTTGTCTCTGAGTCCACTCTATGTGTAGCCTAATACAGAATGACAGTACTGGAACGGGAAATCCTCGGTCATATTGCTATAAAGAGTGCCCTCAATCAGCTGCACTTCAGCATGTTGCCCTGTTGCCCTGCATAGATTGCTTTACAGTATTCAAAGAAAAATATTGGATTTTTAACAGTTTTTATATCGAGTGGCTTTTGCTAAATTAATGCCATATTGGTGGGATGTAATTTAAAACTACTTTTAAGCACCTTCTAAATTTTACTTGTTGGTCCGTATGGGGTGTTGCTAGCATGGTGGTAAACTGCTGTAGCGGATCAGAATTTGCAGCCAAACAAAAAGGCTGTGACTGTGATTGGACGTTATCTGAAGAAACTTCCTGGTAACTAAGTAAGCTGGAGCTGATAAGTTAATTAATGTCAGATGTATTTGTGATAGCTGCTCCAGGGGTAAGTCTTTTCTCATAGATCCATCCCAAGACTTGAAGGTACCTCTTTCCTTTCCCCGGCACCAGTGATTTGTCTTAGCTAAGACTCCATTATAGAGTCTGTCTGGTGCTTTTCAGTGTTTTCACAACATTTCTGCCTCGCTACTTATATATGAGGGCTTGGGTGTACTGTAAATTGACAGAAAAATTTTAATGAAATACTTCGTTTTTTTTCCCCTCTCATGTTCTTGTGAGCCTTCTTTTGCTGTTCTCTGGGCTTGTATCTTGTGTTTAGTTCAAGGTATTTCTTATGATGCTGGAAGTAGAGAGAAGTCTGTTAGAAGTCTCTGCTGGAGAGAGAAATTGAGAAGAATTCTGTTTGTGCAGCTAGTGCAAACAAGTAGGTTGTTTAGTATCCAAATGAGTCAACGTTTACAAATCCAGCCAATGGATAGATAGAGAAAATATGTTGGAGAGGAGCAAGGAGAACGTGGAGCAGGATGTGTATCTGCTAAGGCATGTTTAGTTTGTGCTGCTCGCAGATCCTAACTCTTCTTTGCACAACTGGCACCTGTTAAAAGTATACAGTTCATTAAGTGTATTTGTGGATGCCAAGTGGCAAACTGTGTTCCTGAAACAGAGTTGACCTAGGAGCTGTGTTGATACCAGCTTGTGTGTTACTAGTTCAGCTTACCTCCCTTACACTTGGTGTGAAAGGATGAAGAAGTGAAATATGGGTGCAGATGATAAAACTGGCTCCCTAGGAAGATTTATGTCCCTATGCTTTTAGAGACTTTTATCCTTTCTATCAGTACTTTCCTTCTACTGAACTTTTAATGGGAGAAGAATTTATACCCCAAGGAAAAAGTTTTGGTAGTGGTTCATCCTTTAAAAAAAAACCAACTCTTTCTTTTTACTGACCTTACATTAACCCTGGCTTGTAGAGCACGCTGAGTAAGAGGCAATGCCCCTGCCAATTTGATGTAACCCTGGATTTGTCTAATCTCTACTGGGGCAGAGAATCAGCAACATGTAACTGTTGTCTCTTTGCGAAGTCCTTCAGTGGGTTCAGGGAGAGCCAACTGAGATGGTGTCCTGTTTGGCCTGTGTGAGCACATGGGAACCAGGCAGCTGTGCAACAAGACCCAGTTTCCTTTCTTTGCAGATGTCCCAGATAACAAGAGAGAGGTTAAAAAGTATTTGATCAACTGTGGCAGAGAAGTTTGAGAAGCTGCACAGGGTGCTTCTGGCTTCCTGTTCCTTCCAGTGTAATAGATAGGAGTCAGTTTCAAGAAGCGGAGCTCTGTATTACCTTATGGTAACAATAAGGTATCTGCTTATAGTTGTGTGCAACTCGGCATATTTTTCAGGATGAAATCTGATTCGGTTTTCTGACTGTTCTGTGGTTTTGGGAAGTAAAACTTGTCAAGATTAAAATATTGTATGACTTCAAGTTAGAAAACCTGTTCACATAGCGGGAAAGAAAGTAAGTTTTTTTTCCTGGTACCAATAAACCAACAAAATAAACAACCTCAGAGCAAAAAGAAAAAAGTATTTTCTTCAGTAGTTACAACAAAGGGAAGGAAAAAAGCTTATATATAAAGGGAACCACTCCAGATACAGATGTGCCTCATCAGCCAGAGACTGGAGTCTCTTAATAAGTGTCTTTTTAGCCGTGGCTGTGCCGTACTGCTTGTGACCCTTTCACTGTCTAAAGGGCAACTACAAAGGTTCCTTCAGTGCATTTGAACTGGACAAGAGCCATCCCCAAGGCTGATCATCAGACGCAAGGTTTTCTTTCTTCTGTTTGCTTGAAATAGAATAGCAGCTGACAGATGGGTACTGGAAGTTATTTCCCTTGGATTGTGAATCTGGGACCAATCCTGTTTCCCTTCTGGTCTTTCCAGGGGTCCCTCTTACGAAAATCTAATAAAGATGTTTATTTGACAGATGAAGAGGATGTACTTTTGTGATTCAGGGAGGAGACTTCTACAAATCCCACCCTCACCTCCCACCCCCTGATTTCTTCTCCACTTCTGGAAACTTTCTTCTGCCCTAACCTGAGGAAGGCTGCCTAACCCCTCTCTCTGTCCTAGTTTCAGAGTGGAAATACTTTTCTCTGCTGTCCTTCTCAGCCTGAACATGCCAGTGTAGGTTTTGATCACCGGATTCCTGTTTGCGTGCTGTGAAGTGTGTCAAGTTCCAAATAGATCTCACATGTTCATAATAGGAATTGTATTGTTTAGTCTTTTTATACTCCTTGAGAGTATTCAAAAAAGGCATAGCTGTGGTGGTTTTACTAATGCAGTGCTTTTTAAAGGTTGTGATATTGTTCAAAGTATGTGTGTTTCCTACTGGAGTGGGATCTGTGTTGATGAGTCCATGGTGCGGAAACCACCTCAGGTACCACAAAATAACCATTCTTCTTTTCTGCAGTTTTTTATATGTGATTGCAACGTTACAGTAAATCCTAATTGGTATTTTTGCATTATCTTGTAACTTTATTTAAAAACTACAACAAGAAGGAAAAAAAGGTTTTTCTTTTTTCTTTTTTAAATCTAGATGAAGAAAATAGTTTACATGTCGTGGTGAATTGTGGGGAAGCACTACTGAAGAATAATACTTACTGGCCCCTGGTTAGTGATTTTATAAACATACTTTCACACCAAAGTGTGGCAAAGAAATTTTTGGAAGATCATGGTCTTTTGGTTACGTGGATGAATTTTGTATCATTCTTTCAAGGTATGTGATTTTTATGATCGGTACTAATACAAGGATGTTAAGGCAGCTTACTGTTCACAGTAGCAAAATCCTTACACTACTGTATGTAAATATTTAATTCATTAGTATTCTTATAAGTTTGTATTCCTGGAAGGAAACAGTATATTCTAGAAAACAGATTTGAAAATGATCTAATGGATCTTTGTCTTGTGTGGATTAGTTAAAGAGCAATTGCGTCACACTTGACTGAGATCCATGGTGCCAGAATTCTCAGGTTGTACTTAAAGTACAAATCATAACGTGTGCTAGAAATGTTTCACTGGTGAAATTATAAAATTAAATATTAGCTAAATTAATCTGATAAATCTGGATCTTTTTCTAAGTGTTGCTGTAAGAAACTTTTTTATTACTTGAAAAAATATTTAAAAATAGTGAACTTTTCAATCCTGATAAATGTTCTACCTAGAAAGAGGACCAGATATTTTCGATCCAAATGTTCTCCTTGACTAAGAGAGGTTCAAAGTAAAAAGGTTAATGTCACTTGAACAGCAAGGACTTCGGTAGTAGGCAATCTAGAGCTAGTGTTTTTTTCTGGTCTGTTTCTGTTCAAACTTTGAGGGTTGTTCTCATATTTTATCTATTATTCTGCTGCTACATAAGATAGATTATTAGAGTTTGTGGTTTTTAATAGATGCGTGAATCCATAACACTAAAAATACTGCATTCCACTTAGTTAAATATTTGATTGTATAACTCTGCTTAAATCTTTGAAGGTATGAATTTAAATAAACGAGAATTAAATGAGCATGTGGAGTTTGAATCACAGACATACTATGCTGCCTTTGCTGCTGAGCTGGAAGCCTGTGCCCAGCCAATGTGGGGTCTTCTGTCACACTGCAAAGTTAGGGTAAGACTAACATTTCTCTGACATTATTCTTAATTTTATTCATGATTTATTGTAGAGCTCTCAAATCTGAAAGGTCTGTCTGGTTTGTGTTTGAAAAGACTTGGGTTTTGCGGCCGTTGTTTACCAAATATACAAAACCGTGATCAACTTGGATTTTGTGTATAGTGAGTATAGAATTCATGCCTGTACTTAATTATTGTCTCCAAAACTGGGACTACAAGTTCGGGATGTGTACAGTCATTCCATATGACTGCACATATGGAATAACTTGTAATCTGATGAAGAACTTGATAAGTATCTCTGAGTCATTCTGCCTATGTTCACTGCGAGAGGAGATGCAGAAGTTGTCCCTAGTGCTGATTGTGTCTGCAAATAGACACTTCATTATGATGGGGGATGGAGTAGTTTATGTTTTTGTGTTGTTTTACTAACAACCTCAGGTGAAAGCCTCTTAGGTTCTGACATCTCGTGGTCTCTTAACTAGAGCATGTTACTATGTGCTAGACTGTAAATTAAAGTACGTTACAATAAAAATGGAATCTATCAGTTTATGGGCATACTTAATGTGTGAAAAAAATGTTTTATTGTGTGTTTGTGGTTATTTTTTATGAAATAAATACTTAGATTAGAAATTAGCTTATTAAGTTACATAATAGCATCCACGAGACAGTAATACCTGAATTGAACTGTGTACTGAAAATATGTGTGTGAAATACCATGCAATTTTAAAAGTTTAAACCAGGCCTTTGCAAAAGCCTTTCCATGATGTTAGTTATACTGATATATGAATATATCAATTTATGAGTCTAAATTATCTTTTGAAAACTGAATTGCAACTTCTGGCTTTTTGAAGCATTCCTTTCTTTTTAGTTTAGGGGTGGGACAGTCTGCCCTTTCTTTAAGGCCTTTATGGTTCCTTGCTGCACATATCAGTCATGTCTTCACCCCCATGTTTGAGCCTTTTGGTCATTCCCAATAAATCTGAAAGAGTCTTACAAATTTCAGACCTTAATTGTTGTACTTGTGTAGTGAAACCTGATGGGTGGGAAGAGATTCCAGCTCATGTCCCACAGAAGAGGGAAAGCCAGCAGAGCCTCCCCACCATAGAAGGTGGAGCAGCAGGATGGCAGCGTGGCTCTTGTAGTCCTGATGAGAAAAGGTGTCTGACTGAGCCAGTCGGCACTTGCACGGCTTCTGGCTGGACAAAGCATTGCTGGCTTTTGCATGAGAAGTGTGTCATACGTATCCTAAGAGTCTGAGGCAGGTCTGGAGTCTGTGTTCAGGGGAAGGGAAGATTAAAAGAAAAGTCCTTAAGAAACGAGGCTTTGTAAGCTCTGCTTACAGATCAGAGAGCAATTTGATTTAGCTCCTCTCCTGCCTTCCCTTCTTGCACATCACTGCTTCTCTCCTGGAGGGCAATGTACAGATCTAGTCTTGAAATACATGATTTAATCTGAAATATATTTTAGTTTTAGGGCATTGTTACAGAGTTATATCATACAATCATAAGAAGGTTTGCTTATTGTTAAAATCTCTGCACTATTGTATTATCATTGCATTTCAAGTGCATTGTGTTAGCAAACCATAAGGACCTTTCAGTAGATAAAACTTAACAGAACATTAACCATTCCTTTTGAGTGCATGGAAGGACTTTTTTTTATGCTTACATCTGTAAATTTTTGTTAAAAATAAATGGATAAATTAAACAACAGTAGGCACTAGGACCAGCTGGCTGTTCTGAAGGTGCCTTAGTTTTCACCATTGAAATGGTAATCTTTTAAATTAACAGTGAAACTGTTCTAATGCTTTATGTTTTTCATATGACGAGGGCATAAATTATGCACTGTAAATATATTCTCGAAATAATCATATTTATTTGTAGTAGGAAAGCAGTGACACTTTAAAAATGTTTAGGCTCGTGTAGTACACTGGTTTCTCTTCCTGCAGGAAACACAGGAATACACACGAAATGTTGTCAGATACTGCCTTGAAGCGCTTCAGGACTGGTTTGATGCTATCAACTTTGTAGATGAGGTAAGTATCCTTAATGAATTCAAAGTACTGTGAAAATCTGGTTAAACTTCAAAGGTGATACTCTCGCCTCCTCCTTTTAAATTAAATTATAGTTCTAGATACTGATTGAAAAAGGATTGCCTTGCTGAAATTAAAGTTAGTAGTTAATAGTTGCAGTGCTATGTCCTAGGATCCTTTAATTGGAGAGTCTTAATGATTTAGATTTCCTGGTGCAAACTTAAGCTGTGTGAGTCTTAAAAGCCTTGCCGTTGATGTATTACTGTTCTGCTGAATGAAAAGCTGAAGCAATGGCATGACAGAAGTCCTTCTCTGATATGGTAGTGAGGAGCAGCTTTGCTAACTTAGCAAGCAATACTCTCAATCAGTTCTGAGTGTCATTAGCTTAGTAAGAAATTAGCTACAGCAGGTTGAATAAGGGAAATTTCTGAATCATCGGAAAATGCAAGGGAATGATGTAATACCAGGTTAGTGGAAAGTAAGTCTATCAAATGAAGGCACGTAAGATACTATTCTTGGTGGTTGTGACAGACATTTGTAGGTTTGGGTTTTTTTTAATATATGATGTTATAATATCTTTATTTTACTTTCAGCCAGCTCCTAACCAAGTTACTTTTCATTTGCCACTGCACCGTTACTTTGCCATGTTTTTAAGTAAGGTAAGCACGTGTTTTAGTTACACAAAAGATGGAAATTCCCTGTTGAGTGTGATTGTTCAGTACAGTGTGTGCTTGCTTTTGTTTCTAGGCGGTCAAATGCCAAGAGCTAGATCTGGATACCATCTTGCCAGATCAGGAGATGCTGATGAAACTAATGATTCACCCACTTCAGATTCAGGTATGGGCAGACTTTTGACTTTGATGCAGATGTAGATATACAACAAAAAAGATGCTGTCTGATTCTTTTAACCCTAGTCATTTAAATATATTTAGAAGTATTTAACAAGGGGGAGTATGTCTTAATTGTGGAACATAAGAATAAGCAATATGTGACATTAATAACTAGAATATACTGAGTAGTTAGGATAAACTCTTTTCTTTCTATTTCCAAAATTAAATATGTGTCATTAGTTATTGTAATCTGAGAAGTATGATGATATTCACTATAGCACTTTCAAAAAGGGTAGGAGGAACTTACCCTTTGAAAACATGGAATTGCATGTTCATGAAATAGTTACCAATAGAGCACAAGCTGAGAAGAAACCTCAATCTGAAACTTTGGTATTCCAAATAGAGAATGAATTCAAGAACAAACACACCCTGCAACATTTATTTTTTATTTACAAATCTTTATTTATTTGTATGTAAGTGATAGTGAGCAGTATTTGCAATCACTGCTTTTATACCTAACTTCTTTTTAGCCATGGTGCCTTCATCTTTGGAGTACTTTTTAAGATTTTAATAAATAAATACATAAATAACTCATTTCATTGGCTCTGATTGCTTTCATTGTCAGAAATACGCACTCCTATGAAAGTATGCTATCTCTTTCATAAGCTTGCAGTGGTTCCTTTTCATCCCTCACTCCCCAGGAGAAGTAAATCAGTATTAAAAAATTATGCTTCTATAGAAAAGTGTAGTGTGTATGTATGTATATGTGTGATAATATATTGATGATCTGGTAATATTGAACTGAATAGCTGAATATCCCTGAAATGTTTGTAAATTTTTATTTTACTTTATTTTCTCTGAACAGGCAAGTCTTTCTGAAATTCACAGCAATATGTGGGTTAGAAATGGTCTACAAATTAAAGGACAGGCCATGACTTATGTGCAGTCTCATTTCTGCAATTCAATGATTGATCCTGACATTTATCTACTGCAAGTAAGTTACATTTTCTTAGAAGCCAAACAAATGCTTCTTTACAAAGAAACTACTGAATAAAATGAATTTATTCTTATTCCACAGGTCTGTGCCTCCAGGCTGGACCCAGATTACTTTATTTCATCTGTTTTTGAAAGGTAGGGTTAAAAGATGAATGCTTTTGTTCAGTGTTGTGCTAGCTGTTGACTAATTTTTGCCACGTGAAAGAAAAGGTGCATATTTGATACACATCTTCAGTGGTACAGCTCAGCATAGCCAAAATTAATACTTACCTGAAGAGCTCTACTGAAAGAGGTATCTCAATGTATACGCTTTATTTTACACAAAGTTGGCTTTCGATTTACAGTGCAGCAGTGAAGCTTCAGACATTTGTTTTCTGAGCATCTTTAGTTTTTTTTAAACTTATGCACATCTTCGTATGCAAGCTTTCAGGATATGCTAGCCTGAAAAAGTAGATAAATAGAGCTGTAGTATTAAGAGATGCAGAAAGGAAGTCTACTTTTCTGGACAGAATAAAGTCAGGGTTTGAAAACAGATTAATTTGCATTAGCTTTTTTATGCTCATAAATGTGAGATGTTTTCATGTGGAGTAAATATCACTATAGCAAGTTCCATAAGTAGTTAAATAAAAATCCAAATTTAAAAAATAAGAGGGTTTTCATGTAGGTTTGCATATTATTGTATTATATGCATTGAATTGTGTATTCATTTTGGGTTGTGGTGAATGATATCTTGAGTTTATCAGTATATTTCATATTGGTGCTTTAATGTTGGAGCATTATGTTTCTGACTTCACTCTTTGCTATGTAGATTTAAGGTGGTAGATCTGTTAACGATGGCATCGCAGCATCAAAATACAGTTCTTGATTCAGAACATGAAAGGTCCATGTTGGAAGGAGCCTTAACGTTTTTGGTCCTTCTGTTAAGTCTTCGTTTACATTTAGGTAAGAATCGCTACTTTAGGAATACTTGTATGTAAATAACATGTCTGTTCATTTGTACTCAACATTAAATAGCTACCATAAAGCTGATTAGCCATATAGTAACTTAAAGTGTTTTAACGCTTGGTTTCATTTTTGCCAGTTACTGAATTTTAATCCCCTACAAATTAGAAGTAGACAAAATACAACAGAAAAGGAGAAAACTAGCTTTCATGGAAGTGGCTGATTTGTGTATGTGATCCCATGAAGATTCTGTGTCTCTTTCAGAAAGACCGTGGTTTCAGTTTGTACCTGTCTCTTCTGCCTGTTGTTGTGTCTCCATAGCATTTGTGCCCCCCTGCTCCCTTTTTTTTTTGCGCTTTTATAGTGCTGTATCATTACTTAATGTTTGTGTCATGTTTAACTTATATTTAATGACAAATGTATGCTGAATGTGTGTTTTAAAATCATGATTTTTTAATGGCTTTTTAAATTTTATTGTTCTAGGAATGACAGATGATGAGATCCTCAGAGCAGAGATGGTAGCTCAACTCTGTATGAATGACAGGACACACAGTTCATTATTGGATCTCATATCCTTGGAATATATTAACTAATGTGCATGAATGAGAATGACAGGTACCTGAATAGTAGTGGGATTTTGGAGCTTGTACGTGTTTTCAGCTTACATAACTGTAACAAATCATGTAAAGGTGTGTTTGCATATACTTATCATAGGTAAAAGCATTGGTAAAAACATGCAATACTTTTTAATAGTTTTAAATCAATTTGGATACAAAATGCTTAACTGCTTTTTTTGGGTGTTTTTTGGTTTTTTAAACAATACAAAAGTCTTTTAGGTGTGAGATGAAAAGTCTTGTTTTCGAGTAACACTGTAGAAGATTCAGCCAAACATCACCTTTATCTGGATTTGAGCCTTTGATTATTGCTAATTTTATGTCAATATAGAAAGAAGCCATTCTATGCTATATTGGATTTTGTTAGCAATAGCTGAAAATGCAAATAATAGCAATTCTGAGCACTGCTTTGAAATTAGAGTGAAATGCATGTGTTATGGGGGTAAATGTTTTACTTGAAAAACAGCAAATTCTAGGAAGTCTTTCTGTGCAGCGATATGGTTCATGTCCCCGTGAACAGTTGAATAAATATGCAGGTTTTACTGCTATCAGTGTATTAAGCTGTGTAAATAGATTAAATAAATAGGTGGTGGCCTAAAAGACCTTGCAAACCAGTGATAGGCATTGAGCAAAAATATTAGGAATTTATAAAGACAGGAAAGGTGATTGAGAGTTACAAATATGTAATAAGAATTATTAATTATTATGATAAAACCTAGTAACTCAATCACTTAAGTTTGTAAAGTAAGCAACTCACTTTAAGCGATTCACTTAAATAAATCATTTAACTGTGTAAAATAAGTGAATCGTTTATACAAGCAATCATTTCACACTAAGCAGAAATTTCCTTATTTATAATTGCTACTTGGGATTTGGGGCAGTGTGAGTAGGCCAATTAAGTATTGCTACCAAAAAAGAGAAATAGCCAATCTAAGATGAAAAATTACTTACTGTTTATGGATCCCAAGCTATTTACTTGCTTTTTCTGGATTTAGCCGTAAATGCAAAATAAGCTATGAAGAGAGCCAAAGCGTTAGTAAATAAAAGCAAGTACAAAAACCTTATATATGCTAACAGATAGTAGGTTTTATTTCTCATTGAATACTTACCTGTTGAGCCAAGCGTGTAGCAATTGGCTTGTTTTAAAGAGGTTAATGTCCTAGCTAGGAGGCTTTGATTCACTTCTGTAATAGCTATTGTTCCATAGCAGCTGGAGCATACAGACCTCTTGTGGTAAACACAGGACACTGCCGAAACGGAGCCCCTGAAATGAGTGACTGAAAATGTCAAGAGGGAAGTAAAATGCTGTGTTGTGCAACTAAATTTACTTTGCTTTCCTTAACACAAACATTACATTCCAGAAAACCCCAATCCTAAAAGTGGTATTATTCCAGGAAGCTTAAGCTTTGAATCAGTCTTGTCAGCAGTTGCTGATTTTAAAGCTCCTGTTTTTGAACCTGGAGGTTCCATGCAACAAGGAATGTATACACCTAAAGGTACAGTAATCGGTGTCCTCTTATAACATAATCAGCAGTAAGATGCTTAACCAGAAGGTTTGTTTCTTAAAAAAAAAAAACAACCACAGAACCCAATAAAAAACAATCCACCAAACAATAAAAACCCACGAAAAACCCAAACCTAAAACCACCACCACCAAAACCCCACAAACCTTGTTTGACTTTTTCATTATTCTCTATTGCTTATATTTAAGAACATTGCTGAAGACTGTTAGTAGTTGTTAATTGATTCATTTTGGTCTAGAGTGAAAATGAGCTTCTTGTATTAATCAGGTATCTTTAGAAAGCAAGGGAACAGTGAAAAATAATATTATTTGTCTTTCAGTGGTCTGGCTTACATAATTTATGTGATTTTAAAAAATATGTATGTTCAGTGTTTAGAACTGTTTGCATTAGTGAGGTGTCAGTTGCAAAGATATTTTCTTGAAACTTCTCCACATTTTGATTATTAAAGATATCATGATACGTAATTCTTTCTTTTGTATTGCTTAACTATCTTAGTAGCCTGTAACATTTTTCCCAGTCAATAGTGAGGGTCTAGAACAAAGTTCAGACAAGACTAATTATAGAATGTTGTTCTAGAATTTTACAGTGCATACAGTGCAAAAATGACGAGTTTCTTCCCCTGATGAGCTTGTCATCTAAATTGGACTCAACATAGTGTTAGTATATCAAAGGAGAGCAAGAATTTAAGAACTCAGTGTTCCCTTACTGTTTCCTGTCACTGAGCAGATAAGCCTGTTGGAATCTGAAATGCTCCCTGTGCTCTGGTTGTGCTTCAGCTCCTGGCAAAGCTGAAAAGGGATTAACTCCTTCCTCCCCCGGGTACCTCCCTTGAGAACTAGCACTCTTGGGGTCTGACAGTTTTGAAACCATTTGGTTTGTAGGCTGTGTTCTTTTGTGGATTTTTTTGTTTTTTGTTAATGTAGGAACTAATACTGTACTAACTTGTTTGCCAGCTTTTGTACCCAGAGATTGATGAGTCAGTGAAGCTCTTACTTTTATACAAATGAACAACCAGTGAAGTAATTTTGTGAAACCAAAGGTTTGGGAATTGATTCGTTCTGGTTCTTTGATGTGTAGTTAGGCAGCTTAACACCTATGTATTTAAAATTACTTTGTTTTAATGTTCTGTAAACTGCATTTCCTTATGTCATGTCTGGTTTCTGGAGCTTGTGACATGCTGTTGTTTTTCATAACACAGTGCAAAGGAAAAATGGATTATGGTATTTTTAATTCTAAGACTACCTTTAGGGGATCTGACGATAAAATGTAGTGGTTTGGGGTTTTTTGGTGTGTGTTGTTTGTTTGGTTTGGGTTTTTTTTGATAGTTTACCTCTGGAATTTTTGTTTGTCTTAAAGTTTTTTTAAGTATCTATAGCAATGAATACTGAAGTAATTTGTAACACTATGCAGAATCCCATTTTCTTAAAGTAATAATAAACTGAAAGAGCTTCTGCATGAATAAAAGTTGGCAAGGTTTTCTTATGTACTATAGTCTTTTAAACATTTATCATCTTTATAAGACTGTATAGGTTCTCAAAATGTATGATGGTATTCCAGTTGCTTTTAAGAATTGTAGTTTGCGGCCTGTCACAGTTTAAGCAAATCCTGTTGCGATCCATTCCTCCTAATCCCCCATTTCCCTAAATTTAGGGGAAAAATTCTACTTTATTATCACAGAAGCCCCAGATTTTGCTTCCATTAGCCATAGGTTTTAAAAAAACAACAAGCCAACTTCCAAAAAAAGGACACAGTTCTTTCCGTTCTCTGTGGATTTGTGTGCTGAAGGTGAGCTGTGTGTGCATCTCTAGTATTCCCCATGTGGATCCTTCACTTGATCGTTCTTCCTCATTGTGCATTAGCAGCCCAGGCAAGCTTGGTCTGTGTTTCAGACTGCAGTAGTAAACTCTGTCCAGAAAAAAAATGAATTTAGTCATTTTTCATACGCAGTTAAAACTGCAAAGTGTTCTCTCTTAGCAGTGTATGAGGGTATCTGTAGAACTGGTAACGTTAGCAGGGGTTAATAGGAGTATAGACCCTTTATCTTCCCGCCTGGGGGAAATTAATCTCAAAAACGTGATAGAGCTGGTTAGTTTTGCCTGTGAAAACTTGGAAGAGTGTTGTAAGTCCTTGCATTGTGTTCTGCCTGCTGGTGGAACTAAAATTCTGTATCCACTGGTTTTCTTCTTTTGATGGGATCATTGAACCTTGCCTTTCTACTGCTGTGTTACAGAGCTAAACACTTACAAATAATGAATAAAATTAACATCTTCAGTTGGCTTTCGGTTCAGAAACTTAGTTTTTTTTTTTGATAACTAGTAAATAGGGGAAAAAAAAAGTGGTTAAATGGAGTATCTTCCTTTATAGCCTGTTTAGAATTTTCTGTTTGTGATTGTTCTGAAAAGCCACTCTTGGTGTTATTTTAAAGCTACCAAATTAAATGGAGATAACTAAGATTTTAGTTCCAAAATAATGCATAGATATTAGTTACTAAACAAAGACACGTTTGTAAAGGATTGGTCACAAATGTTATTTGATAAGAAACTTGGACACTCTCAAGACTGAATGAAAAATTGTGGTGGAGTAGTCATTTGGCTCGCTGCACTTAGTAGTTAAATATCACCTACCTGCTAACTGCTCTGCAGTCTTTACTTTCTATTTTCAAGAGGGCTTGTGCTTATGAACTACCAACTCTTACTCTTACATGTAAGACTTAAACTCTTTTGTTACATGTACTCAGAAATTAAAATGAGCAAAACAAGATGCATACAGAAAAGGTGGGTTTGGGGTTGTCTTTGTATTCTTACAATTGCATTAATAAATTTACTTATATTTTAAAATTAATTTGGAATTTATTTTTTTAAAACCTATCCTTAGCATATGTTACAACTGCTATTAGAAATACATGATTTTTCTTATCTTTTATCCCACATTGTAAATTATTACATAACAAAAGAAGGCTAGAAGACGCTAAAATAAAGCTTGTAAGTCCAAAAGATCTATTGTCTTGATACATTGTTAATTTCTTGTTTTGGAACTAAGAAAAATATTTTTGGTGAAATTTTGATATCCTGATAAGTAGTAGTAATTATTAATACAGTGAGTATTAGTAAGAATTAGTAAAAAATTACTGTATTTGCTGCAAAAAAATTTACTACATAATAGAAAATGATGTAATTAAAGCTAGTAAAGAGGACAATCTAGAATAAGTTATAAGTTCTGTAAAGAGAATTTGAACATGTGACTTCTTTTAAACAACAGCTGAAGTTTGGGATAAGGAATTTGACCCTGTCATGGTAATACTTCGAACAGTTTACCGTAGAGATGTGCAGTCTGCAATGGACAGATATACAGCATTGTAAGTTGGATTATTTTTAGAAATGTAACCTCATATTGTTGCTCATTGTATGATAAATTTTTTTGTTTTCACTGTCTGGTAATGCTAATTGTTATCAATGTTTTCAGGCTCCAGATTTGCCCTTGAGTAAATAGCTTATAAATTTACAGGCACTATCAGGGTTTTGGTTAGCTTAGTCTGTTACTGTTCCATAAACGTTTAAAAGTCTATCTGAAGAGCCACAGACAAACTAGTGAATATCATCATAGATAAAATACTTAACCAAAAGCTAACGTTTAATAATCAGTTACAAAATACTTAAAGAGAGCAGCCTTATCTATTTTTATTTATTTTACATTTAGGTATGTGAAGCACAGTATTACAGTGTTCTGTGTTTTGATATTATATTGAAGACAATGTGTTTTTTTCCTATGTATTCACCCATGACAAAAACCATGGGTGAATTAAATTCTGATTTAAATACAGGAGAAAACAGTTATGGCACTTGGGTCATCATAAACATATACTGTAACGGGATTTGAGCAAGGTAGTAGTCTGTTAAATAATTGCATTGTCTACTGCACTGGATTCCAGCTCGTTATTAGAAATGTGGGTCCATGTTGAACCTAACACTTCATTTTAACGTTCTTAGATATGATAGCACTGGTACTGTCAACTATAGCTAATTATGTCTAGTGTTTCCTAGTGTTGCTTGTAATCCGTTCCTACGGATGTGAGATTTCTGTGTTGGATGGCTGACTGATGTGGATTTGCGTGAAGTGAAAAGCTTTCCATCTCTATGTGCCTCTTAGAATGAAAATGGAAGTCTTAAATCCATAGCTTAAATTCACAGCAGTAATTAAGAATTTGTTTAACTTTATGTATAAAGGTCATTTAAATCATTGGTAATCCACAGAAAAGTAGGACTGGATTTGGTTTGTGTATACATTCCAATTTTTTTTGAATGCTGTTTAAATTGAATGGCTTAGAAATACTCATGAATTCTGAAGTCAGTCTAAACAAAAAGAATGCAGGATAGTTACCTGTAACAGTGGCAGTTGTCTACATTATTGCAATGTTTAACATAAGTCTCATTTGTTTCAACAGTTTAAAGCAAAGTGGTAAATTTCCTGGGAACCCGTGGCCTCCTTACAAGAAGAGAACGCCACTGCATCCAAGTTACAAAGGTCTCATAAAGCTTTTACATTGTAAAACTCTGCACATTGTGCTGTTCACGCTTCTTTACAAGGTACAGCCATAATTCTTATTAAGTCCTGTATTTTGCTTCACCTTTTTTAGAACAGGAATTCTTATATAAGAATTATCATTTTTTTAAATAGGTTATTTACAGTGGTCAGGTTCAAATTTATACAATGTTTTTATTTTTTTTTTCTAAATCTAGTATAATGATGTTTCTCTACCATTTTCATTATTTCCTGAATGGTTATTTCATATATACATACACTAAGTCAGGTGCCCAAGTGGATGAGCATTCCTACTGTAATTTTAGGAACACCATCTTTAATATCAGAGTTGCCCTTTCAGTTGTTCGGTGATGGTTTCAGGGAACACAGTGGTTCCAACATTACTAACATTACTCCCCAGATATGTTATGGCTTCCCAGATAATGTTACATCACTTGTTTTTCAGGACTAATTGATGTCTTTAAATTGTGTTTGGCTTTGTCTTTGATCATTGGCTGCCCTCTTTAAGAGAAGTGCATCCCTTTTGAAGAGTACATTCATCAGAAAATGGGACTTTGTCCGTGCGTGCAAAGTGCTTTCAAAGCAGTGCTGCAGAGGCAGATGAGGGACTATAAGAAGTGGTTTGATTGAGTAGCACTTTCCTGGGCAGACTCTCCTTTTGTGCTCTTTTAAGTGCTCCCAGCTCCCCTAATGCTCTTGTTTTGTTTCGCTATTAAAATTCTGTTGAATAGAAAATATCTGTAGTTAACTATAGTAATAACTGTGTGGTATTCACAAAGAGTTGTGCTTATTCCTGCGGAGTTGTTTCAGCTGATTTCTTCCTGTAATGAAGTATCATGTAAGTTGTTGGTGTATCATTAAGGTGAAAGAAGACAAGACTTTACTGGAATTGATTCAATAGATTTCACCTTTATGACAGAAAAGAACTTTTTCTCAAAAGCTTTGTATTGCTTACAAGTTAATGACTTCAGTAGACTGTAGGTTTTGCTGTATAATTACTGCAGTTTAAAACATCTACTTTAAAAGTATAAAATAAAAAAAATTGACTATTTGACTACAGATTCTTCCTTCTCCATAACTTGTCCCATCATCTTTTACTGTCTTGCTCATATTTTTTTTTGTTTTGTTTGGCCATTAAGAAGCTTCAAGGACTTAAATATTGAGACTCTTACAATTTATGAGTTGCTGTTTTAGCTGGAATGTCAAATGAATTTCTACCAGATTTATGGTTGGTAGAAATTACATAGTGATTTATTCCATGGGCTGCCTTAAATGAGGTTTTGTCTATTTGTAAAATTTTGCCAATTTATAACAGCTTTTATGTCTCTTGACTTCTGGGACTGGCTACAGAACAGTAAACTACATTTGGTGATTTGACTTTTCAGAAGTGTTGGTTAACATGACTTTTCATTCTGACTGGCACAACTGCACGTAGTTTTCATATTAGTGTAATATTGAATGCCCTTTTTAATCAAATAATCTCTATAATCTCAGATTTGATTGCGTTTGATTAAATCAGCTGCTCAAATGTCATTTAGAAGAGCCATTGTAAAAATGATACTTGTTTAAAAACTTCATTTCTCTGATGTTTGTAATGTGTGTATTTACTTAAGAAATTTTACCCCTTCAAAACCAAGTTGTATTTAAAACTTTACTAGGCTACACTCTAAAATATTAATTTCTATAGTAGCCTGTCTACAATGAAATTCTAAACATCTTTTCTCATCTACATTTTGGTAACTTGCAGATTCTTGCCATTTTCTTTCATTTAAATGAGAACATTCTCAAGAGGAAAGTTGTCCTGGTTTTTAGTTTCAGCAACACTGGTCCTTCCTCTCAGTGCACTGAAAGCTGTGTTAGAAGAAAAACATAGGCATTTATTAATTTAAAAATAAGGTGATTTATTATTTGTAATTAAAAAAGGTTATGTGAAGATGGTTGTGAAGTAAATTCGTGTTAACCCTTCCGGCATTCCCAATTATCCAGGCATTGCTTATAGGTTTAGGACTTCATGAGACCTTACGGGGACTGATGATGTAAAAAAAGGGAGGGAAGGCTGCGTGCAGATCTTTGCTTGTAGCTGGCAGCAAAGTGGTGTCTGTGCAGCTTTATCTGATGCTTTTGTTTTAAAGTAAATGGCAGCTTGAACTAGAAACAATTTTAAGGTACAAGCTTGTTTGACTGGAAAGAAACATCAATTTTTTCTTTTGTGGTGATGCTCAAAGGTTAGTAATTTCTAAACATCAAAATAGTTTTAAATCATATTAAAAATTTTAAAATTTAAATAAAAACTGAAGAGTCCAAAGTGTGTTATCCAGAACGCTGTTTTTGAACATTTAGATATATTGAAGTCTTAACAGACTTGAGTGGAATAATGATTTCCTGTCTCTTAATTACAACACTTCTGTTGATCCATCATATCCAAAATTACATGTCTTATTTGTAGTAGTGTTCCATTACTGTTATTGGAGTCTATATTAATGTTATTACTCTTACTATTCTTGGCCTACTTGGAATTATTTTTTTTTAATCCAATAGCTTAATCAATAACCAGGTATTTTGTTGGAGCATTGAGTCATAACAAGAGTGAAGTTTAAAATATCTTGCTAGTGTTTCAGAGTAGAAAACTATTAAATTATTAATTACAGGAACTATTAAATTCCTATAATGTAATTGGAATAGACAATTCATTGCTCTTGAAAAGAATTTTTCCTAACTGTATTTTTATGCATATGATAGGACTTCAAAAGTGTGCAACAGAAATAAAACTATTTTACATGCTAAAATTCATGCTTAGTGTCTACCAAAAATACATTAGGGTAGCAAGTCTTGTTATGGTGCTCTCCCTGTCTAGTCTTCTTTTTTTATTATTTTTTAGAAATTTTTTTAAACTGATACTTGCATCTCATGATACATCTCTTGCAAGCACAGTGATTAATTAAGAAAAAAAAAAAAAAAGGCAAAAATCACATACACCTCTCAAGTCCTTCTACCTTTCCTACTGTGGTGAACCTGGAAGGTCATGCTCAGAGATAAAATTTGTAGTTAGTATCTTGATCTTCATACGAGACTCCTGGCTACTTTCTTTACCTTCCAGTTTAGGTTAGAGATATCTCTTGGAATTTTGTCAGTTTTTAGTTTTTGTAATAGGGATTGTGAGAGTATCAAAGGTAAAACCTTCTAAGCTATCTGTTTTTCTGCCTAGATACTAATGGATCATCAGAATTTATCAGAACACGTGCTTTGCATGGTTTTGTATTTGATTGAGCTGGGGTTGGAAAACTCTCCAGAACAAGAATCAGATGAAGAGGTAAGAATAAATACAATCTTTTTCATTAAAATACAAAAGTATTGTCTAATGATTAAATATTATTTTAAAATAATGTTTATTAAAATGATAATTACCATAGGAATGAGAATAAAACATCTGTCTATTTACTTAAGCAGGGATCAACTAAACAAAAAAAAAGGAAATTGCATATTGTTGCAAAGAGGAATATCTTTCCCAGTCTGTAAATTAGTACTTGAAATTGGGTGCGAAAAAAATTTAAATTACTGAGTCAAAAAGTCACTTAAATTCCTAGATTTTCAACTGAAACCTTTATCACTGAGCATTTTATTGCTAAAGCATTCTATCTTCTAAAGTATGTGAATTAGCCAAAAATATTAGTTATGCTTTTGAAGAAAATTTGAATATAAAAAGGACCATTATTTTCGTGATTCCACATTCCCTTATGGTATGTGCCTTTCATAATTTTTCCTACTGTTCAGCATTGCTTATATGACTAAGCATCTGCCGGTTTTGGGGGTTTTTTTCAGCGATTTACTTCTGTATAGTTTGGATTTTTTGTATTAATCATAGATTGTACAGCTTTGGATTGCTCTAAGTAGTTCCTTATACTTCTGCTAGATAGTATGTATTTGATTATATTGAAATCAAATATATGGATTTATGTATTTATCAAACGTGTTATCCTCATGGTAGGCATCAGTTGTATCATAATTTGAAGAGGTATATCGGCTTTAGTGAGGTACATACTGTTCAACACATTGTTCCTGTCTCCTGGAGAGACCATGGCCTCTCTAATACAGTTATAAAAGCAAAACAAATTATTGTAACATATAAAACAAAGTATACTAATTTTTTGTTATTATTTTAGGAATCTGCAGGTGGACAAGAGCGTTGCCATGATAGTTGGTTTCCAGGAAGTAACTTGGTTTCTAACATGCATCACTTCATTAACTATGTCCGAGTAAGAGTACCAGAAACTGCTCCAGAGGTGAAGAGGGAACCACCTGCAAGTACGAGTTCTGATGGTTTAGCTTCATCACAAGTAAGTATTTACAAATACCGCTGCTTTTCCTAGATTAGTTTAAGTTATTGCCTGGTTTGCCTTTTTTTGTTAGGATTTTTTTTTTACTATTTTTATTAATTTCTTAGGATACTTTTTTTTTCCTCCAGTAATCTTAGGAAAGATAACAGAAATAAAAGTTATTTCAAATGATATCTCCTTCCAAATGATGTATTTAATGACTTTTTTTTGTCCTCAATCTACCAGAGTTCAAGGCGGAAGAGCCTCCAGAGAGAGGTAGATCTGTGTGCAGTTTGTTCTCCTAAGCAATTAACTAGCAACACAGCTTTAATTGTGCTCACCTTAACGTTCAGTGAAATCCTCTAATTTTCCTGAATTTTCTTTTAATTTGTGTTGCAAAGACTCATGCTTTTTTCATATTCTTGACTGTAATCTTAAATAGTAGACTTTTAAGTGAAGAAATGCCTTACATTTTTAATACGTATTTTGAAATAAAAGCTTTCTATCAAATACAAAATGTCATTGATAGCTTACTGCTTGAGCTTTGTGTTTAGGCCTCTTCTGTCTTGCCAAGGTATTACTAACATTTAATAACGTAGAGTAGTCCTAGCTTTCTTGAGTCTAGGTGAGTTTAACCTTACATTGAAAATGTATTTGAAATTATTAATGGCAAGTTTATTTGAGCTTTTTGTGAAAACAGAGTGAATATGTAAATGGTTGGATCCTGAAAGATTTATAGCAGGTAGATAATATAATGTCTGCATCAGGATTGTTTTTGTATACAGCACTTCAGATTATTGTATGCCAGATGTAGTGAAATACAGTGGATATTTCTTTTGCATGTTAATGTTAGAAAAATAGATCAAAATTTAAGGTAGGTAGATGAAATGAAATAGTTCAAAATATAAAGAAGGTAGGTGAGATGATTGTCAGAATCCCTTTTATATTTGATCTCTGAACTATTTGGTATCTCTTGCTTGCCCATAATTCTGAGAAGGAGAGGGTAAGCTTTCTGAATTTCATGTTCCAAATATTCAGGAAATGTCTCTCTGCTGTGGAATCAGTATATGTGAGTTGTTTCCATGTATCTTTAGTCCGGGACTGAAATCAAGGGTAGCATAGAATAGAAACATCTGAGTGGGCTGTGTCATTAATGTAGTAACTGCACTCCTGTGCTCACATGTCCTGAATAGCAAGCTCTGCTTGCAAATATGGGTATGTGGCTTCTGGATCTCCACGCAAAATGGACAATGCCCATGGGATGTGTGGGCTCACCTGTGTTGTGAGATTATGAGTTACACTGCAGTAGTCCTCAATAGACTGTAATAAAGACATTTAAATGACATAAAGGTACTGGAATTACGAACATTCCAGAAAAAGTAAGGAAATATTACTTGGGGAACAGAATTCTAAGTTTGACTAGAGCAACATCAGCTATTGGTTGTTTTGATGTGGGTGATATTTTCATTTTGTACTTGGCTTCTTATGCAGCTATGTATAATAGATTTGTATAAAAATATGATGCACAGGGTTAGTATTTTGCTATACCAACTTTCGTGTTGGAAGTGAAGAGGAAACTTCAAATGTTTCATGCTTTTCCTCCTAGTTTAACATACTTTCTATACTTTTATAAATATATGTTTTTTTTATAGTTGTATTTTCTTTAAGTTAAACATTGTATATTTTTTTTTCCAAGAACTCGGGGACGGCTCAAGTGTTCAGCTTGGTCGCAGAACGTAGGAAGAAATTTCAGGAGATCATCAATCGGAACACCAGTGAGGCAAATCAAGTGGTTCGGCCCAAAACGTCAATGAAATGGTCAGCGCCTGGTGCAACTCCCCAGCTAACCACAGCCATTCTAGAAGTCAAGGAAAGTATACTGTCCTTGCTGATTAAACTGCATCACAAACTCTCAGGAAAACAAAACTCTTACTATCCTCCGTGGTTGGATGATGTGGATGTTTTAATCCACCCAGAAATTCCAAGATACTCTCATGGTGATGGAATGACAGCTGTCGAAAGAATTTTATTGAAAGCTGCTGTACAGAGCAGATTAAATAAACGCATAATTGAAGAGATATGCAGAAAGGTAACGCCTCCTGTCCCGCCAAAAAAGATCAGTTCTGCAGAGAAGAAAACTTTGGATAAAGAAGAAAGGTAACTTTTAATAACAAAGTAAAGGGGTGGTGAAAAGACAGTGTGTGGTGTGCATCTATTGATTGATCTGTGTGTAAGTCTTTGCATAAATTATTTATTCAAAGAATAGGTCTATAGCTCTGTTCTTTATCCGCTTTGTATATATGTGATTTCCATTGGTATTGAAAAAAAACCCTGCATCTTGCTAATTTAGATATTTAAATTAGAAAACTTTGATAGTAATTTTGTGATATACACACTCATCTTTCATGTTGCCATGTATTACACTCATATATACAAAGATGCAGAATTAAGGTTGTGTTAACTTTTGAGTCTTACCTGTGCAACCTCAAGATGAGTTAGACTTTTTTTTTTGTTTGTATTGTCTGTTCATTCTCATGCACACATCACACCATGATTATTTTTGTTTACTATATGTAGTAATGCTGCCTTTTTAACATTCAATTTTAAAATTCTGGTTTTAATTTCTTATAGTTTTTAATTTTTTAAAAGGCATATTCATATTTTCTTATAACATGGCCTGAAAACCTGCCTGCCAGATGTCTGTCTTGGGCTCTTTTTTTGGGAGAAAGCTCAGACAGTTTTGAGATTTGAGGTTGGGTCATAATGAGTCCTGAGAGTCCCCAGACTGCCAGCACTAGTGAAACCCAATGCAGAGAGCCTGCTGCTCTTCTGCTTTCATCAACTGCTCTGTTAGCATGTGAGTCCTGTGGAGGAATCTTCCAGAGCTGAGAAACAGAGGTGAAAACAGACTGTCAGGGGCAAAGAATTGAGGACAGGGTCTGGAAGGAGAAAACTTCAGGTTGATGTACTAGTGAGTAAAGGGAATGTGCCAGATGATGTGAATAGGTGATGTGGAAAAACAAGCTGGCAAGCTGGGGATGTAAGGGAAGAACTGGATTGTCAGGACGGAAATACTTGGTGAAGAGTAGCACATGAAAGAACCAATTTTTAGTGAAAACCTCAGTAGGGGAGTTACAGGATCATGGGAGCTGATAGAAGCACATGGAATAGGAATGCAAATGCCGGGAGGGCACAAATGAGACGGAGGTTGGCATTTGGGAGATGTAATAGAGCCGGCCGGAAAGACAAGTTGGCTGGAGTGGGACAGTGGGAAGAGATTGGTAACTGGTTAATGCAAAAGACTGAAACGTGGCATTTGAAGGGAGGGAACAGTGGATAGGGTTAGAAGGTTGGGGTGTAGAGAATGGGGGGGTCAGGTCAGAGAACTTACCACATTCACTGAAATAGAGGCAGGGCACAGGCTGGAATGGACAAAAATACTCTTGAGTGCTTGTCCATGTGTTATTTTAATTTATTTATGGTTAATGTAACCAGAGTTTTTTATTATGATTGTGGATATCTGGGTAAAAAAATGCAGCTGTCTGAATCAGATGGATTACCTTTATTTATCCTACAGTTTTAATGTATTCGTTTACTGAATTCTCTCTGATATCTCAGACCTACACTGTACTAGAAAATTAAACATAAAAAAATACAAGTAGATTTAATACTTTTTTTATGTTACATAGTTTACAAAGTAAAATTAATTTTTTATTACAAGTGGTCAGTTAATGTTTTGATTTTCAACATCTCTTGTAATAGCTCAGTAAATGAGAGAAACAGTCAAGGGTTAGCATGTAAAATGGTCTTTCAGAAAATGACAGACTGAATGCTTTAGATAAAATAGAGCTACAGCTTGGACACCTACTTTTTATTTTGGTACTTAGTGCTAGATTTATGTACAGGAGAAGCATGAGAATCGATAAATCAAGTAACTTTTCACACAGAAAAGAGTACAGTCATTCCTTTCCCCCTATAAAGGATGTGATATTTTCAAGGATCTATTGTGGACACTTTAAGTTTTCAGTTAAAACTGAAACATAATGATGAAAATAAATGTTTCCAGTTCTTAGTTGTTCTGAGTGACTGGCTTTTTCTCCTCAAATCCATTGAGGACCCATGAGGTTTATTAATGGACAGTGTGATGACCGAAATGACTAATCTTATAGACTGATAGGGCTCATATGGTCAGGCTGCAATTTTTACTTTCTTTTTTGAGTGTTTTGTTTTTCTTTCTTCCTCCAGTTCAGCTTTGTATTAGTGACAATCAAGCAGACACTGAGCGTTCAGTGATCCCCCTTTTTGGTTACTTTGGTTACATATAATGACAAACTTGGCATCACTTAGGCAATGGGTTGTTGCCATAGAAACTGAAATACAGAGCTAGAAGAGAGCTTGAGCTGCTTGCAGTATTTTTTCAATTGCAGTGTCATACTCCCATGGGCCATCATGGAAAATTACTGAGCTGTACTGAATCTGTCAGAGTTTGTTTATGTCTTCTTATTAAAGGCCTCTATTTACAGTCACTCTGCTTTTAGTCAAGGCGTATATTGAGAAATTCACAGGGAGAAATAAATAAAAACAGGTTTAATGAATGCCCTGGTATGATCCTCAGAATAATGAATCTTAGGATTGTTGTAAATAGAAATTATTTAGAGAAATGGCGGCTGTGCAATGCGACAGATAAATGTGCAGAGATATTTGAGGTTTTAAGATGCCTTTAAGAAAACAAGTTAGAAGCATTGACTTACAAACAGATCACCTCAGGATAGCAGGTTACAGTATATTAGCTGCTTTGGGCCTGTGCATGCCTGTTCCTGTGCCAGGACAGTGATCATCAGACAGTGCTGGAGACTAAAGAGCAACCCATCGGCATATCAGATGCCAAGATGTCTTTAAATCCATTGTTAGTTATCTGAATCACCTCTGAGTGGAGGAAAAAATTCATTGTAAATGCTGATGCCCAGAGTTTGCAGCTCGGATGGAGCTTCCCTAGCTGCACTGGGGAGGTGCTGCTGCAAGCCCTCAGCCATGGGGCACGTGCCACGCGATCAGCAGCTGTGGTGGGAGTTTTGCTTGGTTTTCCTACTTGAACTCCCCCATTTCCTCTATTTGTAAACTCTTGTCTAAGTAAAGATCCTTCCTTGGTACCTCAGGAAGAAGAAAATCAATGTCTTTTTTTCTTGATCTTTTTACATCCATCAGTATTCCTCTACCCATTGCAGTATGTATATGTAGGGAGATACAGAATAGCTGGTCAAATAGCCTTCTACATCACTAGTACAGTTTAAATAGAAGGATAGACAAGAATGAGTTTCTAATGTCTTCCATTTGTAAATCCAGAGCTGTATTATACTAAGAGGAAAAAGTTAGTGAAGTCAGCTTGGCTCCAGGGAGATAAGGGCCTTCAGTCTGGAAGTAACTCCCAGCTCCTTTAAGTCTAGTTATAAAAGCTCTGGGTGACCAGTATCTAGGGTGGAGGTGGGGGAGAAGGAACCAGTACGAGGAGCCTTAGCTGGAAAATAAATTATTCATAATTGTTTGCCTTGGCATCAAGCTTGATATCAAAAGTGCGTGAGGTAGGCTTATTATTTTTATTATTAACTTGTAAGCATTGGTTGCTTACAAGAGTACTTGCTTTTGTGCAATGGTTGACTTCTCACTCTGTTAATGTCTCCTTATGTACCAGAAAAATAACTTTAAAGAATAAGGTCTTGGGTTCTTTTTCTTATGATGCCATGTCCTGATCTGTTAAAGGATCCTTTAATTTTCTGAAGGGCTATTTAGGACACGAATTTATCTCTTTATTTCAGAATCAAAAGAAAATAACTCTTATTTCTTAAAAAGCCCTCTACTTTTAAAGTGAGCAATTATTTTTTTAGGCTTGAAAGTTAATCCTTTATTTAGAGAAAACTTGAATTTTGCATGATATTGTTGAAGGTAGTGACTGTAATGAGTTTGACACTATAATTTTTCCTCCATTAGATATATTCTTTTTTTTTTTTTCCCCCCCCCTTTCACTCAGACGACAGAAGGCCAGAGAAAGGCAGCAGAAATTGTTGGCTGAATTTGCCTCAAGGCAGAAAAGCTTCATGGAGACTGCCATGGATGTTGGTAAGTTTTTGTGTGATTGACTGTTTGCTTTTTTTTAAATTATTTTTAAAATTTTATTTCCATGTTAGTATTAAGGTTTTCACTCAAATAGCTTAAAAAAAGAACAAACCTCAAACAAAAACCCCACAGATTCTATTACTGTATCCACTTGTTCACCAAGTACTTCTTAAGAAGCTTATAGTTGTGTTTTTCTAGGACAGATGATACTGAATACATAATTGCTTAAGAGTAGATTAAATAATCTTGAAAATATTTAAACGAACACATTATCAGTAGGACAGTTTTATTCTTATTTTTCTTAATATACAGTGAATGAAATGATTAAATGTGTGTGATGTGTTTTAAAGTATTTATATTTTAATATAAAATGTCCCAAAGATTGCAAGAAAGATTGCAGTTTCTTTAATCTATAGTAATAAAATTTAGGATTATTTCTTTATAGAGCTTCAAATTTTGATAAGGTAAAATTTTTGCATTTTAAATTTATGTATAGAATGAAAGAGAACATAATTTTTTGGTCATCTCAGTTGCTAAAACGGATAACATTGTATTCTATTTCAAGTACAGGCTTTACAGCCGAATCAGCTGTTTTTCTTGAGGATAAGGTCTTTCAGGTTCTGCTGTGTATAAGCGCATAATCTTGATTAGTTTGCTTGTGTTTAACTGAGGAATGGAAAATATTTTCAGCATTTGGATTACTTCGTTGAAAATTAGCACTTTAAGACAAAGCAGGAAACTTTTTTCTTTTTTTTCCCCCTCTGTCAATCAAATATCATCTGCTATGTAGTTTTGATTTGAGTTTAAGCACTGGTTAGAAATATTTTGACAACCGTTTTTGCTGGAAAAGTCTGTTTTCTGAAATTGCTAAATCCCCTTTGTAGGTTGCTGAAAAGATTTATTCCTTCATACTTACGAAGTTCTTGGATACAGCAATCATTTGAATTTATTTAGTGAATTAATGACTATATGTGGCATTATGTTTGGAGAGTGTGCAATACAACACAAAATTCACAGATGAAAATGAGTTTAAGTCATGGTTACTGAATGGGTAGCTTGTTTGTTGAAGTAAGGAAGAAGAAATAAGCAGTTCTACTTATTAAAAATTAAGTCCTTTTGCAGTCTTGGCTAACTGAAAATGACTGGGAAACTTAGATTCTACAGTCACATGTATTTTGAATTCTTGATATTGCAACTTTAAAGTTCTGGTTTTGTATATGAAATCACATGTGTCTATATATATTTACCTGTCATAGCTGTATTTGCATATATGCATATGTATGCATAAATACTCCTGGCTTGAGTTTTATAAGCTATGTTTAAGGTATCTGCTTTGATTTGTGGATGAAGCATACTAGTTAAATCAGTAAATTACACAGCATTTATTTGTGTGGAGGACTGGGAACACTTGGCTTTTACTTAACTACATATTTCAAATATTAAAAAGAACTCTTAATTTTTGTAACAGGCAGACCTGGGCCTTTCTGCTTATGGTTGTGCATTAAAAAGTTCTTGAGCATGAAACACTTAAATTATTTGTTTCTTAGTATTTAAACAACGAATAACTTCAGTTATCTCAACATAAAATGTAACATTTGTTGTCAGTTATTCCAGGTCATGCACAGCAGTAGATAGAATCAACTTAGTGGAGTGCATTTTCATAAAGTTGTTTTGCATGAAGACATTTGTTGGCAAGAACTTAATAGAATTCCAGGCATTGTTTTAGCTGAATAATTGCTTTGCTTTTTCACTAACTTTTTTCAGTGTCTTCTAGGCTGCCATACTGTTTTCTGAGTTTGTAATGCAAATTCACTGCATTTGTATCATAGCCCAGTATTAACCAGCTTTTATGTTCTGATTGGCATTAAAATTGCTTGCAGAAAGGAAGCACGTCTTCTGTTACAGTGTGTAGGATTTATTTTAAAACCTAGATTTTGTTTGCCCAAAAATTGTTTGCCAGGAATATTTTCTTCACTTTGCTCTAATTTATTATTTTAGACTGAAATCATTTGCTCAGCTGTGACTGCAGTCTCTGTATTTTACAGCAAATTACTGAAAAAGTTGCAGAAACTGTTGTTACTCTAATTTTAAAACGCAAGACATGGGAAGAATTCTGAAACTAGTCTTTCTGGAGAGATTAAATTTAAAACTACTACTATAAGTATATACTAGTCTTACCATTTAATAATACTATTTAATAAGTCTTATTTATTCAGGAATTGTATCATATCTATGCTGAAAAATTACATTTGAAAAGAAAAAAAAATCCTTTCACACTAAAATCAGTCAGTTAAAATTTATTCCCTTCTCAGACATTCAAACTCTGTTACTTGTTAATTCTGTTACAGGTTGAAATTCAGCAGTTAGTTTGTCATAATTTTCATTGATTGTTGTAATAGTAATAACACTGTCAGAATGCAGGGATGGTAAGGCCTCAACTCCCTGGCTTTGTCACTGATTCAGATGGTGTCATTTGGGCAAATTCTCATCATCATCAATTTTTAAAACTTCTCTATCTGTGAAATGTGAATGTGATTGCTAAAACATGACAACTGGTGTAATTGTGGGTATAGCACTTCCAAAATTTCATAATAGCTTTCACCGAATCATAGAATGGTTTAGGTTGGAAGGGACCTTAAAGATCTCACCTAGTTCCAACCCCCCTGCCATGGGCAGGGACACCTCCCACTAGAGCAGGTTGCTTAAAGCCCCATCCAGCCTGGCCTTGAACACTGCCAGGGATGGGGCATCTACCACATCTCTGGGCAACCTGTGCCAGTGTCTCACCACCCTCAACATAAAAAATTGGGATGCTGCTATGAAACATTCACAAAATCATCTGAGAATCTGAAAGTAAAGGTTGGCATTTTCTTGCATATAATCACTGTAGAAAAAAACCTATTACTTAGCCCTTTCCATTTGTGCCCCCTGTTACTTTCTATTTATATTCTGTGACATCTGCAGAAATGCATTGCTGTTCAAGCCTGCCTGGAAGTAATTAAGTGAAATTTAGAAACAGTTATGTTAATGAACTAGGATGGAACAGAATTCAGTCTTTAGCTGTTTGACTGCAGGTCAAATGTAAAAAGTAGAAAAATAAGCCAAGAAACATCATTCTAAGACAGCAGCCAGAGCTTTTGAAATACCTCAGGAGAACATGAGTCAAAAATGTGTTGTCACATAGTCACATACAGGGTCAGCTCCATAGGCCTTCTAGTCTTCTAGTAATAGCTGCTTTTACATCTTTGTTTTGAGAGCACTTAACGCAGCGTGAGGCTACAGTTTATCTGTCATGATGTGGAATTCTGTGCAAGGAATTTTTGAAACGTCACTGCCTTTCAGGCTGGACTCGATAAGAACAAAAATAAATCCTTCTGTTCCAGGTTAATAGTAGTCTTCAACAAATTACAGTGAAATTTGTAAAGATTTGTCTAAGTTTTATAGACATGAAATAATATGACCCATTTGAGGCAAACTGCTGAACTACTTAATCAAAAGTATCTCATCAAAAATTTGTAAATTGATTCATTTGTGAATTATAAATATTAAGGTATCTTGCATTCCTTCAATGGTTTTGCTGACTCTGAACTGCCCAATATGGGTTTTTTTAATGCCTTCTGAATAGTATGCAGCGTTATTTTTGTGTTTCTTTCTGGTGTTGTGAGTCTCAGCAGGATGTCATTTTGTCCTTCAAGCGAACATTCCTTAGCTAGAGTTAAAAAGAAGTGCAGAGCTTTAATGCAAGGTGACATACATTTCCTAACACTCGATCTTCTGAACCCAGATAGAAAAATAAATTAGGTACTGATCTCTTGAGAATATATATGCTGGGTCAGGACAAAGAACATTAGCATGCTAATGGTTGCTTTGATGCTGAGGGGCCACTTTGACACACAATGTATACAGCAGGAAAAATGTTGACTACAGTCAACAGATTGTAAACTGTATTTACTGTGTTTACAGAGCCCTTTTGGTTCTAGGGTTTTGCTGGGTAGGGGAAAGAAGGGGACTGACTGTAATCTGAAGAGTACAAATGAAGTAAAATTCAGGCAGCCATGGATTCTGTGATAAAAATGTGCTAAATTTTAGCAGACTGATCGGTACTTGCTACGAGGTAGGAAATGCTAGGATTTTGTAACTTTGGGTCTCTCACTCCTATTGTTACAAACCAAAGATACCTAGATAATTAACATTTTAAAAAACCTATGGGAATGATAGTGTTTGGCACTGTCCCAGATTTCTGTCACAGTTTGTGTTTTCATCCTCCTTCAATGTTTTGATCTTTGTTTTTAATGGAGTTCATATTTATCCAGATTTCTGAAATAATTCACAAGTATAAAGTTCCAGAACCCACTGTAAGGGGGTGGCATGTGTTACAACATGAGACAAACCTCATGTGACAAACTTGGTGAATTGCTACCAGTGCCACGTGTCTTACCTTGTATTTCTCGTTTGCTCCTTCTTCACACAAGCTGACATCATCAGGACAAGTCTCTGTGAAATCAATTAGGTAATATTTTTGGAGAGTCAGAGTTTTAAACTAAGTATTTGTATTCCAAAGAATGCTTGACATAAAATACACTTGCTATCTTGTATGACTGCTGCCTGGCTAGTAAAGCCATGCTTCAGCCTAGCAACTGAAGCCACCTTGGTCTCCTGTTGTCACTGCCTATTTTCTGAATCTCCAGTGAAGTGATGAGATGTCTTCTTTTGGGTGGTTTTCACACAAGATAAAACTGCAGGCTCCCAGAAAACCTGTTTTTAAGATGGAGGGAGTGTTATGCCTCGAGATTCGTATCTTAGCAAATGGCTGGCAAAGGACTTCTTTGGCACTCACTAAGGCAACGTTGTTCTGGGACATAACGTGCTAGTGCTGTTTTCATGGAAATATCTTCCTAGTGTTGGAAAAAAATGTTGGAGGTTTGTGCACCAGTGGAACCAAAATAAGGAGATTAAGATTATTCTTGAGCTTTTAGTTACAACAGATGTAGCTTCATTCATGTGATGGATCTTGGTGGTAATTTGGGTGGGATTTTTAGCAAGAGTAGAAGCAATTTTGTATTATATTATAGTCAACGTTTAACTATGAAAATTTTTCATTTAATAATAATTTTTATTAAGCTGTCTTTTTTATAATTGCATTCTAGGAGCTAGGAAATGTTAGCTCATGCTTTAAAAATAGGAAAGAATCTATATTTTCTAAATCAAATGAATAAAATAGCATTACAACTCCAGTAATTTTAAATAAATACTTCACAAGTTGCCATGGAAAACACAAAGCAATTCTGTACTTGTGTTTATATGAAATGGAGAAAAAAGGCAGGGGGGAGAGGAAAGACAAAACAAACAAAAAAAGCTGTGGAGCTACAAGTTCCTGGACATTTTAAGCTTCTGTATTGCAGTACAATGCAGTTTAGTGTTATTATTCTTGAAGTGAAATAGGAAATATGTAACAGAAAGTGAAATAGAATGGAGACATGCCAGATACTTTATATTCAGAAGTATCAGTGCATTAATTTAATATTTTAGAATGAGGTTTTGCAGTAAAGAGGCTGTCTCATTTTCAACAGTATTTTGAGTTGAAACATGTTTGTCCTGGTCCTTGACAGTGTAGGTAGATCACGTAGTGGGTGAGGCAGGGTCTGTATCTTCTGCAGGAGCTCCAGAGGCAGAACTCAGGAAGGCAAGAAGGACAAGGTTGAGATCACTGCTACATGCACAGCTTGCTTTCTTTTCTCCAAACTGCCACTGATATTTTTTCACCCCAGGAATTATGCTGCCAAAATGTACCTTTTCAAACAAACCATGGCCCAAGTGTTACCTTCCAAAGAAACTAACAACTATTTTAAGCCAGTAATCAAGGTTTATCATAGTCCATTCAAAAAGAATGGAAACATGCATTTGATCATTGAGTTTTAAAATTAAATTAGCCTGATTTTTATTTGTCTGCTGTACATAGGCAATAGACATATAGATTGCATATACTGTTTGAAACACCTTTTAAATACTAAGATCCGTGAGGTTTTTTTCCTTCAGGTTTAAAATATGCAATTAATGATGAATGCTGTTTTGTAAATTAAATTACTGATTTTGAGAACTTCCATTCAAAATCAGATTGACACGCTGCGTTCTCTTACTACGCATCTGAAAAAAATATTGAATGGATACGTATTTTATGTGTTATTGACAATATTTTAAAAAAAGATAAATAAGAAGGCTGGAATGCTAGCGATTCTCCTGTCATGTGCTCCTAATAAACAGGTATAGGTGAGTTTGTGTTACACAATTATGAGGTCATGTTAAATATAAAAAATAGCTCTAGAGTTTATTTCCTCCCTTCTGTGTTATAATTCCTTGTAGGTTTTCTGGCTGTTTGGACTTAAAAATTAAAAAACATTTGCAGTTGATGCATTCTGCCTTTTCTTTTATTGTACATCTGACTGCCACTAGATGGTGATAGACGTGTGTACAATATTAAGAACTGTATGTCAATGAAGACTGGAGTTCATTTTCATATGACCCTCAATAACTGACTGGAAAATCAATTGTTACTAAAACGATATAATTTTGATTCTTCTCTGTGAGTGAGAGCATTGCATGGAGCTTTTCATAGCAAAGAAAGATACTGCCTGGCATCCAACACACCTCTTCTTATAGCAACAGGCCTCCCCTGCAGAACTTTTAGTGGATTTTCAGAAGAGAGCAGCACTCCTAAAAGCAGTTCTGCATGAGGACTGTTGCTGCCCTCAAGGTTTTTGGGTTCTCTATCCAGCACCTTGGCTTATTTAATCATGGAGGTAAAGGGCCTGTTTGAAGGTAGGGAGGAAGTGTTTTCCTTTGGAAAAATTATCTTCTAGGAAAGAAACAAAGCACCTTTATAGTCTAGGTCAAGTGGCTGACTGTATGTGTTCTGATCAGTCAAGAGAGGATCGTTTAGTCTTAAGGTGCTTTTCTTTCAAGTCAGTAAAGAATTCTTGCCTTTGGTTGCAACATAACATAAAATTGCTTCTATTTTGGTTTGCTCCCTGCCCTGAAACCACCACTGTCACATGAACAAAGCTTCATTAAGTGCAGTTGCTTCAGTACTTTGAAGCTGGTCCTTAGCCTTGAAGGTTTCTGTTAGTGCACCTAGGAAATAATAATGTCTACCACTAGAAGACAAGGTCTCTGATACATCTTGTATCCAGTAAATGTTTAAACATCTGCTGCATAGCAACAGATTACTTTCTTAATGCACCCTGTATTTTTAAATATTGTTCAGGTTTCATGTTAAAAAGAATCTTTAGTTTTCAGTTGCATGTTTCGTTTGCCTTTATTAAGCGTCTTAACATTATTACTAAGGTCTCCAGATTAACTTTTTCCTTCTACTTGTTGTCAGAGTCAGTTACAAGCACGTATGGTTTTAGTAGAGATGCATATTCATTGCTCTTCATCTTTCTATGTTCAGAGTTTTCAATATAGTATCTGATGAAATAGATTTGCTTTGTGGAAGTTTTAAAGAGATCAAAGTTAATACAAAACTTGAACTAAACACTTAATTCCGCTGAATGTGGGAAAACTCATACTTCAGTGTGTAGGGGTCCTTTTGTTTGAAGCAGCAAGGTTAGTTCAAAGTAGCTGTCAATGTTTTAGATGTAGATAAACTAGAGAAAATATTTTGGAATTTTTTTAGTCGCTACCTCAGCACAGATACAATTGGATTTCTTTCCCTCTGTTTAATATCAATTTTCTTATCCCTTTTTAGAATCGCCAGATGCTGATATTGCCATGGAGGTAGCTACATCAGAACAGCATGTTTCCGAGGCAATATATGATTGTGTTATTTGTGGACAAAGTGGTCCTTCTACTGAAGACAGACCTACAGGGCTAGTTGTACTATTACAAGCATCCTCAGGTATGAATGTGTGACTTCTTGGACAAGCAGTGTTTCTGCAGCTTTTAGTATGTGTGCATAAATACCGTTGTGTCTCATGGAGCCTGGAAAGACAAGAATAACATCTTTTTTTGTGTGTGTGGATGATCCTCCATGAGGCACATGGGTAGGTCTAACGGTACTGAGAAAACTTGAATGTTTGGGAAAAGAATGAAGAGTTTCATTGTCTCCTAGTTCCCAGCAGTATATAACAGACCTGCAGGAAAATACATGTTGAAAGAAAAATAATTAAAAAATAGTCATCAGTGTGACTATATGTATATATGTGTGTTTATGTATATATCTATACTTTATGTATAAGTGCAAAAGCACAACTTCCAGTGTTCAGTTTCTTTAATATTTTTTTTACCGTTTAACGTCAACAAAGCACATTGTAGTTACAAACCAGAATTTCCTGATTGTTCTTTTGATTCTTTAGTATATTGTTATCCATTGCATTCTTTATTGCTGCTTTTCTTCATACAGTGTTGGGACAATGCCGCAATAGCACTGAGCCAAAGAAACTACCAACTACTGAAGAGGAGCAAATATACCCTTGGGATACCTGTGCAGCACTGCATGATGTGAGGCTTACAACTTTACAGAGATACTTTAAAGATGTAAGTATTTCATATGAACAGTACTACCACTTAACAAAAAATTGTGTAAAAAGGTAAATGATATTACAACTTAGAGTCCTCCCAGTTTAATTTCTACATTTAGTGAACACTTTATCACATTGCAGTAGTTAGGAAGTGTTTACATTTGATAGGGTCCTTATTTTCAAATAGCATCTGGCTTTCCCCTAGTTACATTTTTAGCATAGGTGTCTAGTATACCTATAGGTGATACAGTCATTAAATATCCATGCAGATGTTCTCTAGAAGAAGGTATTTCACAAGTGTGACCACACAATTGAGATGTGGTTTTGCTGTCTTAGGTATTACTTTCAAAACACCAGTTCTCTTGCAGCCGTTCAAAGAACCTGATCAAGGGAATTATTCTTAATCAGTTAAAAGTATTTTTGGCAGCGTAGAGGAAGTTGAAAGAGTTGGTTTAACCTGTAACAGTTTTCTGAGCCACTACAGAGAAGGGCAGGATGAGTGGATGGGAAAGAGGGACCAGCAGAAGACTTCACCCTCTTCTACTGAATGCTAAACTCTGCACAACATTACTGAAGTTCAGTTTTCCATTAATTGGTATGTTATTGTCCTTTTTGCAGTTCTGGTAGCTGCTCCAAACAGACTTTTGCATTGCTTTACAAAACCACATTAAAGCTTTTCATATTTAATTTGAGAAGCAGTTCTTGTCGTTTAACAGAACATGTTCAGGTGTGGACCTCTGTGGAAGTGAGGTGCTGCCTGTGGCTTTCCTTGCTAGTGTATAAAACAGCCATGTGAGATAATACGTAACCATTCTCCCCAGGAATCATTTCTTGGAAGAATATGTAGTCTGTGAACCTAAATTAGCTCCTATAGACTAGTCTCAAGTGACATACCAGCTCTTAGACAGATTTAACTTAAAAATCAGCATTTAGAAGCTTAAGTATTCCCTTTAAAGAGGAAGAACTGTAGCAATTTTTACTCTGACACGATGGTTAGCTTTCTCAGAATGTCATCCACAGATAATTGAAATTTGCCAACTGCAACCAAGCTTTTGTAGAGTAGATTAATTTAGAGTAAATTTCATAATTGTTTTGGTGCAGTTTTAAAAATTGGGTAATGTCTTTGTAAAAGCACATTCTACTGAGGCAAATACTACACACTGTATTGATAGAAAGTAAACCTTTTAACGGTGTAACCAGGAAATTATTTCTGAACAAAAGGGGTTTTTAGGTTCAAAGAGAATCTGTGGAAAAGCTTTTCTTCTTTTTTGACATTGATGATGTTTGCTTATTATTTCGAATAATTAATAAATATTTTTTCCTACTGAAATGATAAAGAACATTGAACCAATACTGTAGCTTTATTTTTACATGGTTGCAAACTATAAATGGAATGGGTTCCAAGCAAAATGTTACTCAAAAACTTGATCTCACTAAAGTGTATCTTTCCCTTCCTGTACAGTAACACTACCAACAGATCAGTCTAAAATGCACTGTAATGCAATGAGCAATTGCATCCTCAAAAATTCCAGTCCTGATTCAAGCATTAGTTGATTCAGCTTTTTTTGCTTTCAAGTTTCCAGGTGACCACTGTGCTAAAAAAAAATCTCTGCATGAAAGAACTAATCCTTAAATTTCTTTTGGCATAAAAAAATGGAAACATCTGTTAGTGGCTTGCGTATCTTGTTCAGCTGAGCTAAGCAATAAGAAGTCCTTTTGTTTGTCAACTGTGTCCTTCCCAGTAAGTGTCCTCCTCTAACAACAGATTTCAGGAGGCAAGAGAATAATTTCACTTAGATGTGAAAATTTTAAGTTATGAAACATGTTCTAACTTATTCTACTAGAAGAAAAAAAATGATATTCAAAAACTACGTGCTATATACAGATTGGGAAAAACAAGCCAATTCTTTCCATAGGGGTGCCGTTTGTGCTTTCTTAGCTGAAATTTGGTGCTTGTCAGTCAGGGAGTTCTTGCCCATTAAAAGAAAAATCACTGAAAGTGATTATTTTTAATATGAAGAGGTATGACTAAGGATTAGGAGATAAAATTTCACATACTAGATCGATAGGACTATTTTCAGAATCACATAGTACTCTGTAACCAGTAACTTTATATATGTGCTCCATCCCAAGCCTATGGCTTACTTTGGAATCTCCTTTATCTTGGAACTCAAGAGTAATAGAGTAAAGCCTTTCTGCAAAGACTTTGAGGTTTGTTTTTCTTCTTTTGCAACTGCCACCGAGTAGCCTCGTTTAAATACATGGAATAAATATTACTTTTCCTGAATGAAGTATTTGTCCCGTGGGACTTACCCAGGTGTATCATATGACCTTAGTAACAGCACAGTTTGCTAAATCATTCGGGAACCAGCAGGCGAAAAAGAAGGTTTTTCTAGTTCTATGGCCTGAGAGGGCCATAGCACATTTTGAATGTCAGGTTGAGGCAAGGTAAATAGGAGCATGTCTTGAAGCTAGAATTCGGATTTTTATTTTGATTTCCTGCTCGGATGCAGGAGCGGGGGGAAAGAGATGCCAAGACATCCTTAGGAAACACAGCTCTCAGAGTTGGTTATTCATAGTACCCTAGTTTTGCATCATACATTAAGACCGTTTTAGGATGCATCTGCACTAAAAATTGTTTTCCAATTGGTAGCCATAAATCTTATTCTGTCCTTTAAATGTGTAACCAGAATGTACATTTCAATCTATGTATTAAATTATTTCTTTGAGAAATGGAGATTTAATAATTAGAGCTACTCTAGCTAGGTATTCTGCAAGAGAATTTTCTAGAATTCCTTATCGTAAGTTTGCCAGTGGTGACACTTTTTTCAGTTTATTTTCTGAGAACTACCAATGAGGTAGCTGTATTGTTGACATGTGGGCTCTAAGTGCAGTCTTTGAATACGGCCAACGTTTTCAAAAAATCATAGCGTAAAACTCAATTCACTAAGGAAGGATTTGTTCTCTTTTTCTTTTATGATATGTTATATACAATACTGTTCAACAACTCATTAAAACCCCTAAGTGTCTACACTGAATTTTAACAGATTGGGGTTTAATTACATAACTGTGATCTTGTTATTTTGGTTATGTATGAAACTGGATGAAATGTATTGGAGCAGTATACTGCCCTTGTACATGGGATAACTTGTGCTGTTGGAACAGATGGTAGCGTTAGAGCTGTCTTCATGCTGTAATAAGGAGGTTCTTTAAAGAAGTCATTATCTGACATGACAAGAACTGCAGAGGTTTAACTTAAGTGCCTGGCTTTTTGTTGGAAAGAGTAACCTGATGGCAGCCACCTAGGTTAGTGTAAGTAAGTACTGTGGTGCTGGACTTGGCAGTGTTAGGTTAGCGGTTGGACTTGGTGATCCTAAAGCTCTTTTCCCACCTAAATGATCCTGTGATTTTTATAAAATAAAACTTGTCTTTATTTCTAGAGCATGTGTCTTTTAATTAGATAGCATACAAATAAAAAAAAAATCTTAAAAAAAGTTGTGGTAAATAGCTTTATAACTACGTATATTGTTATTCTTTTTTCCTATTGTTTTCGCTTTGCTTCAGAGTTCCTGCCTGCAGGCAGTGTCAATAGGCTGGGAAGGAGGCGTTTATGTACAAACTTGTGGTCACACTTTACACATAGATTGTCACAAATCTTACATGGAATCTTTACGGGTAAGTAAAACTACGGATAGCCTTTTTATTTCTATCTGAGCCATTCTTAGTGAAATCAATTGGATTTGTGCTGTTCCATTCAGAGAAAGATTTGGTTTACATGAATGGACAAGATGTTTTTATTATGTTTCAAGAACTGTAGATAGTAAATCTCTTAATTACACCTTAACATTATTAACAAAAGTACTTTATTTCCAGTTATTCTGATAGATCAGAAAAAATACTTGACTAAATTAACCATGTTGTTAAAAAATTAAATGACGGTTTGGGCTTCTTTTTTTTTTCTGGCTTTGCCTATTCATGTAAAGCATTTTTTATACTTTTCATTTCTGTTTGCTGTTTAACGTGTTAGAAATCAGAGAGGAATTGAAGAAAAAATGAGAGGGGAATTTTACAAAAAAAAAAAAGTATATATTTATAAATATATTTATATATATAAAAATAAGCTACATCTTCTTTATTTTCTTTTAGAATGACCAGGTCCTCCAGGGCTTTTCGGTGGACAAAGGAGAATTTACTTGTCCCCTCTGTAGGCAATTTGCTAACAGTGTTCTTCCTTGTTATCCTGGAAACAACGTGGAAAGAAGCCTTTGGCAAAGTCATAGTAACAAGTGTATGCAAGACCTTGTACAAGAGGTGGAAGATCTTCAAGAACAGCTGGGAACTTTCCCAGTAAGCATCAGTGTAAGGCAGAAAGATCCTTGTTAATTTGCCTCTACCTTTCAGTTTTTACATTATGTTGCATTTGTGACCTGTTAAAAACTCAACAACCTGGGAAACTTCATTTTCTTCTGATATGGAAGATAGCATACTTTTTTTTTAAATCAAGAAAATTTAAATATTTACAGCACTTACTGCATTGCCTACTAAAACAATTAAAAAGCTATGAAAAAACTTAGTACCTTTTTTTATGGGGTAGATTTTCACTTCTCTCCATAGTAATTTGTATAGAATTAAGTCATGTAATGTGAAATTCATTTATCACTTCTTTACAATGTAAAAGCACTGATATCCTTGTAACTGGAAGCTATTTAGAGAATGTCTATTAAGAACATTTTAAGGTATGGATTATTTGTTCTACAGAAAGAACAGTTTGCAGATGCTCATGTATTACAAAGCTTCATGAGGTCTTTCTGAATGATAGAATTAATTCTATTACACTTG
This sequence comes from Tringa tobata, assembly GCA_033628505.1. NCBI lineage: Eukaryota > Metazoa > Chordata > Aves > Charadriiformes > Scolopacidae > Tringa > Tringa tobata. The sequence continues at coordinate 3,987,968 of JAHREE010000444.1, forward strand.
ATAGCCTTTGAGTCTTGATGGAGATACTTTGTTATTTTCGTATACTTGTGCAATGCAAATATACTTCAAAATAATGCAAGCAGTGAGATTCCTCAATTTAGGAGACAAAACAGTGATGTTTACATATTCAGAACAACTTTCAGAATATTATAACACTTCCGTGAGACAGAATATTGGCTTTCAGTGTATATTTTTCCATAACCTGCAAATGTGTTTTTATAAATGTGAAAGTGCTACACTTTGCGATCAGCTATTGCATTTCTTCAGGTAAAATTAGCTAATCTTTTTTTGTGTCTTTGTTCATAGTCTGAAACCAATCTCAGTAAAGAAATGGAATCTGTAATGAAGGATATAAAAAGTACCACACAGAAGAAGTATACAGATTATAGTAAGAGTCCTGGATCACCTGACAATGATTTTCTCTTCATGTATTCAGTAGCCAGGTGGGTATGTTTTTCTTTTTATATTTTTTCTTTTGTGTTTCTTACTAATGGTATTACTCTTCAGAGAGTTTTCTTCTTTAAAAAAAATTTTAAAAAATATTCCTTTTCAAAAAGTACTCTTTGAGTACTTAGTACATCAGGGTTACGTTTTCTGATTTTCATGTGCAGGCATATGCAAGGTGAAAAGACGCACCTCGCAGTTCATTTTTACTGTGTGCAGCAGTGGTGCAAAACCCGGAGAACATTTTGTCTTCTGCTTATTCAGTTTTCTTCTTTATTCAAAGTTTTGCTTTCCATATATCAAAATTTTGTTTAATTTCTTTTTCTACTTTATTTTCCCAAACTGTCAAATCTTCTCTACTACTATGTAGCAGAATGAGATTATTTCTATATCACTGCTATAATGGTGTTTTTAAAATCACAGGGTGGTTTTAATCTCTCCATTAGACATTAGTTTTGTCTACTTAAATTGGGATCACAGAAGGAGCCTTGTCTACATCAGCAACCAGGAATGTCTCTTCATGTGAATAAGACTTCTAAAAAAGTGTCAGAACTGCCAGCATTTTCTCTGTGCTGTTTGATTCCAGTTTTATGGCTGTCAGTGTCACAAACACCATCTCCAAGAAAATCAGATGTCACCGGTAGCAGAGAAAAGAAATTACCATCAAGTTCTCTAGCACCTAGTGGGAGAGCTAACCCCTGTCTCTTTTTCTAGCAAGAGAGGCACTCTGGGTCTCGGCGTCCTGATGTGCACGCGTAGCTGGAAGAGCAGCTCCGTAGCTACCTCCCCATTTCCCTACAGTCTTACCTTGTTAAATGTATGCCCTTTTCATATGCATCCCTCCTTGTCTTTGCTGACGTATATGAGATTAGTATAGTGTGTCAACCACAAATCATATGTGCTTCACTTTAATTCTAATAGCGCCACATTCATGGCATTGATGGCTCTCATTTGTGGCAGTATCTTGGAGGACTGTTTCTGCATTGCATAGCAATAGTTCTCATGGTTTCTTTGGCTGTGTAAACAAAAGCTTTTGGTTTTGTTGTCCACTATCTATAGACTAATATAAAAACCTTGTGTTCTTTCCTTCCAATTTGTGTTGCAGTATCTGGGTTTTTCCATATATGTGTTGTCTTTGTAAAGTGAAGTGGAAAAAATGGTGATGTTTAACTTAATTCTTTTGTCCCAATAGAAAGAGGAAATCTGTCCAAATATATTCACTTTCTGGAAAGGGCATTGTGTTTTTACTTCCCCCTGCTCTGATCTGACAGGAATTCTGAGAAATATGCAGTTACCCTCCCCACCCCAAAATGTTCCTTTAATGAAAGACCACAAGAAGTGGTGAAGTAGGGCCGTTTTTTAATCAGGAGTCCGTACAGCTGAGCAAAATCCATCTTCTCAGGCTTTTTTCTGTGAGTGAGGAAGACAAAGCCAGTGTTCTACAAAATGTGTTGCTCCAATGAATGACGCAAAGATTTCTAGATAGAGAAAGCAGTCACTCATATAGATTTTCTTTCTTCTTCTCTTTGCTTCGTATTGAGGGTGCTGAGATAGCAAAGGATGCTTTCAGAGACCACTCTGTGTGTTTCACTCTTGCATCGGATTCCCCAGGTTTTTCTTCACTGATGAGAGAATAGGTACGGAGAGCTCTGCGTTTCTGCAGTAGAGGGCAGGTAGTACTCAGATCCTCAAGGTAGAAGGGAGATTGAATCAGTGAGGAGATACACCGGTCTCTTTCAAAAATGATTTGAGGCTATACGTGATGTAGAATATTTTATAAAGGAGAAGTGTTCAGTTTCACAGAAGATACTTTCTCTACTGTGCACTTTTATGCCAAAGTTTAGGTATGTCTTGAAAGAGTTGTCTTAGAGGAGACGGCTAATATTTACATTTCCAAGAAAGCTGAACTATAAGCCCTTTGAAGAGCTGGGGGCAATGAAAAAGTGTGGGAGGTGAGGGTTAGTATGATATGTTTGATGGAGTATGTATTTCCCGAGATCTCTCTCCTTACATTCCATTTAGCAAAAAGTACTATACAACACCTCATACATATCAAGAAGAATTTTTTTTCAGAATCGTCTCAGAGGTTTGTTTTGTAAAATAGTACATATTTCTTGGTGAAAGGGAGATTTAAAATTCTAGATCTAGAAAGTTTTTCTTAGACATTCAGTTACTGTTTTTGATTTAAATCTTAATTGTCTTGGTTTTAATGAAAGGCTGCCATTAAATTTGTTCTACAAATTAGTTATCAGAAGGTTTGTAGAAATAAAACATACTGGTTTCCTTTATATTCCCATGATGAACTAGCTCATGCTAATCTACAGTTGCTATTTTGTCCCTGCTTGAAATGTCCCTATGAAATCCCTGTCCCCGCTTCCTTGCTGGTGGATTTTAGAAGTTCAGTGAGCACTGCAAATCGCCTGAAGAGTGGAAAATTCCCCTGTCACACAGATGCCCTTATCAGCAGCAACCAGATGGAGCTCTGAGCAGGCACATTATCAATGTTAAATTGCCTTTTCTGAGTAGAGAGGATTAAAGCATTCCTTCAGAAACGGGTGGCATAAGCTGCAAACTTAGGGATAGTAATATTCTGAAATGTTACTATTTTAAAAACGTATGAAAGTATCTTAACAAATACTGCTTATCAAAAATGTATTATTCTTTCAAGCTGATGGAGCTGAAATTCTTAAATAATTTGTTTTGAATAAAACAGTCATCCTGTAGTTTTTCCTTAAGTGTGTGTGGGTGTGTGTTTTTAGCTTAGATGTGCCTAAAATTCTAGAATAGATTTTATTATGTATTCAGTCACATTATATTGAACCTAAAATTGTTTGATTTTTACTTAAAGGTCAACTAGCTCAGTGTTTAGACTGAGCTTTGCAATTTAGATTAAATTAGCAAAATAACGTTTCAGAGTAATAGAATTATATTCCTTTATTTTAATGCAAGGAGTGTATGTTGACTTATTAAAACAAACTCAGAGAATGTAATGTAAATTGTTTGCACCAAGTCTTATGGGTAAAAGAACTGAAACATCCAATTCCAAAATTAAACAAAGCTATCGAATTCGGCCTAAATTGGTGCCTAAGTATCAGACTACAATAATACTAAGAAAGAAAGCATCAATGTGACATGCAGAGATTTGATGACACGACTCCCGTTTCATACTAATGAGCTACAGCGAATACCGATGTTTCATTCAGAATTAACCTCCAAGGCTTTTATTAACTAACTTATCTAAAAAGGTCAGTGCTTCCATTATAATTTAGACTGTTTTCATACTTAGTTACTTGATGGCATATCCATTGTACTGACTGTTTGTTTAAAGCAAAACAAAAGCCCTGCCATTAAAGAGAGCACTTTATAGATATATCTGATTGATTGAAATTTAGCCAATCTGTATATTTTCTTTTTAGATTTGCACATAAAGTCCTTTATTATCATGGAGTTGTGTGTGCATACAGAAAAAAGCCTCAGAATTAAAATTTATTTATTCTTCAGCCACAACTGTAGTAGCTGTTTTAATATAGTACTTGCTAATCAAACGACTTAAAATCCCATATGGCAATATCTTGATAAAGTTTCCTTTATTCTGAGTCATATTTTGGCAGTATCTCGTACTAAAGATTAGTACTCTTTTATTTAGTGTACTCTGGGAGTTTGTGGTGGCTCTTTCGTGCCCTTAGAAGCTTGAATAATGCTGTTTCATTCAAATCTATTATGTTTTTCTTGCAGAACGAACTTGGAACTTGAGCTGGTCCATCGAGGAGGTAATTTATGTTCGGGAGGTGCAAGCACAGCTGGGAAAAGATCATGTTTAAGTAAGTTTTACGTAATGAAGTGCAGTATAAATTGCTAGGATATTGAATAAGGGTGTCTAACGCTTTGACGTTTTGTCAACTTTTTTCTTTTAAAAACCTTTTTTTTTCTGCCATAATGAGTCTGTTGTGTTTTGTTGCATTTTGAGAAATCTGAAATCTAATTTGCAGAAATTTTTCATTAAAGCTGTTCATGTGTTGTGAGTATAATCTATTTAGGAATCAATTGTTATAGTATCCATGTAATATTTCCCATTTTTATGGGTAGAATTAGAAGTATTTTTAGGGTAAAGCAGGAAAGCTTTGTTTTACCCTGGCTGTTACTAGTAATAGTAAAGAAATTTGTTTCTCTGAGTGCTAATGTAGCTCATGACTAGGTCTCATACTTAGAAATCTGCAACTACCATTTCCCTAGTTCTTTCTCTGATAGGAGAGTTTTTCAAATTTTCTTTGGTAGAAACTCAAATCTTCATCATTCTGAAACCTTTGTTATTTGGCAAATAAAGCACTTCTGGTTGACAGAAGTGATTTTTTTTCTTAACATCTTAATGTTTTAATCTTTACTGGAATATAAACTGTTAAGAAGGGACTTTTTTTTTTTTTTTTTTTTTCCTGTCAGGAAAAACTGGAAAGCCTTCCAGAATGCTACTAATGCTTGTTTAAATCAAGCTTATGCAGCAGTAGGACCGGGTTTGGTAGTAAAAATGTCAGAAAGTTTGGGCCCACCTCTGCCTTTTGGTACGTGATTTGTGGGCGATGCTTTCCTCACCATTTGAGATGATGAGTCACCAAAGAAATCCCATCATATGCTGTGCTGTCCACATCCTCTCTAGGATAAGAGCTTCCTACTACTGCCAGGAAGTGGAGTTTAATTGATTTCATTCATGTGTTGTGATTTTTGAAAAGCAGTTTTAAACCCTACTGCACATTGTCTCCTCCCACCATCATTACCTCTCTTTCCCAGCAGGGCAAAGTAATCAAAAATGTACGTGTTACAAGAACATGGATAGACCACTGTTTTAAAATTTGATGCATTTAATAGAGTCAAGGTTCTACAGATAATTTCTTCTTGGATTACAATATATTTTTAATTGTATACTCGCCTAGGAAGATGGACGCTTTCTCTCTGAATTTTAGCAAGTTACTGGACGTGTTACCTATTTCACGGACATGTTATTTGGAAGACCATGATGAACAGCTTAGGGCAGAGATTTCAGCTTAAGTATTTCAAAAGCCTTTGAAATACTTAAAGTGAAAAAATTTATAATCATGTTAAACATAATGTGAGTGTATCCCTGTTTTCAGATGGCTTTACTAGTCATACAAGATCTTTATAAGTCTTGACATTTTAAAGTTTAGAAGAATGTACATGGGGAAAGTGGCCTTTCTGTAAGGTCATATGTTTATCTTATTGATAGTTTTTCAAAGTCAAGGGATTTCAGCTTCTCTGTATGACTTTTTAAAGATAAAAGAGGAGTGAAATACATTCATTACTTCTTAAAACACTGTGAAATATTTGATGTCTTATCAGTATGAAATTTATGCTGCGTTTACCTGTTTAAAAGCATAACATATATATAAAAAAGGTAATGGTTTTTCTCATGGAGCTTTATCACCAGCTAATGTCAGTAAGTGCTGGAAGATTATGATTTTCAGAGAATGGTTGAACCACCAGAATGAGCAGCTTCCTCCGTGTTCATCTCTATAGCTCCATTGTTTCTGTTTGAATTCTGTCAGTTGACACCAAGGGAAGAACTACCTTAAAGTTGGTTTTATTCATTAGGATTTTTTAAAGAAAAAAAGAAAAAGAAAAAACTTCCACCACGCTGAGGCCTGGTAGCTGACACTAAGTGGTTTGCATAATACAGTATTTAATTTTTTTCTTGTACTTACCACACCATCCTTTCAACCTCATCTTGCACAAATAAAGGCTCTTCCATACTTAGGACCTGATTTTAAAAGGAAGCATATCTTTTGCTGACAGCCAGGGCGAAGGCCAGTCAGGATTTCAAATACATATTTGTCAAGTCTTGAAATGCATAGATAATACTGTAATCATTGAAGAACATTTGGAGAACTACAAAATTGGAAATCATACATGGGGAATGTATCTCCACTGGAGAACTGTCTTCTGCTAGATTTTTACTTCGGCAAGACAAGACAAACTTAAGTCCAGTTTAAATTCATATATCATACTTAACTATTTTTCCAGCACTTCTACTATTTCACCATTAACTCTGTATGTCTCAGAAGATGAACAACCAATGTTGTCTGTTCATCAAAATAGATTACTGGAACAAACTAAACTAATAGAAAGTTGAAGATAATTCTCACGCTTGAGAAGTCTGGAAGTCATCTTATTAACGAGAAGCTTTAAGTAAGATAACATCAACTATTGCTTTTAAAAATGTGTGTTAGTTTACAACTATTGCTTTTAAAAATAAGTATTAGTTTACAAAATTTAAAATGTTTAAGAAACACATCACTTTTTGGTAGCAGCAAATCTGCTGTTAAACTGTGTATTTGTTGTCTATATAAAAAGTAAAATTGCCCAGTAAGGAAAACTCTTTAAAGCCTTGTCCTCAGAATTGTGTATATATTTAGTGAGAAGTACTTTTTTTTTCCCCATGGTGTGATTTGGCGGTTTTCATGTACTTGCACACAAGGGCTTAATCTGAAAATGGCAGAGTATTTCCTATAATTGAAAAACATGTTGATGATCTTTTTTTTTTTTAAAATGTGGTAACATTTCTTAACATTTTCCTTTAATACTTAATACATAAAATTTTGTTTGTTTACTGTAGTATTTTTCTGTTCTTCTTTAAACTGTTGTGAAATTTTGCTTGAGTGTAATGCACATGGAAATAGTGCTTTTTCCTTTAGCAGTTGCATTATTTTAAGGATTCAAGTGCATTTTTCTGAAGGGGTAGGGACAGCATTTAGACACAATGCACCTGCTTTTTCCACACTTTTGGGTGGAATGGCAAATTTTCTTGCTTAGATCTAAATCAGTCATGTTGGTATTTTTAGTATCTATCTTGCACTTCAGAAAAATAGAAGGCCTTGAAAGCTTTCAGGTGAAAGGTGCTAAAAATAGGAATGTGTTTTTACTTTAAACAGGATGAAGACATAAATGTCATCAATTCATTGGTTAAAACATTCACATGCCCTTTACGTTCTGTATTGGTACTTATTTTGTAAAATTGTAATGTAGCAAACCACTTATATTTAATCTTGCCTTAAAATAGACTCATTTTTAATATAAGGTAATGGGGTTCTCCTGGAACAGACCTGTACACTACTTCCATTTAGTATTATTATATTGGACATTAGGCTAAATATGACTAGTAGAAGCAGAATCACTTTTCCAGATATAGCAGAGTTTGTTTTCACTAAACCGTTACAGAATTATATGAGTTTTCTTCATTCCCTGTTCCATATTGGCACATTTAGAGACAAAAAATTGCAGTTCTTTGGGTATGTATTCCATAATATATTTTATTATTTTTCCATACTCATTTTTCCAAGAGGTAATCCTGTTTTTAAAATTTCATTTTAAATATACCTTCAACTTCTTTGTTGTCTTATGCAGTGAGGAAAGAAAGATTTTTAAAAATCCATACCCTATCTGGAACTTGAGTACTGTTTTGTTAAAGTCTTGCTTGTACAGTATTGAAACTGCTCTTGTTTTTCAAACATCATTCATGTCAGGTCCAGCAGAAATAATCTAAAATATTACCTAGTTTTTTTTCTTCTTATGTGTGAGATACTGAGGTGTCTCTCTTGTGATTAAGCATTCCACTCTGCATTACTCTTGTAACAACTGTAAAGTTTGGTGATTAGATATTGCAGAAAACAGACAGGTGAGCTGTTACAGCAGCAAGCGTCAGGGAAGATGGTGGGAACAAATAGGTCAAGAGCTGCTTTAGTAGATTGCATCATGAGGGCAGCTGCTCTTGGGAAGTAAAATTAAGAATGATTAATGTAGCTGTTAGTGTCAGTGATTGACTCTAAGCGAGAAGAATGAGGAAGAAAATCTGGCTGTAAATTTGCCATTTTAAGGTTTGAAGTTTTGTATGTGTTTGCATGAGTGTGTGTTACTAAACAGTATGCAACCAAAAAATGCAAATAGTGTCTTATTTACTTACTACTTTAAAATCAAGTCCTATTTGAAGGACCCTGTTACAGTTTTAGAGTCTATGGCATTGAAAATTCTCTTCAGTTTAGGGCATAATTACGGTATATACCAGTTGTACAGGTCTCATTTCCCTGTTTTATAGTTTGAGATTTGTGTTTTACTTTTTGTTTTCATTGTTTTAAATTTATAGAACAGCTTCAGAACACAATATTAAGGCTGAAGAGTTAGGACTTCTCTGTTCGACTTCTGTATCTCCATTTAACTTGAGTATACATGGGTGAACATAGTGCAATAGTGGGTGAACAATTCCACAAAATTTAAAAGTTATCTATAAATGAATTTATAATCTTGTCCTTTCTTCCCTTTAACTTTTTAAAAGTTGTTTTTAATTTCTGGCTGCTTTCTTTGCCTTTTTCCCGGGGTTTTTTGGGGAAGGATTAAATACTCTATCACCTTGTCCTCTGGCTTCAGTTGCCCTGCATAGGAGCTCTTTATCCATATGCTTCTCACAGCAGAGTGTGGCATTTCAGCATCAACTGTGTTAACTGGAAAGAACATTAGTTTACAAGGGGACAACAAAAAACTATTTTAAACTTGTGTAAGCTAGCTTTAAATGAAATGTCCAGCATCTTCATAATTTCTGTGATGGTTCTAACAGTTGAGAAACTGTATTGTTCCACTGTTGGTTTTTGTTGTGTTTTTTTTTAAAGTTCATTTAAAGCCTGTGTCTTGCATTTGTAGATGATTTGGTGTCTTCTGTCTTGATTATGATGTTAGTATCAATTTAACCAGTGCTTTTAGTGGTTTTGTGCACAGAATGTCATCTTGACATGAAGCATTTTCGAAGCTCTTCTTGCTGCTTCTTTATCAAATTTTTCAACCACATCTCCATTTTATCAATTATAGCCAGTGATGCTTGGAACCGCTATGTATAGTTCATTCCTGTAGGAAGAAAAACATAGGTTTTTTATGAATTGCCGAATTTCAGATATCTTCTTCCTGTAATCTGTCAATGTGAATATGGTTGCAAAGATTCCTGCTCACCTCTCTGCAGCCACTAAAAATAAAAGGAATGAAAGTAGTTTTCCGAAATGCTTTCTGCCTTCGTACAATGGGTTTCTGTGGTTGGTAGGTTTGGTTTGGGCTTTTTGGTTTGGTTTTGTGGTGTTTTGTTTTGGTGCCTATCCATTCATGCTAACTTTGAAAAAGCAGTTTTTCTCACCAACAGATGATCCTAATTATTTCCTAAAAAGCTTGGTGTGCCATTCATACCTAGGATGGAAGAGGCAAAGATAGATACTGTTAGAATTTCTATTGCTAAAGTTGATTTCATACACTGGCAGGTTTGGTGTTGAGGATAATTAACTGTTTCATCAGCAATTAAAGCTTAAGATTTTGTAAAGACTGGTCATGACTTAATGCCTTAATAGGCTTTTCTTGACCTTCACATTTTTTTTCTTCACTGATTCCAATCTCCTGGGTTAGTGATGGATGGGAAGATGCTGTCAGCAGGTCTTTACAGCTGCTGTTGCTAAGTGGACTATATAAATCGCTGCAAGTAGAAAAAATACCTCAATCTCCTTATTAACAATCAAGTCCCATCTGGTTGTATCAAGTGTTTTTTGTTATAATCTACATTCTTCATAGTTCCAGCAAACCTTGGGAGAAGAAGGGCATAACGTCTCTAGTCTGGTAAGATTTTCACACAGCAGTTGAAGCAAGGATGTTTTCAGTTCCACTTGGGGGTGAACTGCTTTGTTCTGTGATCTTTTGACGTTGTAAATTTGAATACAAATTTATAGAATGAAGTAAAAGAAGACTGGATCGAAACAGCAAAGTAGAGATTTTCAGGACAGCAGTATGTGTTCTAAAACACAAATTCTAAAACATAAATATGAGAGAGACTGGGGAATAAATGCATGATCTAGACTTTTTCAAGCAAAAAAAGGCACCTAATTCCTCAATTGTCTTTGTCATTATTATTACAGCGCATTACTATATGCTGTTGAAGTGGAATTTATAACAGAAAAAATCCTCTCAACTTTGGTAATTTGAGAGTTCACTTTACAGTCAAGAGACCAAAAAAAGAAAGAAGTAAAAAAGGCAGCAAAATTCATGTAGAACTTTGGGATCACTTTGGCAAAGACCAAACCAAGATTACTAGTGAGAGCAAAACTTACATCTGCATGTAGCTTCCTGACTCCCTCATTTTTGTCAGTTCAGCACAGCATTTTTCTAAGTTCTACCGTTCATCTGTCAAATCCCTATCTGGTCACCTGTCTGAATTTGGTCTTCTTTTGTGCTGTGCCTACCACAGTAGATGTGAAAAGAGCTGTGAAATCACCTTTATAGGCTCCTGCTTGATGCATTTTGGCATAGCAGAATATTTTTAAGAGCTTTGTCGACGTCTGTAAAATCAGTATGCTTTAATACTAAAAATAGTAAAAGAATGCAACTAGAGGTGCTAGTGCAGGCAGTGTGGTTAAGTGGACAAAATACTCATTATCTTTGCTTTTTCTGAGGAGCAGCATTAAAACACTTGCTCTAATAGCTCCAGTCCCAGTGCGAATACACGGTCTTATCCTTTGAGCTGCTTTTTTGGAAGTACCAATTCCAGCTGAGTTTATTGCTCCTCTCTCACAACAGAGTAACCCTGAGGAGGAGAGCTGGTATAGGAAGAGTTGAAAAGAATGTGCCAAGAGCAGCAGTGTATGGAACAATAGGTTTATTTTTGTAATTTTTAGAAGTAGAATTAAGAAGGCTAATGTGAATCAAAGTTAAAGCTAATGTCTAACTGCTAATATAGATGATTTTATTAGGTGCTTTATATAAGCTTTACATGTATTCTGTGAAGATAAAGACCATCTAACTAGGGTGGGAGAATTGAGACAGCGCTGCTTCGATGTAGGTAATATTCGAGTCATACGAATGTGTTTTGAAGCCAGTCATAATCTTGCCCACTTAAATGTCTAAATCTTGGAATACTGCCAAGCCCCTGATGACTTGCAGCACTAAGTTATATTGTGCATTCAAATTTTTGATTTTTATATTTATCCAGTTTAACTGGATGCAGCCTCTCTCAAATATTAAGGAGTTATTAGGAAAGGAGGGCCACATTCAAGTTCTTTTCACTCCTTACTTCTCATGATTTGTTATCTATAAACCTCTAATACGCATTTCATTGTGACTTGTTAATTATCATTCTCTAATTTTGTTGCTGCAATGCTTTCTAAAATTAATATTCTTCTACCAAATTTTGTTAAGAATGTTATTTTGGAGACTCTAAGCTACACGCAGATCCTGTCTTTCCCACTTAAAAAGGTGGGAAAGAAGTCGCCTTAAGATCCACTGAAAGCAGTGAATGCCCAGTGTGTTTATGGCCTTCCTTCACAAAACTAGGCAAGGTGGTGGTTGTGTCATGTTAATGTTTTGCTACTAAGAAAAAAACAAAAGGAAGAAAAGTGTATTTTAAAGCTTCTAAGTAGTGTATTAAAAAGTGGGAAGTTATGCTGTATTTTTATGTTTCCTTTTCGGAATGATGCAATCACAGGAATACAGAGGGGAGAAAACCTCTGGTATTCATTTGGCACAAGGTGGATTTCTCCCAGTCCATCAAGCATAAGGATGTGGTAAAACACCAAGCACTTTGTGCACAAAGAAGTTTTAGATTTTGGTGTTTTCCTTGTAATCATAGTAAATTGGAGCTAAGCAGTTGGAGTCACAAACAGAAAAATGTTTGTGAAGAAATAAATCTCTGTACCTTCCTTTGGCTAGGCCTCAGTTTTTGCAAATTGTTGGAAATCTTCTCAGAAATGTGAATATGGACACAATAGACAGATTGGGACCCACTTTTGCCCGTAGGGAAGGTGTGTGCCATCAGGCCATGCCCGTGGTGGTGTTCCCTTATGGGGCTGGTGTTAGTCCTCGGCTGCCCTGGGGCTGGAGACCAGCATGGCACTGCTGCGTTGCCCTAGAGGTGTCTTCATATTTTTAAGTCAATTCATAAAAGAAGGTTGTTGTAACCGTATCTTATTACCTACTTCCTAGCTTTACATTTATGTGCTGAAGACGCTTTCTTGTAAAGGAGCAACAGCTGCCTTAATCAAAAACAAAAAATACTGTCTTATAGGACTGCTACACTAAATTTTTCTGTACAGATTCAGTCTATGCTAGAATGTCTTGATTCCATAAATGTTACACGCTTGGAGATTACAAGTAAATTCTCCAGTGGTAGAACGTGATGCTTGCCTGCTTAATTTCATATTAGTAAAAGCTCAGGAAAATAGCTATTAAGGGAACAGAAGGTTAATTAATTATGCTAAGCATTTATCCTTTTTGCATACCCATTTCTGTTTGGGGCAAGGAGCAGTTCGGAAAAAAAATTTAATTTCCTTTTAGTAGTGGAGAGGCAAGAGGGAAGGAACGGATACTTTTATGGGTTTCATTCCAAACAAAACCATACTGGCAGTTCTTTTATTATTTTGATGAAATATCAGTATATTTTCAGGGTTTTGAAGTTTGTCACCAAAGCAATTTTTTTGCTAGAATCTCTTGCCAGGAGAAAAGATAACTTATTTTGTCCTCATTGACTGTTTTTATTCAGAAAGCAGGTGACAGCAATCAATTCCAATGCCATCTACGTCTCCAATTATTTTACAAACCCCAGGAGCTAATTACAGCCCTCAGGCTCTGGCAGTCAGCTGACTTCATCATGCGACTTTTTTGGCCATTACGTACTTCTGAGTAATTGTCTATTTATGGAAAATAAATTAATAGCTGCTATTTCTACTTGAAAAAGAGGACCCGTGAGTGAGTGTGTAGGTTGAGCAAGTGGGTTGTGGAGAGAAGGGAGAGAGATTAAGAGAGTAGGAGGCAAAGGGATCAATTGAAAGAATAAAAGGGGGAGAGGGGAAGGAAGGAGATGGCAAGATGCTAAGGGAAAAAGTTAAAATGCAAGGGAGTAAGGAAGCCTTATCACAGAAAACTGAAGAGGAGGAGCAAACATGGCAGCAAATAGCAAGATACAGTGTGACAGGAGGAAAAAAATGAGCAAAATAATGGGAAATAGTATTTTAAAATATTATTTCAATATATACCTATGAAGATAAAAAAAAAATGCATTTTTTTCCAAACTCTTAACTGTATCATAAACATGGAAATAGAAGTGGAGTCTGAGATTTGTTATTGTACATACCTTTCTGAAAATGCTGTCAACATATAGGTAGTGCCTGCCTTCTTGGCTTGCTTAAGGGGAGAAAGGATTAGATGTTATCTTTTTTTGTATTGATTCATAGAGAAATGTATGATTCATAGAGAAATGAAATGTGTACATTTTAATATATAATACTGCAGTAATATGCATGAATAATGAACTAAGCATTCTTTGTTCAGAAGATTCCAGAAGTGTTTTGCAAATTATATTTTTGACACAGTGGATGTACAGAGGGTTTCAATTGATGAATATCAGCAAACTCTGCCTGCAGGTTATGTAGACAAATCTCTGCAGCTATAAAGACCATTGCTACTTTAGTGTAATTGTAGTGCAGTCAGAAGTTTGGGGTTTTTTCTCTTCCAAAAGTTACCTACGAAATAACCTTATGAAGGCAGGAAGAATAATAACCTTTTAAGGATAAAGAGCTGCAGTGATCCTGCTATGGGCCGGAACTTCTGTCTACTTCAGGTTAATTTCAAGTATGTTGTGCATAGAACTTAGCTGGGAGAGAGAGGGATAAAAACTGTCTGTTAAAAGTCTCTGTTTAGAAAAGATGTTTAGGAAATCACAGCTTTTGGCATAAACTGGAGAGCAACATAACAGCGTATTAAATGGGATTTTTAAAAAGATCTGTCATTAAATTACGTGGAGCTGTTTTTTTTTTATGAGTGCTAAACCAACTGAGATCTGATCAAAGCTTTCTAAACAGCCTTTCTCTGTTTCAGAATTTCAGAAGAGAAATCAAAATAATTTTGTCGTATACATGTATAAGTTCACAGCCTTCTATTGAAAACCTACTTCTCTTCAAAACCTTTTTAAAAATATAAATTAAAAAAAACATGCTTGCTGGGTACCAGTTTATTTGGAATGCGATGACAGACTTTTCAGAATCTTGTAAGATAAATGATGGCAACTTAATGTAAAATACTTCATATTATTGTACATAATAATCAGCAATCTATCATCTTCTCCTTTCAGATCAACTGTTCCACGTGTTGGCCATGCACATGCGCCTCTACAGCATAGACTCTGCATACAATCCCTGGAGAAAACTAACACAGCCGATCCAGGATAAAAATTCAGAGCAAGTATTTTAATTTACCAGATACCAGTTTTACCTTGTGAAAGAAACATCTTTATTGAGGAACTTTGGGTAACTTTATGTCTTAATTTAAATTCTCTGTGAGGTAGGCTGATGAACTTATCTTCTAAAAATTGTGTGTATACATTCGTAAAAAAAAAAAAGTCAGATTTCTTTTACATAAAATCTGACACATTCCAATTTTGAGATAAAGTTTAAATACACCACTTGCAAGCTTAAGCACATGCAAATTTAATAGTATTGAGTCAGTGGATAGGTGCAGTGCCATTCTTAGTACAGATGCTAGACAAAATTTACATAGAGATTAAGTTCAAAAAGAGTTTATTAAAAGTTGGGCAACAACTAATAGGTAATTAGCTATTAGCTAATATGTTACAGAAATAACATAAGTAGGGCTAATGTATGTAAGAGGTAAATCTATTTGAAGCTAAAAATTTTCATATTATTTTAAATAAGTTATTTACCTGAGTTTGCTTTTAAAATGTTAACCTTATGCACAGCTGCACAAGGATTAGCAATATAATAAATGAAGCCATGTATCTGTGTTCTACAAGGACTCATCTCTCTACTTGATTTAAGACCCTTCACCTTTCAGATTCTAGCTTAATGGTGAGAAGAAAGATTTCCTGCCTAAAAGCAGATGATTATTTTTCCTCATAAGAGGAAAGCAGTAAATTTTGTTTTTTCTCTTGGCACCTTGAGTATCTTCATAGCTAAGGTCTCCACTTTGTAGCTTGCAATAGTCTTGAAAAGACTGTCTTTTTAGTGCCTATCCAGCTGTGTATTTGTCAGCGTGTTTCTAGGAGCCTGAGGTGGAAAGCTTCGTGGGATTTCAAAAATTGATCTGCGATAGTGATACCACAATCCTAATTCGCAAATTAGAAAATTATTAAAATGTTTGTGCTTGCTTCTAGTTTGAGATTTTACTCTTTGTCCTCTTGGTCTCAAGTTTGGTTTTTTGCAATCAACATTAGATTACTGCACTAAATAGACTAGATTAACAGATTAGTTTATAAACCATTAGCAGAACAAAGCATCAAGAATTTTATAACCTGAAAAAGCTGTGTTCTTCAGCATGCATTCAGTATGTTTTTGTGTGATTCTGCCCTGACCTAGATTGAGCAGTGGAACGAGGATAATAAATTAGGTGTATGGTTGATTGAGTTATACCTGGCAAAATTAAGATCACGTTGATAGACTGTTGACAAGCTGAATGACTGTGGGACTGATCATGCGCTTCTCGGTTTGGTATCTGAAGAGCTTGCTGGCTTTGGAAGCAGCTATTTACAGAGGGGCTGCTTTTTCTGCATACGCAGCTTTTTCTTGCCCTTACAGACTTGATGAATTCACCATACGTTGGTCAAGGTTAGATTGCTGCAAGTTAGACTTCATAAAGCGATATTCCAAATCACTTTGAAATGAATGGTACCGTAGACCATCATGGCTTGCTTTGCAGGAGATGTTGCATGTTGGAAATGCATTTGAGCAGTTCTCTTGTTTCCTGCGTGGGTTTTCAAGATGTCTTGATAGACTTACTGATGTTGACTTGGCACTAAGTCCTAAACAGTTTAGGAAGCTCTAGCTGAAACATCATCCATTTTGTCATGAACTCGTTTACTGTTGAGATTCGCTAATAGAATCAAGCTGCAATTTTTTTGCTCACTCCTTGGACCGTTTTTCCTACCTTAGTTTCCAGGCCCCACAAAGCTGCAGGGGAGGCAACTTGGGGACATGTTTTTAATGTATAAATTAGAGTATAAGATGGATATGTGTAATTATGTTTTAGAAATTTGAAGTAGTAGCTTCACTTGAAGATGGCATTCATATGATTGGTGCGTATGATCTAATTGCACACTTCTTGGAGTCACACAGCCTTTTGAGAAATCCAGAATAGCAATTTTTTTCAGGTACAGGAAAGAGTGCTCAGAGCAATTAGAAGGTGATGCGCTGCTGTAAACTGAAGATTAAGAGGGTGGTGGAGAAATGCCACTGCAGATTTAAAATGTGCGTAGCACTGCCATTTTGAAGCTAACCAAGTAATCTAAATCATCAGCCTGACCTGTACATGAGACTTTAAGTAAAAACTTGTAGGAAAAAAAAAAGTCAATGAGAGAAGATCTATATTATCTGACTGTATTACTGTGAGACTGTTTCTCCTGTACACGGGAGAAAAACAACTTTAAACTACCATGCTATATTTTTCTATTTAACTTTTACTGTAAATTATTATTTCAGTTGAAAACAGTTTTCCAGAGAAGTTAGTTGCATCTTTATTTAAAAAGATAATTTCCAAATCGAAAAAACCATATTAATCTATGGGATACAAGTGCCATTGCATTATCTTTTCACCCTTATTTAATTGTAGTTACTTTATTTAAATACATAAATATTTACAATTAAAATGACCCAGGTGTAGAGCCCATAATTTTTAGCTTGGTTTTCCACAACATGGCTATTGTTATTCATAAATCATGCCTTAGATTTCATGTGTCTGGGAGAACTGATCAAAGTGATTTGTAAAGACTCTCCAGAGTTGCTCCACTGCACTTCCCAAAGCCCCCCTAGATCGTGTGTAGTTGAAAATGGCAGCTGAGAGGAAGGATCAGAAGGAGTTCATGCAGCCACACCAGGTAGAGTAGAAATAAGGAAATTTTGAGCAAGAAGGTAACCTATCAGAAAGGGCCTAAACAATGTGAACTGTTTGAAGGAAGAGGGAGGCAAAAAGATAAAGTGAAGTCTGATAGACTTGGGAATCCTCTTCAGTGGATTTTTTTTCTCTTATGCAGTTCATATTGTCAAATTTAATATACACTTGGTCCCACAGGCAGTGCGTAAGCAAATTGTTCTACTAGGGGCAGATCTGTTTTCAAGGGTGATCAAATAAACAATTATTGTGGTGTAAGCGGGGAATAATAGCTTCTGGCAGGGGGCAGAGAAGGAGCAGCTGGAGGCAATAATTACTAAACCCACATGTGAATTTAATGGACTAGTCCAAATAGCCAGAGTTTCAGGAAGGCCAAACCTGAAATAAAAGGATATACTTTTTTTTTTTTTAAATTTACATCTCTATGAAAGCTGAAAATTTTGTGTCTGTCTTGACAGACAAAAAGCGTCAGCAAAGAATGGTTCAGTAAATCATTAAGGATCTTTGCAGTAGAGTACTTGTCTGGGGGAAAATGCATGATAAACTGAAATGCTGAAATATACTGGGTTATTTTTACTGAAGTGTTTAGCCGTTGTTTTGTTCTGAGCTGCATCACTTCATTGATTGTTTATAGTGTCATACTGGGGCAACAAACCGCAGCACCGGGATGGGAATAAGCAACTGCACAGGGGAACCTCTCAAGTCACATCTCCATTACAGAAACTGCCGTGAAATGGGAAAAATAAAACAGTTTTTATGAGATAGTCCAGACAGAGAGTAGGATGATGGGACAACGGGGTTTAGTTAAGGTTTGTGCGAGAGGTGGTATATATATTCACGTGCTGCAACAGGACTTACACGATCTATTCAATAAACACACAAATCCTGCCTGAAACACCAGTATCTCAGGACACGTTATGAGGTTTCGGCAGTAATGCCAGCTTCAGGAGTACTTGGCTGTCTCTTCCTTCCCCTGGACTGTAGCTCACCGTCTCCTCCAGCTGGGCTGATGCAACCTGGGCGGGCTGCATCATGACCAAAGTTAAGAAACTAATCCATGTTTTTAAAAAGATTAATTTGAATAAGTTTGGGAGCAGGTGGCAAGGGAGCACTGAGGGCACAGTAGTGGGAGAGAGAACAGGAGATGGCTAATGTCAGTACTGCCAGAGAAATCCAGTGTTGTATAATGAGACAAACTGACCCGCTGTAAAATCTGTGCTGACACAATGAAGAGCAAATATGAAATTGTGATTATATCCTAGAGTGTAGCCAGAATAAATAGGAGAATTCTACTTTCTTATCATGAACATCAGAAGCCATGTATTACTCTGACCTTTGTGCAGGCTGGTATTTGTGGGCTGTATTTCTCATCCTGCAGATGCTGTAGAGAATATAAATTTGCCCTAGTTGATTAAGCCTTTGTTTAGCTGTACCCATATCCCTGTATCTCAGGTTTTCTGTATCTGACAGTTCGAAGAGGTGTGAGGCTCAAAACTTCCACTTTAATTATTGACTTCATAATCAGTTGGAGTTAGGATTAAACAAAAATTTTAACTGTCTCTAGCTGAGAGAAGATGGGAAGGGGGGACATGTATGTAAGGAAAGGCCGTAAGCAAATACTGCTTGTTTCAAAGTAGAACAGAAGTTTTAATTCCTCTGTATCCATTGCCAAGTAAGTGATTCCCATATAACCTCTCTCAGGAGGAGGATGCAGAGTACGGAGCCAGAGTTGCTCAATGTCAGCTCACAGACAGCTCTGGTACTGGCACAGAGAGGTGCAGCCCAATTACCTTGGGCTGGAGGAGAGGTCAGTTCCGTAGAGAAAATCAAGCAATGCATGTTTCACTTTTCAATTTGGCACATGCTTATATTGCACTGTGCAGTTTCTTTCCACACACCCCCCACCTGCCCCTCCCCACCTCATTTTTTTAATGGATACAGCATACAGCTATAATACTTTCGAATCATTTTATATTACTTTGGTCCCATCTGAAATTGTACTTGGTTTCATTTTTTTCAGTGCTTCTCTGGCACAGTATTTTTGTAAAGTCAGATTTATCAAGTTTTCACATATGCATTGGGGATTAATA
This sequence comes from Tringa tobata, assembly GCA_033628505.1. Taxonomy (NCBI): domain Eukaryota; kingdom Metazoa; phylum Chordata; class Aves; order Charadriiformes; family Scolopacidae; genus Tringa; species Tringa tobata. The sequence continues at coordinate 4,007,416 of JAHREE010000444.1, forward strand.
GGATGGGCAATTTCCATAAAACACCTTCCTAAACACATTTTATAAATTCAGTTTGTGTCATAATGAAGAAGTTAGTTAGGCTCTTAACAAATGACAGAGCAGTTTTTAAGTGCTTCGTATGCTGCAGCACTTTACGTAAACAGAAGCCGCTTATCTAAAACCCTGACATTTAATGTAGCTTTCCTTCTTCAATTCATATGAAATGAATAAATTAGACAAAGAGTTCAGTTGGACCTACATGTGAAAATGAATTCATTTATTTGTGATGTTGCCAGTCAATCATAGTATTTTCTCTATATAAGAAAATTTCCTGATTTTGTCAGAACTGATATTTGACTTAATTGTTACATGACTGTTAAATTACAGTGATGTTGACACCCCCATCGGAAAGAGGTGTTCAACTAAATATGACTAGAGGGAGTTAAGTTTTTTGTCTTAATGTTATTCCAAATTAATTTTTCCCCTAATTTATATATACATTAAAAATTAAAGGTGAGAGGTAATTTAAGAGATGTCCGTGGTTTAAAAGTCATTATGTAATGAGGGTTATTTTAAAACTCAGTGTCATAGATCATAAAAAAGAGCTAGCTGTAGGTAAAAGTAGAATTAGAGAGTCTTAGTGAGATTCGCATCTTCATTGCCTGTATAATTTTGTAAATGAGACTTTGTAGTGTGATACAAATTTTTGCTCCCTTGTCTTTAGACTTCAATTTACTGGTTTTTAGAATATTTGGGTTTTGTTTTAGAGGCTCCCATATATAAATAGGTATATGTACGTTACAGTGTTTTAAAGCAATCATTTTATGAAATGATTGGTTACAACAAAAGGTGTTATGGATAGCGTTTATTCTGTAGCTGTTTGGGTTCATTAATTCAAAAGGACCAGTTAGACTCTGTTTTCTGTGACTTCATTTTATAAGAGCAATCAACCAAGTCGTTTGGGCTCATTCTCTCAATTGAGATCATTGCATAAAATGACTGGAAACTTTAGCCATTTAATAAAATTATTGCTTCAGAATGTGACTTACTGAGCTGGGAGAGAGGGGAGGAGAGTATTTAAAAAAATGTGTAGTTGCATAACAAACTTAATATGACCAAAAGTGTTGTTTTAATCTTCGTCTTACATGACTGCTTCGGCATTTTAAAATTCGTATCACAGATGACTCCTAGCAGCAACTTTTGTAGAGAGAAGTCTGAATTTTTGTGAATTCTATGTAACTATGTAGGGGTGTCCTTCCAGAAGCAGCATCATGTTTATGTGCCTCAGAGATGATAAACTGCTGATAAATCCCCAAAGCTATTAGAAGGCACTAAGGATCTTATGCATGCATCCAAATCCCACCGCATGTGGACAACCTCTTCCAGTACATGGTCTCCTCTCTGTGTGATAGACGGCACCAAGGGGACTTGGGACCTGCATAAAGAGAGGCATCAACTAAGCCAATGGAGTAGCCAGTGCCAGCTGAGTGGGGTTAGAAGAGGAGTTTGGTCCTCTTGGAAGAGAGGCAATAATTGCATCTAATAATAGTTCACCAGTTGTGCTCTGAAAGGGCAGAGCTGAGAAGAATGACAAAAGAGGAGGAAAAGAAGATGAAAAAGCCCAAGGAGCGATGAAACAAAAACGCCCTTCTAGGACAGCATTTCAGTCACATGGTGATTGAAAGGAACTCAGTAGCAGGGGGTGTTTCCCTTTGCAACATTTGCATCCATTTGTAGGAAGCTGTTGAGGGCTCTGTTTTCCATGGGAGACTCAGGGTCAGTTATAGGAGGGCCTCACGGTACAGCTCTTGTGGTAGTATCTCAAACAAACATCTCCTCCTTGCTTACTGCGTTGGCATTCAACAGCCAACCAGGTAGCACCACTGCTGTTCGGGAATGGGAGTAAGAACCCCAACAGCACTTTCTACTGTGCGTGTTGCGGAAAGGGAAAGGTGACAATGGAGGATGCCTATTCCATTGTACCAGCTGCGCCTGCTTGAGGTCTCCTTCGCACTCCATGTCAATTAAAGAGGAATGAATGACTTTTTGCTATTTTGACTCAGCTATTGAACCTATAGAGTGTTGGTGGTTGGAATGTTGTTGGATATTGCTACACCAAGCTAGAAAAGACTACCTCCTGTCTGCAAACATTTTCTGCTTTGAAGTATAGGACTGCAAGGTTATGTTATGTCATTCAGTGAATCTGAATAGTTCAGAAGTTTGCAGTGTCTATGTGCTTATTTGCTGTCCTTTTAGCCTAAGCCTGATAAAGACCGTGTTTAAGATTGCATAATCCCACCTGTGGTGGCTGCTTGAGTCTTGATTTCCTTACATAAAGGAAAGCAGTACCTTTTCTACAGTCTCATTCTTTTCCAATAGGGGCAATCTCTGTAACATTAGTGTAATTTGAGGATTCATTGCTGCTACAGAATGGATATACGTATACTTGTGAAATGCCATGCTTTGAACACCAATTTAATTTTTATCTTACCATGCAGTATATTTTCTTATTTTAGAACATAAGTTCTAAAAGTAAAATACTGAATGTTCCTTGAGTCTGTACATAGAAATAAATAGTTCAGGCAGTTTGGGAAGGTTTTAAAATACTTTAACAAGAATCAGGTACCCAAATGGTAACTTTCTTGTGAGTTATTGCAATCCTTTATTAACATTAGGTAACATTACAATCCATTAGGTTTTAAAATCAAGATCAGTTAGCGAGTTGTCAGGTACTCGGCTTCTGTCAGCTTGATATCAAATGTAATACTATTTAAAATAAAATGCAAAATAAAATATGAAAAGGAAAATGGGTTTATAGTATCAGAAGTGATTTTCTTTGGGTTTCCTTTGCAGGCTAAGTGAAGAACTGCCAGAAGTTCCTGTGCTTTATAGAGATGTCTCATCCCTTTTGCTTATCCAGATTTTAACCATGCCTCAACCATTGCACAAAGGTATGTTACAAAAATACATCTATTTAGATGATTATGTATATGAGGCTGCATTCATGGTGATTTCCAGGATGGCAAATCATAGCTTGTCTTCTGTGTATGCTAAAATAATGCTTCTGCCTTATCTACAGAAGGTGGCATTGAACAGAAATTTTCGCTGTGGGTTGACAGGCTTATCTGTGTCCCCTGTCTTCTCACCTTATCAGTCAGCCTCTTCACTAAAGATACAAGAGCTGAGCAAAAACTATTAAGTACTTCTACTGAAGGAAAAGTGTCCTTTGTTTGACCTTCATCTCTGCTTAGAGGGGCAGCTCAATACTTCAAGTTGATCTGAGTGCCTAAGGGTGAAAGATTGTAATTTAGTTTGAATTTCAGAGTTTAAATTGCAGCAGTCTTACATAATAGGAGGTCAATTATGAAGATGATAATTGCTGTAATGCATCAACTTCAATAGAGACAGCATATAGTATAATTTGGAATAAATACTAAATAGATATTTAAGAACTAAATTTTCTATTACTAAAATCAAACTGCTTTAAAAACTAAATTTCTTTTTCTGTATAAATGGAGCAGCTGAAGCTGCGCCATCTTGCTAATAGGTAGTGCGTGCTCCAGAAGATAGGGTAGTTCAGGCCCTCGGGTCTCTGGCTTGATTATTTATAGCTATACCTTTATTTTAAAATGAGAACAAACAAACAAGTATCATTTTACTATTTCACTGACAATGAACAGAGCATCTGCTGTGAGATCGTGGGGCAATTTTGATACCTACTGAGTTTTGGTAATTTGTGAATAGGTAAATACAGGGGCTGTTCTGCTCTTGATGCATATGCCCAACTTCCGACATATAGTGGAAACGGTTTCCGCTTCAGAGGTGTTCAGTCCTCGCTATTGAATGTCCACATTCAGTTCAAGGGACTCTGTGTGCATCTGTTAACATTGTGGGTTGTGTTCTCTTGATTCAATGTACATATTTATGGATGAATTATGTCCAATAAATTACTAGAATATGAAAATACTGGGAGAAAAAAATATTTTTGAATAGGAAGCCTATTGTCAAAAATATACTTTTTTTTTTAACTACAGTTTAGCTTCAATTAACTTCTTTTTGAAGTAAAGAGCAGTAAAAAGTTAAAAGAGACTCATGTCTTTTGAAATACAGGGAAGGGAGTAGTAAAGCCAAAGTACAAACACTGGCCTTTTTGTAGTTTATATTCAAGAATTGAAAAACACTATTGAAAGTATACCTTCTCCTAGCAAAGACAAGGTTCAGTTAATAGTAAGGCATCCTGGGGAGAATTCTGTAAAATACCATGTATCAGCAGTACGTTTTGCCTTTGCTCCTAGGTTTAGCCTATATTGCAGTTGAAAGGGAAACGGGAAGTGGCAGGAGGAAGATGAATGTAACCACTTCAAATCTATGAAGCATTAAATTGGAAACAAATTGCCATTTATCTTTTTAATTTTTGTTTCATCAAAATGGTTAAGCAGAATAAAGTCTTCCGTGATTTCTTTGTTCTGAAGTGTAGAATGCAGTTCAGAAAAATGGGTAGTAACGAATTTGTTTAGAACTTTTGCAGTGGGTGTGTAGGTCGTGGAGTTGAATTTGGTATCGTTAGTTCTTGGCAGAGAGCTGAGGCTCGTGGGGGTCACGTGGCGGGTCAGTGATGGGGGTCAACAAAATCTACGTGTGACCCCGCTGCTTCCTGAACTGCCCGTGCTGCCCTGGCCTGATGGACTGGGCTGGGCACTGGGGCCCAGGTGGAAGGTTGATGCCCCTGTGCGCTGGCAGAAGAGGGGCCTTGCAGTCTGGTGCAGAACACCAGGATAATGGTGTTAGAATGCTAATAAGGAAGACTCTGTAGGGTTTAGAATCCGTGAAAGATTTTAGCATGGACACTCTCCTCTAATGGTCTTTTGGTACTGGTTTAGCAGTGTCATTTATTAGGTGTGTTTATGTTTTCAGAGAAACCGTATTTGTATCTTCACAGGAAACTAGAACTCTTCATCAAGTATTAAATTTTGGTGTTTGTACTGAAAATCCTTTTGTTTTCACAGTGTTTTTTTACAAACACTGAATGCTCTGGAAGGAAGACCCAAACTTCATCTCTTGCCCTTCAGATATAGTGCTAGGAATCCCATTAACTACCCTATTAATAGTTGGATGGGTGTTGGTACCTTTTTCAATCCGACATCGATTAAAGCAATAAAAATGTCATTACTGTTCAGCCTCTTCATTCAGAAAGGAAAATTGATCTGAACACATCACAAAGAAAGAGCACTACAAATTAATTTATTTTTTTTTTATGGAAGAAATTTTGTGTTGGAGGTCAGAGCACTTACAAGCACTTACCAATTTACAAAGAAGGGAGTGAAGATGGTAGTGTGTACCTCCTGTGTATTGTAAGCAGCAAAATAAACACAGTGTTCAAGATACTAAAACCATTTGTGAAATTTTGTTTTTGTTTAACACTAGCACATGGGCAGAGCTTTTATAGCCTTCATCTGCTCAGCATTTTGAAATTGTACACGACTAAATACATAATAATCCACAAAGGCACTTCTGGTTTAATTCTGTGGCAGTTGTGCAGAGGATGGACAGTGTTCATCATGTTGTGAACTGACTGAGGATTTTGTTTCTAGAACCTCTAGCTCCTTTCTTACAAAGATAGAAAATGGTGCTGCATATGAAGAAAGGTAGTACAGAAATGGAGACCGTGTCTTGGTGGTTCACAAAACTTAAGTCTGTCCTTGTAAAATGAATTCAACATCCCCGCTACCCCTTTCCGCAATACAATTTCTATATGTTGAGCAAGTAATTTAATTCAAATTGGACATCCTTCTTTGTTACCGTCAGTTGTAAATAAATGTATTTTTCCAGTACCTGACTTGGGACTCCCTAGCAGCGCAAAGGGCTTGGAGCTTCCAGTGATTTCAGTTTCTGCTTTGCTCTGAATGTTACTATTGCAAAGTATTTAAAAACTGGGGTCTGGGTGAGCAGGGGTGAGCCTGAGGCTAGTAGGAGCATAGAACTGGTAGTCAGCTGGCCACCAGTGGCCTGGTGCTGTGCTTGATGCCACACTTGCCGGGAGGGTTGTGCAGAGCACGGGCGTTTGCCCAGCATCGCTCTGGCACAGGCCACGGTGCAGCTTTTGTGAGAGCCGTGATTTGGGAGCTGTGGGTTTGCTCCAACTTGGTTTTGAGAGTTTAGCCTAACTTCTGTGGGCTTGTGGGAAAGGTTTTCTGCTCTGGTGTGTAACACCTAAATTCAGCCCCTTTTTTTTTTTACTTCTGATAAGGCCTAGATGCTCTGACACGTTCTTTTTCTGTAAAATTTCAATAACATGCAAAAAAACCACAGCAAGCAGCACTCAGGCAAACACTAGCACTTTTCTTTAATGAGTGGATAAAGATCTTGACTAAATATAGAATGAATGTAATCAACTTAAATTGGATACTATTTCAATGGGGAAACTGAAATATTTATCTGTGTCCTGGAACTTTCAATATACCTGTCATTTGATCTGATTTATCTGGATTATCTGATATTCAGTGCTGTCTCCCTTTGTTCTGAAATTATTTTTTCAAATATTTTTTTCACGCTTTAGATCAAAAAGAATATTTTCAAAGGTTATTTATACAAAGATGCCCTTCTGAATTCACCAAAAAAGGTCCTAGGTCCTTAATTTTGCATTTGGTTCGCTTTGTGGATTCTTTCTCTAGTCATTGCGTGCCAGCATATATCATCTGATTTGATACTGAAATTAAAAGATGCATACTGTTAGTAATACACTTACTCATCTGCACATTTCTTGCATTAATGTTAAAATTAGAGGAAACACTTCCAGAACTCTATAAACATTATTTTTAAGGTGGTTTGTCTAATGCATCCAATAGGATGGGATGATATGAATTAGTTTGGTTCAAAAAAAGTGTTGTTTAAAAAAGTTTTAAAAATTGGATCATGAAATTATTTCTGAATATTATTCAAAAATAAGTACAAAAATTCTGCATTAACCTCTGTTTTGATTATAATGGCTTAGCCATAATAACATAACAGTCTGTCAGAATATCAGATTGGGTTGTTTATGTACAAACACAGAAGTTCTAACTGCATTTGAGTTGCAGAATGTGTTGCGCAGTATGTCATCTGCAGCAGAAGGGACTGACAGCATTTACATAGCTTACTCCACAGCATACAAATATACTAGCAATCTTTAGAATTATTAAATCAAAAAGGTGATGTAGCAAAACCACAGGCTCCACCGGGGGGGGCAGCAGGAAAACAGCACGCAGCCCCAACACGTGTGTTGCAGAAAGACAAATAAAATCGCTTTTTGCAATAGATAAGAACGTAACAGCTCTAACATTATGGATACCTACAGCTGTCAAATATTTTGCATTTTACAAATAAAAGATAACACATAGTAATGAAATGATAATTGATCCTCTGACTGGTGTTTTTAGTATGTCTCCCATGGGATGCTTTTGTGACTATAAAATACTTGTTTTCAAAGCCTTGGCACTCATTACACAGCACGCTGCCTCTGAGCTGCTCCTGTGATAGTTTCCTTACAAAAAAAAATAAAATAAAAAAAATAATGAAGTTTGTGCAGAAGTCAGGACTTCTTAAGAGTGACCCAGATGTGGGAGAGTGTGGTTTTTGTCCAATTCCGGATTCTCCAAAAATGTAATTCATAGTAATTTGAGTCACATACATGTAAATAAATACAAGAACATAAATTTATTTTAAAAAACATAATGTACACTATATATAATATTTCCAGTGAATTGACCAGTTAGTACTAAGGTGGGGATAGGGACAAGAAGTAATTATATTTAACAAAAACCAAGTTTTAAAAAATGTAATCATTCTAGAGGGTGCTAAGACAGCCCGTGATGAGCACCATGGAATCACCTCAGCAGAACAGAGTGAGAACTAGAAGGTGATGTGGGCTGCAGCAGATGCGTGAATGGTGACCAGTGGTCAAGTTTTGCTGCTGGAAGTGCAGTGGTTTTCATTCATGCTTTCACAGTGTACAATTGATCTCTATTGCTTGTACCTGCTATTGATGGAGACAGAGCTCAGGACTCGAATTCAGTTCTAGCTACAATTATAGACTGAAGCTCAGGCCAAAGAGGCATCTTCTACAGTTCTGTGAGTGCATCTGGTTTAATCTTGTAGATCTCAGTCCCAGAAAACTTACTGAAAGCTTGCCAGCTATTATTCCTCAGGAGGAGGGTTGCTAAGAAAATTGAGATTTCAGCAGAGGAAAAAAGTAGTGCCTAGAGGGATCTGGTGAATTCTTGAGAGGAAATGTGGAGAGGAAAAATCATTATAATGCTCCCTGCTGTAGAACAGAGCCGATGAAGTTTAGCAACGTTCATTGTCATGTTTAACATAAGCTCCATAGGAAGATAATACAGAAAAAAGTACCCTTTTAATTACATAGTTACAAATACAAATGATAATTTGGGTGCTTACATTGGCGCCTATTGTTTATACTTAGTGAACTTAAAAAGTTTTAAAATCCATGTCTGTGTTGATTTGTAAACATTTGTTACATAAAAAAAGAATTGTTATTTCACAAATTTAATTATGTACTCAAGTCCTGGCTGGGCTTGTTTTAGAACCCAGTGGTGGTTTTGATATTAGATACCAGAGAGGGGAAGCAAGGAGTTTCATCTCCCTTACCTCCTTTTCATTTTCACATACAAAGCTTGTTTAAATCCTTGGGGAAGAAAGAATGAATTTAACCCAATTTTTATGAGGTACTTATGTAAATAAAATTGTTTTGCTTGACTTCAAAGCCTGAGAGGATTTTTAAGCCCCTCATTTTTGTATACATTGTTTTAGGTATATATTATAGTTATATTGTGTTTCAGGAATGCTGTAAGTGATGATAGAAACTTCTTTGATCTGCCTAGATTTAAAAAAAAATCAGATTATTTTAATGGGAAATGCAACCTAAAGTAAAATGAGAAAAAAGGATTGCTGCAATATCAGAGAACGGTCACATTCATCTTTTTTCCTGTTCCAATTTTAAGAAGTCCTATTTTGCCTCTGTTGCTAGCTTCCCAAAAAAGATTTCAAAGCCTTTCTCCTGCAGCCTGTATGTAGGAGATAATAGTCCTTTAAATATTACCTAAAATTGTAAACACGTAAAGGTCTTTCAGTAGAAGGTAAATTCTAAAATGATGGTCTGTCTTTTGTATTCACGTGAGGTCCAGTAAATAGGTACTCACTAAAGAGTGATCTGCAGCAAGTCTTGTGTGGCTGGATCCATAGCTGGAAGTGAAGGAATAGAAAGAAACGTACACGAAATGTCCTTCTTGCAGTGATTTCTTTTGGAACTTAACTTTTCCACTATTTGTATGAATGTCACTTACCTTAGATCGTTTAATTATTGCCAGAAGAGCTGGTAGGATATGCATTTGCTTACATCTACAGCACAGAATTAGTTGTAGCTATCAGTAATCAGTAGCTTAATTTAATGGTACATTTGGATGAAATAGAATTTTGTAATATTGCCAGGTCTCGTGGAGGAAGTCACTGCTGATCAGGATTAAGAGGAACATAAGGAGCAGTGGAAAATTACTTGCCCTGTACTTGTTCTATTCACTATGGCTGCCAAGTCATTTTTGAAAGCCAGTAAATATGTTGTTTTGTATGTTCTGGGAGTTCGTACTTTTGTATAGCACTTGCTTTTCATTTGAGAAGCATCATTTCCATAACTAGAGACTCTGTAATGAATATATTTGCTAAAAATACCAAGTGTTTAAAAATTACTTTCTTTGTTTTACAGAGCACTTCACCTGCATTATAAAAGTGCTGTTCACTTTATTGTATACTCAAGCCTTGGCAGCACTTTCTGTTAAGTGCAGTGCTGAAGATCGGATGGCATGGAAAGAGTCAGAAGCTCTCAAAAAGGTTGGTTAATTTATTGAAACATTTATGAATTTTTGCTCATGTATTTCTGGTGGAAATATAAAACATGCTTCTACTTCACGTATAACCGTTTGCTTCTGCTTCACAAAAATCCAGCATTTTGTTTCTGCATGTGCAATTTTTACAGGTTTTGGTATGTGGTGAGACTTAGAAGCTTCACAGTGAATATCTAGTTCTAAAACTGAGCTTCAGATTTGAGGCTGTATCTCTCTAGTTTCAGTCCTGAATTTGTTGCAGTGAGATTGAGTAAATGCAGCTTTCCTTCCTTTACAGGAAAAGCAGGAAAACTTGGTGGTGGGGAAAAAAATGAACACCCTGTCTTTCTCTTATTTGTGCATGCTATTCGTGGCTAGCTGTATAAATTTCTCTCAAAATGTGACCTAGAGTGCTCATGTGATGAAGAGGCAGAGAAGGAAATTTGTAGACCAGGCAGGTAGATAATTCACTGTCGTTTCCTTGCTTTTTGAAAGTATTTACAAGTAAAGCGAAGGAGCATCTTGCTGTTTCAGTTCAACCGATTGAATGCCAGTTCCCACCAAAAGGTACAGTTCCCTTCACTGACATCCATTTAGTCCTTCAGCCAGCTTTGTGTTCCATGCGTTTGATGTGATTCCCCAGAAGGTCAGAGGAGTGCCAGTGCCAGACCAAGGGAAAGGATGGAAGTGTTGGGGCCAGGAGAGGAAGTGGGAGTAGGAATCCCCCTCAGTACAACACCTGGGCCTTAGGTTACGTTGGCTGTGAAATGGCACGCACGCTGAGCAGCATGGCCTGCTTTTCACATGTAAGTTCCATTTGTCATAGTGGTCAGTCACAGCTCCAAGGTGTTAAGGACAAATTATCCACTGGCCAAGTTGCTGCTATGGAGGACTTATTTTTTTTCCCTGGACCTGCATTAAGGGTCTGAGATCACTGGGCCCTACTGCGTTTTGTTAGCTCCCTCTCCACCCACTTCTTCCAATTTATTGTCATTTTCTTAGAATTTCAAGAGTGTTTGCTTGAGATTGTTGCTGGTGAGGGGTTTTTTTTCCATTTCTCTCTTTACAGAAGTAATTCCCAAGTGATAGATAATTTTGCAGTTTAAAGTTTGCGGTAGAAAGCATATAAATAGATTGAAGTGTTACCACCTTATATTCTTTCTAGACTGCCTTTCTCTTAGTTTCATTTTCTGTCTGCAGTGAGAGATTTTATTTTATGAAGGCAGACTTAGAGCACGTTGTAGGTGGGCTTGCTACCTATTAATACTAAGATGTTTTCTTACAGAAGCATGTGAAAGCATTTGCTTCACATAAAGCACTTTGTACCTGGGGCTTGCAAATTACGATAATGGCTCAGATGATGGATTTATGAAGTAGCCATCTCTCTCTTGATATTAAGGACAGTCCATTTTAATGGAATTTTCACTAGTGTACTTGTCTTGGATGATAAGGCCAAGTTAAACAGTAAACAGTATGTTACTGTAAATGGATGTTGTGGTTTAGTAGAATTCAAATAACACAATGGACTAACTTCTGTCAATTTGAGAATTTTGACTTTTCTTCTGTGAGAAGCCCATTGAAAGCTGGCCGTTTTCCAAGTGGGAGAGCAAAAGAAGTAGCAGGGTAGATATGAACACTGCTCCGTGCTGCCTGTGTGCTGTGCTGACACTATCGCTCTCCCTTCAAAACTCCTTCCTCTGTCCTGTCCCGTGTAGGTCAGCTCTGTACAGAGTCCAGCTTCTGACAGCAGCCTGGCAGTACATCTTAGGGTGATCGTGTGATCCTCAGGCCCTCAGGGATTCCTATGCTTACATCCTTCTTGGCTTCCATCCCTCCCCAGTGACAATCCACCCCAGCTACACAGGCTTTGCAAAAGTCCCACATGCAAGTTTGCCCTTCCCCAGATGCCTTTCCAGTTTCCTGCTGTTTCTCCTGCATAATGTTGCTGTTATGTGTGCAAGAGACCTCTGAGCACTGAGGACCTGCCAGAGGTCATTGCCCAGCTCCTTGTTCCTCTCTCCCAGCCCTTTGGCAGCCCTTCTCTTCTTGAACCTGGCCATAGTCCTCAGATGACTTGTTCTCTTTGCATATCACAAGGGAAGTTTAGGAACCCAAGTTCTTTCTTTAAAGCTTCTTGAGGCCCAAATGGTTTAAAATGTATGGTTCTGGCTGGATTTTTCTTATGTGCTAACAATATGGACACTTTTATCCCGGGATTACCGCACAGATCACACCTTACTTAACTTTTGTCTGTGTGTAATGCCAAGCGAATCTATTTCAGTTTAGTATTGCAGACATTAAACACGGGCTGAAATCTTTCCTCTGTATTCACACCAAATGATCAAACAACATTAGGAGTTGAATTTCTCAGCAGGGCTGAGGTGGATATTCTACTTTCGATTCCCTGCTTCACTCTCATTATCTTTGCAAGGTGCCTTATGTTGTCGTAAGCAGCACACTTTAAGTGCCTGTGGAGTAAAGTTCCAGGAATAACGTAGACAAAAGGTTTGTTGTAACTGCTGATTGAAATATGTGTTGCCTTCTGGCTCTCAGGCTAGGAGCACAAACAGCAAGTCTGCCTTCCTGATGCTGGGAGGTGAAGACCCCATCTCAAACTAACAATTACAATGGATGTCCAAAGGCACTAAAGAAACCAATTGATGAATTGCATACATTGTTATGTTCTGAAGTCTTTATATATTTAATCTCACCTGATTGCTTTGACATTTTTTTCAAGAATCCCAATAATGTTCTACTTCTCCATTGTTACGCTGATGATTTACTGACAGAGCTCAAAATTCACGTCCAATCGTGTTTTTCCTGGGTAGAATTTATTGTGCCTTAGAAGAAAAATATTTATGGGAATACTGCTTTCTATTTCTGATGGCTTTCTATAATCATTGCCTTCACATGTAAATGCCATGGCACGAAGCCAAGTGGCCCTTTATTCTTTCCACTAAATATTTTTTTCCTCATCTGTAGTAGATGTTCATCCCAAACACAACTTTCCACTTTCTGATAGACTGATTTCAAAGTAAAATACATAGCAAGCATTTTGTAACTCATTCTGATTGGTACATATTAGAACATTACTAATATTTTTTTTTAATTGGTTGTATTAGAATTCAAGTTCTGTCAAAACACGACATATCCATAAAGTGATTCTTCCTAATTGTAAAGTAAGCATTTTTATGCTCACAGAAAAAACATGGGAAATGCAACATTATAGAAGTGTTTTCATATAACACTCAGTTTAGAACATATGTAATTGAAGCAGCAATTTACATTTCACTCTACGAGCTAAATGCATTCCTTTTCCATAGAATTACATTTTCTTTTTTTTAAGCGATGTGCACCTTTTTAGGTCAAAATTCACGTGTTGATCAAAAAGAAGTGTACTTCATTGCTGTTACTTTTACAGAAACTTTTTTTTCCTTTTCATGACCAGTGCATTTTGGTTTTCTTTCGTTCTTATTTGCAGAATACATCCAGTGGCGAAAAATCTTGGGAAGTATTGCTGGGTCATGTGATCACCGAGCTGTCCAAGGGGAAGATCTATGAAGAAGGAGAGACTGAAGAATTAACAGTGGTATTGGCAAAGCTCTCGAGGATTTATCCAGCATGTCCCCTTTCTGTCTCTTATTTTAGCGTCTCAGCCTCGTTGCTGTAATGACTTTTCTCTGATCTCGCTAAAGACTGCAGTACAACTCTATTTTCTAGATCAAAGCACATCCCTTTGGGACACTTTGCCTGTGCAAATCTTTCTTTCACTAATATCATACACGGCCAGTGCTTTGTTGAGAAAGTTATTGACAAATACTTCTTAAAATTGTGGGGTTTATTCATTTGTGTGAAAGACCTTTCAGAAATTTGGAAAACTGAAGGTTTAAGTAGAAAAAGCATTTGTCAAGGGGGGAAGAAAACGCACAGAATTGTTTCAGATTATTAGTGAAATGCTGGCCTTAGGAAAGTATGATTGATGCAGGGGTTTATACAATATGCTCGAAAAACATTTGGTTCACATTGGGGTTTCTTACCTGGGTGACAGCTTATCTGGGGCAGAACTGAGTAATTGCTTCCTTCCCCGGCAGGTAAATCCCGATTCTGTCGAGTGCTATCTGCAGCAGTTCTGCCTGCCTTTCCTCAGGATCACAAGCCTTCTGCAACACCATCTTTTTGGAGGGGATTTACCAAGTTGCCAGGTACAGATTGAGAGCGGCATGCTCAAATGTTTCCATTTAAAAACTAGAGATCAAAAATTAGACTTTTAAGGTGTCTTTTTAGTAATATGTGTTTTCTATCCTAAGATTGGTTTTTTTAATCATATTTTATAGCATCGCTCTGCAGCGTTTCCTGCAGCATGGTACTATAGTCTTAAAATTCAGCAAATAGATACATATTTTATCAGGTCATCGATGCCTGTTTTATAAAATACCAGCGTACTTTTAAAACTCGTCTGGGATTTGCGGACATGGAGTAATTTCCACAGAGACTGGAATTCAGTCCTGATTTTGCTTAATGCCTGTTAATCCTTAGACTTCATTCTCAGAGGTGTTGCATCAGCGGACAATTACGTTTAAGTTCCATAGCTGATTTAAGTAGAGTTTGCTGCAGGTCAGCTCCCTGGTTTCTTTGCCTCAAAACCATCTCATCTATAAACAACCACAGGCCAGTTTGGGGTGCTAAACAGGAAGAAGATTACTGGGAAG
>JAHREE010000444.1:4022118-4265289 GCA_033628505.1 Tringa tobata
ACATAGACTTGAACAGTGTTTTTAAGAGCAACAATTTGTGGGTACTGCCAAGTTCCTAATGGCCTCAAAATTCATGTGTGCAACGGTTTTGGACATCAGGCAGATGTCTCTGAGTATCATTTACAGAGCCTAACTTCAGTTCTGGTTTTGAAAGTTTTAGTCTAAATTTTGGCTAGAAGACAGCTTTTGTAGTCAGTGCCAGGGTTTGGCAGCAGTGTGGTGACGTGGCCAGAACAACTCAGCGTGGTGAGTGGGAGTCTTCCCTTTAGATCAGTCTTAATCCTCTTGGTTTAGCCATGAAGACTTTGTGCTTAAAAAGTGTCAGATTTAGAAAATGTCCTTGGGAAAAGGCTCATGCCTATTTTGCACCCATTTCAAAAGATGAAACGTGAGCACGGTTGGGGAGGGTGTTCAGCCGGAGGCAGGTGACTACTGCAAGGTGACTTGACTTCTAAATTTGTGAAATGCAGAAGTGAGAGGTTTTTAAACTGCATGCTTCCTTTCTTTGGTAGTCTCTTTTCTTAGAAAATAAAAATGCATAAATGAATGTGGAGAACTGATGTATTGTTCTTATCTTACTTGTAGGCTTTGCTTATCCAGGAGCCTAAGTGGGACTTGCCACGCCTCCTTCAGCTGCCTGACAATTACAACACCATTTTTCAGTATTATCACAGAAAGACTTGTACTGTTTGTACCAAGGTTCCTAAAGATCCTGCTGTTTGTCTCGTTTGTGGTACTTTTGTATGCTTGAAAGGACTATGCTGCAAACAACAGAGTTACTGTGAATGTGTACTGGTAAGAGAAAGTTAATTCAAATTCTGTAATTCTCACGCTCATGCATAGTTTTTAACTCCATTGCTCAGTTTGGGTGATTTTCTTTCCAAAACGTGTTTATATAATCATACATAGACTAGTTTGGGTTGGAAGGGACCTTTAAAGGCCACATAGTCCAACTCCTAATAATAATGTTTAGTGCTTATTTCTGACAGTTGAACTTACTGGATTCTAGAGAGCAATTTTATTCACCTTTCTAAGCCCAGAGCCTATTTCATCTTTGAGTGAGGTTTGAAAACCTCTTACAAAGCCATTGTGTCTAATGTTGACACATGGCTTTGATTCAGAAGGAACTGAAATTTGTCTACATTCTGATTGTTTGTGTATTATTTTAATTTCCCTCTGCTTTGTTTCCTTCCTCTCTGCGTACATAACAGCATCAATGTATGGGGTGGGTGGTTTTCCTTTTATAGAACACTTCCTGATACACCCGGCCATCTACTAGGAATCTACAGACTATAGATAGATAAGCGTCTTAAGGCCTTTGAATTTACTTGAGCAGCAAAGTTTTCTGGTTCTTAAGTTCTTTAAGTTCTTTCAGGACCCTGAGTTGGACGGCATCTGGTATTGGTTTCCCCTCTATGATAAAGGCTGGCTTTGACACCTGTTCTGTTTCCTACCATAGAACACTTAGCAGGAGGCTGGAACTGCACGGGCTTTACAAAACTATGAGGAGAATTTGTTGGGGAGATACTTACAAATGGGACGTAAAAATCAAACCCAAAGAATTTTCAGAGGGATCTTGGACCTTTTTGGAATTCTTTGAACTCGCCTTTCTCTCTCATACTGCTAATATGGTGGGAGAAGGAGGGGTGGGAAAAATTAAAAATAGAATTAACAGTTAATATTTAAGGTGTCAAGCTTCATGAAAACAGAAAGTTCTAAAAAAAAAAAAGTAATTAAAACTCTACTGTATTTTATTATAGTTGATGAGATTATAGTCTGTAATTGTAATAAAACTGCATAGTAAGTGCAAGTTTTTTAATTGCTATAAGTAATGGATTAATACAGATCATGCCATTATAGAGATGAATGACATACTGAAGCAAGCAAGAACTATTAAAAATTATTTTTTATTAGATTTGTAGACTAGACATAGACTAGATCTGTGAGCATGGAAAGAGAAGGCAAATGTTAGCAATAGAGACTGTTATAAAAGAGGTAATTTTAAGTTTTACTGAATACTTTCTCTTGCCACCTATGAAAAGTGTTTGGTCATGCTGTACAGTTTGCTCTACAACAACAAATTTGAAATATTTTTGCTCATTTTTGTTAGGTAATTCTGTTTTTACATGGTAACTCCCTTTTTGAGTAGGGAACCACTTTTGTATGTAAGTGTTATGGCAGCAGAAGACATGGAGCTCTAGTTTGTTTGGAGAATTTTGGGGCAGGCTGTCCTTTGTCAAACTGCTTCTTAGGAAATAATCCATGTATGTTATTTCAAGCAAAACTAATTACTATTTTTCAAATCTTTTTTGTTAGATAGTTGACAGACACTAACAGAATCATTGCATTCTTCCCTTTCTACATCCATAATATTACAGCATTCTCAAAACTGTGGAGCTGGGACAGGAATATTTCTTTTGATTAATGCATCTGTAATCATCATCATCCGAGGCCATCGTTTCTGCCTTTGGGGTTCTGTTTATCTAGATGCACATGGTGAAGAGGACAGAGATCTTAGGTAATGTTGTCATTACAAGTGTCTCATTGTTGCTCCTCTGTGTAGATGACTCTATGTTATGCATGCAATAACAGGTAATAATAAATAGATCTCTACCTTCCTTGAGTGGAAAATCCCCATTTACTGCAAGTTGGACTGACCATTTTTATTTATTTTTTTTCCCTCTGGAGGGTGGTGTGATCATTGAGTTATCCACACCACTCATCCAACAGGCAGATTCCTTTGTTGCCATTCCAAATGATGGTCAATTCTGAGTGTTACGCTGGGAAACGCTTCTCTCCTAAAGCTGTTGTTTGGCTTTTAATCAAATGACGCAGTTGGATTGCAGCGTAGGAAAGGAGTGTGGCTTCCAAGCTGCTCAAGCCTGAGAGAATGACATGTTTTCTGGGTTTTGCTGTCCAAGAGGGAGGAAGGGAAATCCCAGCAGTTAATCTTATTAAAAGCAAAACCAGAAGCCCCGCACCAATAAAAATGCATGTTTCCTCTGGGAAAACAGCTGTATGAATATCATGTGTTGAATATATAATTGAGCAGTTTTCCATTTATTTGGCATATTAACCATTTCTTTTCCTTTTTTCCTTTTTTCCCTACAGGCGTGGTAAACCTCTCTACATATGCAAGGAAAGATACAAAGTGCTTGAGCAGCAGTGGGTATCTCATACTTTCGATCATATCAATAAAAGATGGGGGCCACATTATAATGGCTTGTAAATCATCATCATCATCATCATCTACACACCGTATCGTTGCTGTGACCATGAATTGAATGCATCTTGACTGACAATAGCTTTAATTGTATGGGAGTTTAGCTCTTTGGCTCGGGGTGGAGTTGGGATATGGGTATAAAAGGGAAATGGAACTTTGTCAACATGTGAAATTTTTTGCAAAATTATCTGCTGTTGCTACTAAACAATGATACAATAATTTGCAATTAAATCATCAAAATGGTGTGAGCAATCTGATTGCACTCAGTAGTCCATTTTTCTTTCGTTTTTTGAAGCCCATTATTGTTAAGAAGCACAAATTTTACTTTCAGTTGTTTAGAGGCTCCAGGGATAGCTGCGTGGAGTTGAGTTTTTAAAAATTTTTGCTGAAACAGTGTATATGTCTACTACATCTACTAAGTATGTTGGATAAAATTTCTTTGCCTTTTTTGTGTTGGTTTTGAGGTTTTTGCTTGATACATGCATTTGTAATTAGACAGTATTTGTAAAATGACTGTGAGTCTGCATGGTAACAATTGGTCTGAAAGTTGAATTTTAAAGAGTATTTCACTTATCATGAGAGGTCTATTGAAATATTTCAGGCATTACTGAAAATTTACGCATTCTCAGGAATTTCATGGGTTTTTTTTCTCCATAAGTGAAATAGCTGTAAACTAGGTATCTTATTGTTCTTAATGTAATCCAGAACACATACTCTTCTTTTTTTTTTTTTTTCCAAAAGAGAGATTTTTTTTTTTCCATATCAATTGAATAAACTGTTAGTGATAACAGATAGAGAAATTGCTGTATATAGAGAATTTGTATGGCACCCAACATAGCAGATCCCAGTTACAAGCAACCATACGCCTGCTTGTCATTTCAAACCAGCTGTATGTTTCAGAAAGATCAGATTGGAAATGTGCAGGCTGTTCTGCAAATGAAACATAATTTTGTATCTTTCCTGTCATTTCAGGAGGTTCCTCTATATTGTATTTGTTTAGAGTAATCACTGTTCTTTCTGCTTGGTTTCCTAAAAAGGGAAAAAAAGTATCAACAGAGAGATAGCCTACATGAACAATCGATGCACGTGCAGCCTTGCTGAATGAAACGGTTTATGCTTACTTAGAGGGCTAAAAAATTCATGAGAACAGGCACGACTGGGCTAAACCACATGGTGTAACTAAGTAGGAAAGATTATAGTTAAAATACTGGTATGTAATATATTGCTACTAATGTTTTTCACAAGTGTTGGACATTTGTTGGCTATTTCATACAGTACTACCAAGCGGTTCCTGGTAGTTTTGACTTTCATAGCTTGAGTGTAAAATAAAATTTATATGTGTAAAATAAAAAACATCTTACGATAAAACCCCATATACAAGGCAAACAGTTCCCCAGCGGAAGTCATTATCTAGTGAAAAGTGTATAGGGGAAATAAAATGACTGTATAGCAATCAAGGAGAACGGACAGAAGGAAAAGTAAGTGAATACAATGAGTCTCTCTGGATACCTGCAATTCAAACCCCTGTCCTTCCCAATAAAGGATGCTGGTTTTTATACATACATATAAATATATATATATTTCAAAAGTATTACAGTACTTCCTGTAAGATTAGAATTACTCTGTTTCACCAACTAAATGGCTATGTCTTTTCCAAAATATTACTTTTTTGATACTGTATTATAAGTTCTGCCTGTAATATTTTTGCATTGCTCATTAGGAATATCAGGCCATTTTGTAAGTGTGGTTAAAGAGCAAAAAGATTCTTTACATCTCCAGCATAACATTATTACAGGGCTCATGAACTTGAGTAATCTGTAGTTTGAGGCTCCAATGCTATATTTACAAGAGACAATGTATCCAGAATTTGATTACTGTGTTTTATTTAAAATGGAATGTTCTCTGGTTGTGCATATGGATGTGAAGTAAAGCTATTAGCCTTAACTTAACATTTGGGTATTTCATAGTGTTTATTTTAGTACTGGTGAATTAGTCACCGGTCAATTTAAAAACAACAACAAAACAAATCACTTGGTTGAAAAATTGTACTTGAATATCCTTGCATGCTGCTAAACAAGAATTTTGATTTCCCCCATAACTTTTTTTAATCCTACTTTATTAAGCTAACCTTGAAAAATAACAGGTCCAACTAGAGTGGTGTGTGCGTGTATTACTCAAATGTTCTGGTGTGATATCCTGTATGAATGATCATTTAAGTACAGTACATTACTGTAGAATCTAAATCTTTATAACACATCAGAAGAGTATAAAACTAGGAATACAGTAATCGACATTGTAAGATATGTTAATAAAAGTCTACTGTCAACCTGTGTGTTTGTGACATTTTTTTCTCTCCCCCTTCCCCCCCCGTCATCCAAAATGTAGTTATTATTGAATTCTACCCAACAGCCAGCCAGTCGTTCAGGTGGCAGAAGCTTATGCATGCAAAGTACTTTGCAGAGTGAGTAAATCTGGTATGGCTTTTTTTTTCTTTTTGTTACTTACAGTCATGTATTTTGTATTATTAATTTGGACTATTTTACTTTTCTCCTAACTATGCCACTTAAAGTTGTGCTTAATTTTATGCCAGTTCTTACAGCGCTGCTGCTGCAAACTGCTAAAATTAAAATGCTGAGTTGAGCAACTGTACTTATGGGAAAACCGTGCTTGATCTTCTGTCAAATCTGTTTCTGGAATAACTACTACTTCAACTTGATGAATGTATATATTTATGTATTAAATTTTTCCTCTCTTTTGACCTTTGAGAAATTTGGTGAAACAGTCTTGCTTTGACCTTGACCTTTGGATAATAGCATCTTTTTTTTGAGTGATGGCTTGAAATTTTCAATGAATATTTTCATCACCTCTGCAATAGGAATCTTGCGTAACTGTCAGCATTTCACAGTGACATTTTTCCTTGACAAAGAGAGTCTTTTGCTCCAGTATCCAACGAATGTTATTCTTTACTTTAGAATCCCATGAGGTCGGTTTGTGCTGCGTGTATCACTGCCAGAAGACACGATGAATTTTGTGCTGATCCTGATAGGATTTAGATCTAATTTTCATATTGCCCAGATCCTGCAGTCCTGCCCTTCACTTTCTTTTCTGAGAGGTGGGGGTAATGATGAATGGAGCCTCCCTAAGAATAAAATGCTGTTTGCAAAGGAGCACAGCCACGTAACCGGGAGCTGAGCCGGTGCGTGGAGGCTCCCGGCTCGTTTCCCAGCTGCGAGGGAGCGCGTGTCAGGCGAGGAGGCAGCGCTGCCTGGCCCTTTCTGGGGGAAAATCGCTCCCCGCAGGCGCTGAGGTCCGTGCTGCTGGTCCGGAGGCCACGCTACACCGGTGCCTGCCTTTGGTAGGGCACCCCGAGCACCTCCTCTCGCCTTCTCCCCCGGGCTGGTGGTCTGCCCGCGAGTGCCACCGTCACATCCTGTCACTGCAGGTGTCACCTGCCGGGTTGCACGGCCTGTGAATGCTGGGAAATGGCTGTCCTTACGCAGGAAAAGCATATCCTTAGTCAAGTCAAACAATGGATTTTTAGCTGTGTAAATGGCCAGAGCGTTATAGTGATTTTTAAAAAGTCTTGTAATTCATAGGGTTATAATTTTTTATTTACTGTATCATTGATACTTTCTTACCTCTAATACTATTCAGGGTATTTAATGCCACATGCTTCAGTATTGTGTTTCTTTGAACTACTACCGAGAAAGCAAAATTAAATCTCGTTAAATAGATGGTAGTTTTGAAAGAGCTAATCTTACTACCCTGAAATATGATTTTTGCAATGTATGGTTTTGCATGGTACAGGCAAACGTGGAAAAAAAAACCCACTCGTTTGAACAGCGTTTTAAATTTAGCTCTGAGTCCCAGTTAACATGTCTCAAAATGAGCTTTCATGAAAGTACCATTATTTGTAAAAGCCATTTCCTCTAATTCTGTCACTTGATATACAGCAGGCTGGTCTCTTAATTCCTGAAAAGGGGAGCTGGTTCCATGGAAACCCCTCACATCATTGAATGATTTACTGCCCAATAAACAACATATTATTCCTTCTGCCTTTATCACTTTTATGTACCACACGAATGGCAAGCCTTTCCATTGCCACTGAGTATGGAAACAAATGTTTTAAGGACTGGAGCTAAAATAGATTTCTTTTTCTTCTTCTTCTTCCATTACCTTCTGTCATAAGCAGGAATTTTCAGGGAGGAAACTCTTCTGTAAAATTAAACTCCCTCAGTCAATTTACACTGCCCATAATGTCTGTGTTATTTTAGCTACTGGAATTGCTTGTATCTTCTGTTGCCTAATACATTTCCCATGGTAGGACTGCTTTCAACTCATGACTACTAAACTTTTTAATAATTTTGACTGAAAACAATTATGCTGGGCTTATTCCTTGGGGTTAGATTTTTAATTTTTTCAATGTTTCAACAAAAAAAAGCAAGATACCTTTCAGAGATTGAAACTGGAGGAAAAAAAAAAAACAACCAAACCCCAAATGTATAATTTTGTATTATTTTAACAATTTTTCTAATTGTTGGGTATATCTACTGTTTCTATGCTTTGGCCTTAAATGTGGAGACCAAATGTGTGTGGGTCCCATACTGAAGTAGAATGGAAGCCCTTAGGGAAGCACTTACCAAATCAGAACAACATGCTCTCGGGGATTACAGGTAAGCACTGGCAAATACCTAAAGCAGATGATGAGCCTTTGTCTGGTTTCAGGTGTCAAGGAATATCCTTTGCACCTGGCCCTTGAAGCCACTAATACGCTTTGCTGTGAGAAGTGTTTTCCTTCTGTTTTGTTGAAAAGCTGTGGCTCTCTCTAATGCAGATGCTTTTTTCATGCCTTTGTTGTCTCCATGTTGTATATGCAACTACCTTGTTATTGTAGTATTCCACAACAAAAGAACCCTAAAACAGCTGAAGAGCTCCCCACAACTGTGTAACGATACTTTGCAAATAAGATTACATTCTCTCAGAGTGCTTTATGCAGGAATAGCTGGGGGATACAGCTTGGAAACTAGTTTGTGGTTGCTGTGGCTGCTTTCTTGCTCTGTAGTGCTGGTCATTTGAGATTTGTTACATATCAGCTTTGAAAACTTAAAACTCAGTTTGCTTTTTTTCAAGGTATCTCTGCAGGCCCTAAAAAAACCTGCCTGCATTCCAGGACAACTTGCTGTCGCTCTTGAGAGCTCAGTAACAGAGCTGCTGTTTCAACCTCGGAGAGCTCTGTAACAAGGTGCTTAGTGAGAACAGCCAGTGTGAAGTTATGCATCACATAAACTATAGACTTGCAGGTTTTGTTAGACTAAGATTTTCATGGCAGCTGAAGGGACTGTTAAGTGTTGTTTGATGTAGGTTCTCTAGCTGTTTGCTTGAGCCTGTTTGTTCCATCTCGCACTTGGCTTGTAAGCTCCTCTGAGGTGGGGAACCCCTCCTGTTTGGTTCAATAAGTAAATCAAATAAGCACTGCTCCAGAATGGCAGATCAGCTGGTGTTACAGTAATCCAAGTAGTAGGATCTGCCATCATCAAAGAAATATAAATGTGCCCACAGGACTTAAGTGAGATGCTTCACTTTCATGCTTTCTGCATGTCTTCATGCTTCGCTGCCTCCAACCTCAACCATCACTCCTTCCCACACAGGTATTTTGGCAGTAATCAGTATCACCAGGAAATGAAAATTAGTTTGTTTCCCATAGTCAGCTCTGATTCTGGACATATCTCTACATCATCTTTTTTTTTTTTTTTTTCCCCTGCCAGAAGTGCTATCTCAAGAAACAAATACATTCTGGGAGTCAAAGATACTTATTGCCTTTCATGAGTCCAGTGCTTCATTCGTACAATTGATACTTTCCAGCAGGTGACCGATGTCATTCAAATAACCTTCAGATGCCTGGCTATTCAGAAATGGATCATACTTCTACTTTATCCTGTCTTGGATTGGATTTTTTTTTTCTACTCGCATAACTGATAATACCAAGATTTCATACGGAAAATTTTCCTTATACGAGAGTATTTTGAAAAAAAAAAAAAAAAAGGTGCTATTTTAGTGATGCTTATTTGACCAGACTAGGATTCTTTGTGTTTAAATTGTGGGCAGAATTAGGGAATATTACTCAGATTATTATTTTACATATATTTTACGTATAATTTTACAATTTTTACCCATCTAAAGAAACAAGTAAAAAATCCAAAACAATCTCAAGCTAAGGTATTACAGTAATGCTGCTCTCCTGTACGAGTGTATTTCCAAGGTTGCTGCGATACATTTTTTTCACTGAACACTGCACAGCTGCGGCATCTGGTCCTCAGAAACACATGTCAGAAGACATGTTATGTTGGTGAATACCAACAAGGTGGTTCCCCTGGCAACAATAAATAGAAGAAAGCTCAGCCCATTCAAGTGATTTACCTTTGTAAGTGTGTGGCAGCAAAGATGGATTTTGAACACTAAGGGAACTCATTAGCTGTAAGAAAAGCAGCAAATGAAGAACTGTAGACTTCTGTTACCCAGCATTGCTATTTGTTATAATTGTATACAGAACAATTATTGGGAATTTGCATAGGACATTCTTAACGTGAAATATCATCTCATTTTACTTTTTCCTTCTGCAGCTTTTCATTTTCTGTACTATGGAGTTAAAAAGCTGTATGTGGGAACAAGGAAGGAGGAAGAACTTTTGAGAAAGAAAAATGGTTATTTGGATAAGTTCACCTTCCAAACTCATTAATAATGTCCTGCATACTTACTCAGGCCTAGCATTGGAGTGACATAGGTCACTCCGTTTCAGATGTTCATCAACTAAGGGTAAATTCAGACATTTAAACATAATAATTATGCCAGGTCTGCCCAACAATAATTCTTAAAGTAGCCCTGAGAGGTTGTAACAGCACTCCCAGTCATAGTACTGCTGCCTTTGTGAAGAAAGCTGTACAAAACAAGACTAAGGATTACTCTTGGGAGCATCAGGCTCCAGCTCTGCAGAAGCAATTAAGGGTAACTTTATGGTATTTGGGTAACCTGACTCATGTTGTAGAAGAACTACGCACTAGGTATTGCTAACCGGGGTACACATCGCTTGTGAGAATCTGTGGGGATCCTTCTCTTGGCAATTGGTATCCAGAATTTACAGCATGTAGTCTCATCTATGTGTATTGTTTGTTGTTGGCTTTTAAGTCCTCTGAGTCACCTTTCCTCTGGAGTTTGGAGCTGGGAATGAATCCAATATAATTCTAACTCACCATAGTTCAGCGATGCTATTTACATTTCAGTGCTACCTCTACATCAGGCATTCTATCTCCCCCCTTCTGCTTCTAGGCGTCTGCCTGAGGTCTGCAGTTTGTGCTTATGATTTGTAAGGGCTGGACTATGGTTACGTACCTTGCCCCTCGGTCTTGGCTGGAATTGTTGTATTGTTGAACTGCTTCTCCTGCTCTTTCCCAATGCAAGTGTAATTACTCTTTAATGCTGTGCTGCTACCTACAGAGTTTTGCTGCACTTCTGTCGCCCTTATCTGACTATTCTGCAGCTGCTGGCTTCTGGTTTAAATCATCTTGGAATATATGTGTAAAGCTCCAACATTCTTCTCACTACTTCCATTGATTTCAGAGGCAGTGCAATCCGCTCTTATATTAACATTGCCGGTATTTCATTTCCTTTGTTGCTGAAGGATTTTTTAATGGAGGTTCTCTCTCCTTTCAAGTCCCCTTTGCTGGTTTCTTTTTTTTTTGCTTTGAATCCATGCTGTGAAATTCCTTAGTTGCTTTGCCCTTGCTGTCCTCTGTGTTCAGGTAATGCAGTAGTTCTGTATTCAGGGTTTTTTCTCCTACCAGTGCAAATGAGAACAAAAGTAGATGTCGCAGCTAGAGCAACCATCTTTGCATGCAAACATGCATAGATGTATTAAAGCTAGGAGCTGTTGTTTCAGATGTCCATCTAAATGAAAGCCCAACTGCAGTAAGACCTTGGCTAGCAGACCCCTTGGACAGAGCTTACTGTATCTGTATACCTGCACACCTTCTCCTTTTCCTCTTTGGCAGCAAATGGAATGAGGGACACTCCAGGATGGGATGAAATTATGATTTAGAGACAAGAACTCTGAACTGAAACATTTTTCTTGCTCTGGGATAAAGCAGACAAAAAGAGCCTGGGCTTTGGCTCAGCAGGCTGAGAACCGGCAGCTTCGTTTCCTTCAGGGGCCCTCACCAATGCTCCTGCAGCCTGAGTCCTGAGGTGGGACTGGAGATGGGCTCTGGCACTCCCCCAGGGAGCTATTAGCACACCATGGGCTCTGCACACCTTGCCCTTCCCTTTACATTATTCTTTTGCTCTCAGCAATGCAGCAACCCGACTCTTAGGCAGGGATGCAGAGGGGGAAAGTAGCAGGCAGGATGAGGGATGTTTCCATGTGAATAAAATACAACATGATTTGGAAAAGGAGGCAAGCACCGATGGAGGGAAGCTTTGATGCGAGTTCTCCCTATTAACGAAGCAGAAGGCTGATGAACTCCAGGGGTAAGAAAGGGACGTGTAAAGAACTGGTTGAACCACAGCATTTTTTTATGTTTGTTTTCTCCAAGATGGCAGCAATCCATTTGAACAAGGTGTATTTGCATTTATTTAAAAGCTAAGAAGGAAAATCACAAGCAGCACCCATGTCACCTGGTAAGACTAGACAATATGAACTCAGATGCTTACAGTTCAGAGCGCTGTATCCGTATTTGCACAGACAGAATTTAAAACTGCCTCAAGATTTTCACAGAAGTAATACGCATTTTGGCAGTGTCCTTAAAGTCTTCAGCAACTGTTTTTTCCCTTCCAGCAAACCGGTTTACTATTATTACATTAACTTCTGATTCTCCAGTGTTTATGATGTGTGTAGGTTAATGCAATCATGCATTCTGTTTGTAATCACAAGTCCATCTCCGGGCAAAGAAAAATGCACACAGAGATGAACAGGTATTTAAAAAGCATGAAGTCCTCCTGACTTTCAAAGGGATTTACTGTAGTGAATAATGTTTGTGTATAACCATTTAAATAAGGAGATTTTAAGATTATAAATCGGGTAAAATAGTGCATCTCAACTTTTTAATTACAGAAAGAGTAAGTTCCACTATAATGATATGTTTTACGATTGAAATACTTCAAGTTGTAATTTGTTGGTTACATGTTTCACTATAAGTCAGACTGTATTTAAGCTTAAACATTAAGACACACACAAAAAAGGACCCACTTAATGTTCAGCAGCTGAATGCTTTTACAGAACACACTGGAAAAGCTCATCAGTTAAATACTGTAGAATATTTACTGCCTAAGAAATACTCCATTCTCATTCAATTCTTGAGGCTATAGCATTTTGTAACATTTCATTTAATAACACCTTTTCACCTTTTGGTGTATAGCTATTGTCATACAAATGACAAATTATTTAATTTTCAAATACAGTTTAAAGAAAGGCTAGGAATGGCTTGATCTCCCACGGAGCTTGCATTAGTGGAGTCATTGACCCATTATACAATCATCACTGCACATGTAATCAGAAATATTACAATTAAGAGTTCTTCTTTTCTACCTAAGATTTGCAAGCAACAACAAAAAATAATGGCTGCACTTACATTTGGCTTGTTTCAGTTTGGCTGTAAATTGTAGTTTAGGATTGACAACTCTTCCTGTTACTGAAAACAGTAACGTAAAGAGTCTGACTGCTAACAAAGGCAAACCTTTGAAGTGCAGGTGCCAGTAAAGAATATGACTAAAAATAAACCTATTCCTTTAACCTGTATAACATTACAAAAATGGAAGGGTTATGTGGTCTGAAACTTATTCCATCCGAAATAGGCAAGTTAGAATTAAGATAAGGCGGTTTCTTGGTTGTTTCTTATTTTTGTAGTTTTAAATCCTTACCTGCATTTTCTGTGTTATGGTATTTCTCTGATTCGTGCATGACTGTATCGGTAAGTTGTGAATTCCAGCTGTACTTACAAAGCCACTGCAAGACAATTGTCTGTTTGGAAAATCATCGTGGGATATGAAGTCCTTAAGCCACGCATACCACTCATGTAGCTCCAATGCAACGCAATTACCCATCGTGACCGTACCCTGACTGGAAACAGGTATGTTGAACAGGCTGGCAGTGTTTGGAAAAGCCATTCTAGCTGTACTGTAAGGATCTAGTGAAAAACAAGTGAAAAAACACATCAGCATCAGAACAAAGCAAGCAGGTACATGGAAATATAAACTCAAGAAATTTAAATAAAGAAGGTTAAGATATAAATGGGCTTTTGTAACAGACCTCACAATGGTGCAGACTGTATGAGCTGAAATTATTTAATGATAATTGAGGAAATTTCTGTGGTTCAAAAACTAACATATGAATCTGGGAAAAATCCAGGAACACACAGAGCTTCTACATTTTGCTTATCAAAGAATTCTTGAGAATACTGAGGAAAATTGTGCAGAATAGCGCATATTGATGTTATTTTGCTTGAATCTAAAGAACAATGACATTTTAGAACCACAACTGACAGGGATATTTTAAAGTATAACTTCTGTTATTTGGATCCCCCTTGGACAAGCTGATTGACTGTCCAACCAAGTCAGCTTGACCAGATGTGTGTCTATTCATTTCACACCAGTGAAATACCTCAAAGGAATGAAGGGGTGTGCCTCTAAGAAGGTGACATGGCCAACAGCCCAGCTGAAATGCCTCTACACCAATGCACGCAGCATGGGCAACAAACAAGATGAGTTGGAAGCCTCTGTGCTGCTGGAAAGCTGTGACATAGCTGCCATTATTGAAACTTGGTGGGATAAATCCCATGACTGGAGTGTGGCTATCAATGGCCACAGGCTGTTCAGGAGGGATGGGTGAGGAAGGAGGGGCGGAGGCATTGCCCTCTACATCAAGAAATGGATAGAGTGTGAAGAGCTGTCTCTGGAATATAGCTACGAGCGGGCTGAAAGCTTATGGGTAAGAATTAGAGACTGAGGCAACAGGGAGCCTTGTGGCTGGTGTCTACTACAGGCCACCTAATCAAGGGGAACCTATTGACAAAGCCTTCTTACCCCAGCTGCAGGAGGCATCACACTTGCAGGCTCTCATTGTGCTGGGGGATTTCAACCACCCCAACATCTGCTGGAAAAGTAGCATGGAGAGCTGTAGGTAATCCAGGAGACTCTATTATCTTGAAGATAACTTCTTAAGCCGGGTAATAGACAGCCCTACCAGAGGGGATGCAATGCCAGATCTGTTGGTCACCAACACAAGTGAGTTAATAAGTGATGTCAAGACTGGAGGCAGCCCCCACTGCAGTGATTGTGAACTGGTGAAGTTCTCAGTTCTCAGGAATACAGATCAGGCAACGAGTGAAGTCAGGACCCTGAATTTTTAGGAAAGCAAACTTCCAGCTCTTCACAGAATTAGTCAACATTTCCTAATGACCATCTGAATCAAGGTTTGTCTTAAGTTACTTCCAGTTTTGATAAAGAATTACCTTGAATTTAAATAATTACTAGAATGGGGATGCTTGAAAAAAATGCATGGATTAAAAACACTGAGTTCACTAATCAAGAGAAAGCTCAAAAAAATTCCTGTACTCTGGTCAGGATGATGACAATTCACTGTTAGAAACCACTGCCTTGTTAAAAGAAAACTGGTACAGCCATGGATAAATGTGCTGGAAGAGTTTTGTGGAGAAATGTCATTGCTCCTCAGTCTGTAAAGTTTGCATCTTAAATAATTATGAAAAGATATACGGATATAATGCCCTTCTCAAGTTGTTGTTGTTGTTATGAAGTTTACTTACAGACTACTTGTTACTTAAATATAGATGAGAACTGACCTAGCACCTTCATATTTGCAGTGATACTGGGTGCTGTGGAGTGAGTCAGACCTCACTGAAGCTGACGAATACAGCAGTTGCTCTTTATTTGTAACAGATTAAATTAGAATGATATGAATTGTCATCCAAAACACAGCCCCCAGGGCAAGGCTGATCAGAGCCCAACAGCGGCATGTTTCTGCCTACCAAAATAGAGTTCTGCTTATCTTATGGATCAGCATGTCTCATTGCATGAGACAGATACAATTGAAAACTCTGTGGAAGAAGCCAAGGGTAGTCACGATGAGCTGGCAAAACGTTTATAGAGAGATTGCTGCAGGAACCTGAGTGGTAAGGATCCCTGTGTGGCAGTGCTCACTTGAACAAACATTTGCTCACTTGAACAGCCTCCCAACTGTTTCTCTGAGATTTTCTGTAAACAAAGAAAAGTGTATCAGAGAAACACCTACCTGAATTTCTTCTCATCAGGCAACCAGAAACAACATGAAAAATGGTTATGCCTGAGCTCAAATATAGTACTAACACATACAAAAGGAGAAGGCCAAAGATAGTGGAACTCTTCTGCACCCACTGCCAATGAGGCAGAAGTGCTTTGTAAAATAATTTCCTTCACAGGGCTCATTTCTCAGAGCACAGGTGGAGCTGCGCTCACAATTCATTGCTCTGGACAATGAGCTGAATTCACAGAGACAAGCGAGGCATTTAGTAAGTCTCAGTGAAAGCTATTTAATACTAACTATGCATATATAGGCATTAACTTTATTCATTTAAAAGCTCACTAAACATTACTCTTCTTTTACGCTGTTTAACTGACCTTTTCCAAGAGACTGCGGCCTTTCCCGCCGGGACCAGCGCAGGAGCAGCCGGGACCCGCAAAGGGGGACGAGGCAGCGCTGCCTGACAGGGCTCCGCACCGCCCCCGCTCCTCGGCTGTGCCTCGTTCACACCGTCCCGCCCTGCCCTGGCGGAGTGAGCCTCCATTCCCGTCGAGATCTCCGGCCCTGCGGTGTCGACCCGCTGCCGTGTGTGATGGGGATCGCGCCTCAGTGGAGAGCCGCTTCNCGGTGTCGACCCGCTGCCGTGTGTGATGGGGATCGCGCCTCAGTGGAGAGCCGCTTCAAAATGGCGGCCGCCATTTGCCTTGATGGCTGGCGCTCAGAGTGGAGCGGGGCTTTTACCTCTCTGAGGGGGTCGGCGCTGGCACGGCTCGTCGCTGCCGCCAGGAACTCGTCTTTTCCCCGAGAGGCAGAGAAGTCTGCTCTCGGCCGTGGGGAGGGGAGGGATGGCCACCGCTGACCCCGGATAGGCCGCGCTGCTGAGGTGAAGGGCCTGGAGCGGCCTGGGCCCGGCTTGTGCAGCGGCGGGACGGTGCTGCCGCTGAGGCCCTGCCCGGCGGGGGCCCTACCTCAGCGGGGGGCGACCTGCTGTGCCTGTTGCCCCGAAGCAATACTCAAAAAGAAAGAAAATCTCCGTGGTTAAATGATGAAAAATGGCAGAAGGTGCTACAAGGGAAGAAGTAAGTAGATGTGACACAGGCACACCAGAACAAAGCCATGAATAACTGAAGGAAAATATCTGTAAGTTCCTTAAATACCCAAATAGACCTGCATCTAGTATGTGATACTTAAGTGACCTACTAGTAGTGCACCATAATATACATTGCAAATACTATAATATTTAATAAATAATATGCCCTTGTCTCCCTGGTACATACAGGTATGCAGTGATTAACAAAGGAAAGGGTACCGTTATCCATAGACAATACTGCACACAAATCGAGAGGAAGAGATTAATTTTAAAAGTCTTTCTAGTTACTTCTCTGAAGCAGTACATTCAGTTCTATGTAAATGCAAAATGTTTTTTTAATTTTCATATTTAAAAGCTACGCTTTTTCACTTTGTTCTCCCCTCCAAAGTCTGCGCTCCGGTATTGCAGTTTCATTGCACTGTGAAAACCAGAGATTGGTGTTTTGTTC
The DNA here is from genome assembly GCA_033628505.1 of Tringa tobata. Taxonomy (NCBI): domain Eukaryota; kingdom Metazoa; phylum Chordata; class Aves; order Charadriiformes; family Scolopacidae; genus Tringa; species Tringa tobata. Next base: position 4,039,163 of record JAHREE010000444.1, read on the forward strand.
TGAGGTATTTTGAAATTACTAACTGGGAAACTATGTTCTTGTACATAAATTTCTGTTAGTATGAAGATGTGTGATAATACTGGTTTGGTGTCAGGAAATTAGATGTAGTTATTAATTTTTTTTTTGGCAAAAGCAGTGAGTTGGTTATAGCTTAACCTGCTGCAGTCTTGTGGAATATATTCTGAAAATTTGTTTAATCCCTTTTTTGTGCTCCCAAAGTGAAGTCCAGCTCAGTTCTTAATGTGCAATTTCAAACTATAATGCATTTCGGTTTTTAGCGTTATATGCTTTAATCCTCTGGTGTTTATCCAAGTTGGTGTAAATTATTGAAATTGTACTACGTAAAGTAAAAATAGAAAAGTTCACTCAATTTTCATTCCGAAAATAATAATATGACTTGAATCAAGCAGAGGTATTTTTCTCCTGGGCTAAGATTTTCATGTGATATTCTGGCTAGAAGAGAAGGTGCATATAGATTTCTAAAAGCCATTTCGGACCCTTCTAAAATAGAAGGTTAGTTTAAGTGCAAATAGATTGGTTTGGAAACACGGATAAACTTGTGCGTTCTCTGTGCTGGTACTTGCTGCTCTGTGGGGTTCCAGACTTAACCTGTGGGGACATTAGCTGCAGCAATAGATTTGTGTGCGTTGGAGAGTGAGGGACACTGTGTGTTTCCTTCCTTAGAATTATGGTGCTGCCCTGTTGATGTACGTGCAGAGAAAGCGATTTGTCTAGTACCATCCAAAATCCTTGATTAGAAGAAATATTGTACCAGTATTATTGACTTTCTAACTACAGGGAAGAGAGATTTAGTAAGCAGTGCAGTGGCTGTTTTGTTGCTTTAAGAGCTACCAGGACCAGTTTTGCAGTGTTTTTGCCAAACGCATTCAGAATAAAAAGTTCACTGGACAAAAACAATGATTCTTGCTGTGCTAATGTCTGGTGATGCCCACTAACAAGGGGCTACTGAGTGCAGGCTTGTCTGAGGAAGAGAAACATTTTGTGTCACAAAACCAGAAGTTACTGTTTGTCAGCCTTTTGCCAGTGAGGAGGCTGAGGAGAAGGGAATAATGAACTAAGTGCTGATACACTGTGCAGTGCTATGAGGGTAATCAAAGAATGTGCGTGTTCAGGAAGCAGTTTTGAAGTACTGAAAATTATGGTATTGGTTTGGTTTTGTTCTGCTTAAAAAATTCATCAGTGAATTATTTTTTTTTTCGTAGCCGTCATTTTAAGCTGTTATCTGAACACGCTTAGTGTGATACGTGGTGTCTGTAGCTTCTCTTTCATTACAAGCTTCCCTTCCTTAGAAGTGAATTCTAGTGATCTAATCCAAAGAAATACAAGAGAGGAGAAAATGAGATGCAAGGAGAGACTACGGATCAGTAAGAGAAAAGGAGAAGCAGGAAAAAAGCCTCGTACAAACCCTGAGTATGACTGGCCAGGTGAGCACTCAACTTTTTACCAATCTATTCTGCAGCTGAACTTCAGTAATGAAGAGCCAGAGAACAGAAAGGCACCTTTGGCTTGATTGTTTCAGGGAAGGTGGGAAAGCTCGGCACCTGCAGGAACAATCAGCACCTCATTCAGTAGGAAATTTGTTGTTGTTGTTGTTGTGGTTGTAACTGTTTAATTCCTTTTCATGAGATTCAACTAAGCTGTACTACAGCAGTATAAGCAAGCTGAAATGTAGCTGGCAATCATCCAGGACACAGGTTCAGAGTGAACCTTTTTAGTAAAGACTCCTGTGTTACAGACTAAAAGACGGAGCCATGGTCCTCATAGTGCTAACAGGAGGAATCAAATATGTGAACTTGTTTGCTGTGGTGGATTATCACTGTGCTGTTTGATAAAGCCCTGTAGCTAGCTCCTAAGATGGGGAGATAGGAAGAAGGTAAAGGAGCTGCAGCAGGAGAATCTCCTAAGATGGGGAGATAGGAAGAAGGTAAAGGAGCTGCAGCAGGAGAATCTTAAGTTCAGAAGAGTGCATAATGAAGGTGGTGGTCACCCAAAGAGTTACAGTGTGCAGCTGAGGCAAGCACCTGTTCCGCTGCTTGTGGAAAGTAGGGGGAATGCTCTGCAGCTAGAAATGGAGAAGAAAAAACTATTTAATGCATGAAATCAGTCTCCTACTAGTTCCATCCTATCTTGTGCCTTTCATGCATCTTTCATGTCTCTGCACAGCTCTTATTTTGGGAGTTAGACAAGTGACATAAATAGTGAGGGAAGTGTAGCTTGTCAGGAGTGATGAGATGTGACTGATTTGTGTGGTGCTTCAGCAAAAGGAAACCCCACAATGAACCTGATGCAGCATTAACAAAGCAAGGCCTTGGGATTGATGCGCCACACCAGAAACCTGAAAAATAATTTTAAAAACTGTTGTTGTTTAATTGTGCAAAATTTCTGCAAGGAGTTTTCCCTTCTGTGGAGAAGTTCTCTGAATAATGCATTGTGTAAGGCCATACATACTTGTCTTGTGTCAAAGCTGGAAAGCTGAATGGCTGTGGCTAGAATGCCACTGCTCTGGGCTAAGTGTCTGACAGTGTAAGGCTGAGGTTTCCCATCTGAATGGTGCACAGCAGGCAAGAAGCTCTGCTGAACGCAGCTGAGAATTGGCCTCTGGTAATGGCATATGAGGAGGGGGGAGGAAGCATGAGATTTTTCATTCTTTGCTGCTGCTTTGTAAGGAACAAGACATGTGAATAGTCTCTTGCTGGCTCATCCTCTTTTTCTCCACCCCTCATCCAGTTGTTCCTTCGTCAGGCACTGACTGTACCCCACTGTGTGGAGAGGGAGTGCTGTTACTGTATGTGGAAAAAGGAGACATTCTTAGGACTACATATTTAAAAACACTGGACTGAGTTAATTTTACGGTGTTTGTTATGAAATGGATGAAAATTCAGGAAAACGAATGCATCTCTTGACATAGCATGATATGAATTAATAAAAGGAGTAGCTTTTAGTAGTAAAGCACATATAAGCTACAAATATCTCAGAAAAAGGGAAGAGTTAAAGCTAGCACATGTCCTTTTGTATCTTTCATTATTCCTTTGCCTTTGTAGCCCCTACTTTCTCAGTCAGAATATCAAGAGAAAATGTAAGGCTGTGAAAAGCGGATCTTTGCCTGTTTATCCTGACAGCATTATGGTTGATGACAATTAAAGTAGCTGGAGTCAATTTTCTTGTCTTCTTCCTTGTGCTGATGGTAGCATATTGACTGTGGAGAGGGGTGCGTTTGGAGCACTGGTCAGTGTGTTCAGCCCACCTGAGATAATGGCATAATGACTGCAGTCACTCTATTCAGGCAGCTGTTTGTCTAACATTCTGCATGAACACTGTATTTTTTGGTTTTGCACGGACCTTGCTCACCTTACACACAGTTTCCATGATTCACAAGAAAATGCCCTCTCCTTCAGTCTCCTGGTCGTGCCACTACTGCAGTAGAAACAACAGGGAATCATTTAACCCTCCGATTCACAGAGTAATGCTGGCACTAACCCCTAGAGATTTCTGTGGTAAGCAACCTGAAACACTTGAATATGATGTAATTTCCAAGAGGTCAGTGTTCATGGCTGAAAGCTTCAACAGTATATTAAGCTGGGCATTTTGGTGAAAAAAAAGATGTTGGTGTTGAATTATTACTCCCACATTGTGTGCAATGACTGAAAATTATGTGTTCAATAGCAAGGTCGACTCTGAAGCAGATAGCACCTCTGTTAATAAATATATACATCCTGCCTTGTATTTAGCTGTGGTTTATTCATGGAAGGCAGGAACTAATTGTCCATCTTCCTTTGCGTCTTCCTTGGCTGCTTGAGGTTGAAAACTGGAGGGAGTTCAGAGCAAGGTCTAAGAAAGAAAGGTGAATTCCAAGTGGGGGGAGGTACTTAAGTGGAGTAAGCAAGTTAGGGCTCTCAGTCCCAGCTTCGCAGAGGCACCATGCAGACAAAGAGAGTTTCGGATATGTCCTTTTCCTGAGTGATGCCCCCCTCCCAGCTCCACATGCTGGTCCTACTTTCTTATTGTTGTGAATGTCAGTTTAAATGTCTGACTTCCATGTGGTTATCCACATTTGAATACTTAATGTGAGTCCTGTGTCTCCCATCCTTAGAACTAGGAACCTAGCTTTGTGGGTGAAGTGTCCAAATAGATAATGTCATTTTCTGAATGCTGTCCTAATCATTAGTGTCTGCTGCATGGCATTGCAAGTAATAATAATTCTGCAGAACAGAATACAGAGGAACTAGAAAATTCTCTCTTGAGAGGAGAAATTGATGTCAATTTTTCCTTTCATCCTGGCAAGGTTTCTTATGTTGGTTGGTACTTTCTAATTGCTATCAGCAGTATCAAAAGACACAAAGTTATGTAAAAGAAGTTCCAGCCTTTGCCCAGAAATCCATAGATTTCATTCCTGCTGTGCTGTGCCGTATTCAAAGTTAATTGGATGACCCAATTTTAAACCTGAAATACTGTATGAACTTACAGACTGTATCAGTGCAATTATAAGTTGCTTGAAGAGCACATTTACGGTCTTAGGTAAAAAAAGCTGCAGGTCAAAACACAGTGTTGGAAGCATATTAGCAGTTAATGACTGAAAAGAGAGGTGACCAGTGGAATGCACTGGTATGTATGCAACTACCATATCCTAAAAGCCAGATATTTCTATTTTAGTCAAGTTCTACTTTGTAACAGACTGGTATGAAGGCAGTTTAAGGGACTGTGTTTGTCATTCCCCTGCATTTCAATAAAGCGTCATCCTTCTTCTTTCCATATGCCACTTAGTGTTTGAAATAGATCAATTGAACAAGAGTTTGGGAAACTCTCTAAGTTCCCTTTACAAGGTAAATCAGACTGTAAGTTTTGAATTTCTCTTTCATTCATCATGTGCTTTTGAGACCTCCTCAAGTTCTTGTTAATAATTCAGCCTTAACCTATTCTAGGTTTATTGCTCAGAGAGACAGTACCTTTGGCTGAGTCCAGCATATGGCCAACAGGAGCTATGTCAGGTAAGGAATGCAACCTGGAATTTTTCACCTTATTCTCTTTTGTTGTTAATCAGCTTTGGAACAGAACTATAATGCAAGGAGTTGGGTTCATGTATGTCAACAACTGTTAGCTTGGGTAGCCTGTTACATTGAAACAGCTGGAGAAATGCCAAAGATCTCAAGTGTCTTGAAGGCTGTCAAGCTTTTGCTTTTTATGTTTGTTGTTGCAGCAGCTGAGAACCCAGCAAGTCCTGAAGCAAACTGGATTAGGTAAGAAAGAATTTTTAAATGTCATGTTCTATGGCAGCCTGGAGAAAAAAACAGATGTTTTGTTCTGACTCCCCTCAAAATAGAGAAGTCCTTGTCTCATTTTGCTAACTTGTCATAATTATATTACAAATGGGCAGCTAATAGCTGTGAAGTGTTGCTCGGCTTGCAGCTGTATTTCTTAACCTTTTTCTTTTTATCTTTCTCAAATAATGAAATTAAAGCTATCAAGCTAGGCAAAATAGCTGACTCCTGATTTCATTGTAACCCTAAGAAAGTCGCTCACTGAGAACATGTAATTAAAAAATTGCAGTTACTGCCTCTTGTTGCTTCTCAAGGTGGCCTTCATACACTTGCAGCAGTGCAGTTGTATTTGACTGGGGTTGCACTAGAAGTGTTAATTCCATTCACAAACATTCCCTAAGGGTAGAACTGCCTTTGTGGTTGTGGGCTTGTTCAGCCACTTCTCTTTCTGCTGCCATTCAGAAACTACTTGCTGGAGAGAGACTTTTGAAGTGATTGGTGCATGGCATGATGAAATACAGATCTCTGTGACTGGTAAAATTCTTTGTTATATTTATTTGGGAACTCTTCAGCCTCATCTCTGAAAGAAAATACAGTGCTTAGTTTCTACAGGCCTTACCTGTTAGCTTCCTCCAAAAGAGCGATTATTATAAATCATATGTTAAAAGCAGCTAGTCTTGAGTTATGAGTTTGTAGTGTTGATGGTTTTGATGACGGGCAGTGCCTACAGTATTGGAAGAGAAAGAAGCTTTTATAACCTTGATACTATAAGAAAGAATGGATTGTGAAGAGTGCAGCCTGTGCTGCTTTCATTATAACTCCTGTCTGAAGAATTGACTCATGGTATACTTTTTCCTGTTTGGGTTCTTTGCCAAAAAAAGTTCTTCCATGGGATTCTTATGTGTATAGTAACAAGAGTAGCTGTTTTTAAGTCATTGTGATAATGGAGCTAATGACAAGACAGTTGGCACTGTCGCGCTAAGGTGATCTTCACTCTTGCAAGACAAAATATAGTTAGATTAGCACATTTTTGCAGAGACACGCAGTTATCCATGTGTATAAAAGATTTGACTCCTATTAGCCAGCAGATGCCTGTGTCCTTGACGAAGCTGTCTTTGCAAGATAAATCTATAGAATGCACAGTGATCTGTACTATATGCCACAGTTTCCTCTCTAAAATGCTTTGTGACTTGAAAATATATAAAAGTTTTGGGGACTAGGTGGAGGATCTTAGGGTGTTGCAATCATACCTGCTCTGGTAAGGCTGCCCTAAGGCCCAGGTGTATCAGATTGCCCTAGTGCCAAGCAAACCCTCTACTCTGTCCTTGACACAGTTCCAGCTCTACCACGAAGACCGTGCTGAACTTGTAGGTATGCAGTTGCGCCTTGTTTTTGCTGCCATCCCAGCCTGTTTTCTTTCTTGCACTTGGACCCAGGTGTGCGAGTCTCAAACAGAGCTTGCTAACTGCAGTCCTGCACCTCCTTCTTCCATGTCTGCCGTTTTCTACTTATGGCTTTCAGGAGACAGAAGTTTTCCACAGAACAATTCTTTAGGAGGACTCTATATCACTAATAAGCAGCACACTGTCAATGCTTTGGTAAAGACTTTATAATATCCTGCAGAGGGGGAGGGCACTTGTTTTACCATGGGCTGCTTGAGTCCAGCTGCAAGGCCGACAATAAATATAGATTTGAGATTCATATGGAAATGGTGTGTTGTATGCAAAAATAGACTGTGCTCTTATTAGGCTGTAAGAAGGTAGAGGCACGTCTGTTTGGGTTTTTTTATATATATATAATAAAAGAAAATATAGGAATATCTAGGGAAAATTTTCTTCCTGGCATTGCAATCTGAAACAACAGAACGTGCTTAAAACTGTTTGAAAGAGTGCTGTCTCTGCTCTTTTTAATTTTTAATTAAGTAGGCGTAGAACTAGAAGAGTGATGCTGATCCTAAGGGGGATCTTGTCTTTACATTTGACTACTACTTGGAAAAAGAAAAATCCCATCCATTGTTTCATAAATATTTCCCTGTGCAAGCAGAATTTTACTAAACTCTTCCAGGTGGAGAGTTTCCCGATTCAGTGTTCTCTGCTACTTCTACCCTCAGCTTAGGCATTGAACAAACGTCAGGGAAAGAGAGAAATGGTTTATGATACATGGTTCAGCTGTAAGAATACTTTGTTCTACTATTCTTTGATCACCAGTACTGTTGCCAGTTCTTGTCTCTTACATGGTCTCCCTACTTCTACTCTCCTCTGTTATCCAGCCTAGTGTGAACTGATGGGTAGAAGGGGGCTGTAGTTAATTTGCGCCTGAGAGACAGGCAGGGCTAGAGGTTTCAGAAACACTTCTTTCTTCAGGAGCTCTCCTTTCTTTTTCCCCGAGTAAAAGTATCCAAAATTATCTAATTGGCAGTAAATTTTAACATAAAGCATGAATTACTATACACAAAGAGAAATAGCTTAGTGTGATGCAGTGATTGCCAGAGAAAGGGTTGCCCTGCAGGATTACGAAGGCCTGAGGGTCGGTCCACTGAACACACCAAAACGCTGGCTGGCAGAAGGTGGTTTGCTTTCAAATGCTCAGCAGCTCACCACAGATTTTGCAGGATCTATCAACTTATTGAGGTATTTGTTTTAAAAACAATTTTTAACTGTTGTTCTCCAGTATAGTTGTCCTATATGACAATGGAATTTCCTAATGACTGGAAAGTTCCCTGTGCTGGTTATTGCATACTTTTTAATACATTAACTTAGCCAGCAAATTAATTAAATTAGCCAGCAAAATGTGGAGGTATAGGAAGAGCAGAAGCTGTCCTTCAGGTTCCTAATCTCTAAATGTGTCAGCTAGGCAGTGTAGACATCACCTATGTAACCAGTATCCAGTTACTTCACCTCTGCCATGGGACAATCCTGTCCTGTTTATAGCATGTCCAAACAACCTGTCACAGAGCTATTTGTTACATGGTTGCATTTGGTCTAAGAATATGTACAAAATCTGTTCTAAAAGGAAAAGAAGAAAAAACACCAGAAGCTCAATTTCTGATATTAAAAGTATGTAATATCTCTGTTGCTAGCAGTTTTCCTGGATGTGTGGGGAATAAGCTCAACTGAGCGCATTAAGCAGGAGGAGTAGTAAGAAGTGTAGAGTGGGATGGCAGCTTTCATGTCTCCTTGTATGTTTTTCACACTATATTTTAAACTTACTGGAGGGCTCTATGATAGATGTGATTAATTCCATCTCACTTGTAAGAAGAGGGCATGTTTGGTGCACATCTTACTGTCTTTACTTGTTCTCTCGTCGTTTCTGTCAATAGTTACACAGATGATCTTTATACTCTGTGTGTAGCCGTGAAATGGATGTAAAGACCTGTCAGACTACCTTTTCTAATACGGTTTCTTCTGAGCAAACAAACCAAACATAAATGTCACCTGCAGTATGAGCAGCTGTAGCAGATGGGGCATTGAATTAATGGGTCTGAGAGGCAAGCCAGGAAAGATTATGAAATAAATATGGTAGATAAGGTACATGATAAAAAAATTTCCTGTGATTAAAAATTAGTTCAAGAAAGAAGAGTATATATTCAAAAGCTTACAGAGTATTTAAAAAATCACCTACTTGTACTTTTGGAAACGTGTTAAAAATCATTTGTAATTATGTTCTTAGGGAAAATCTCCCATTAATTTAATGAAAAGGATATTTTTTCAGCTGTGGGTCTTACATTCTTTTGTAAAAAATATTTTGAAATGCTGAAAAGTGGGGAATTTGCTTATAGAATATATCTGATGTGATGCCTTATGTTTTGTGGCAAGATCACCATCTCAGTGAAAAATGATTATGAAACTAAACTGATTGCTGCATTGAAATGTAGAAGGACCAGTGTTAGTCAAAGAAAATGACGAGTTGAGCAACTGATAATAAATAGGAAGGTGATGTTAGTGCAGCTCCCTTGCTGGTGTTCCTTTCATAGGTCCAGGTAGTAGGAGCAATTTATATGCTGGCAGAACGTGTGGAGGCTCTGCAGAAGTCAGCTAACGATAAAGTAAAGGAGTATGTCAGTGACTCATGAAAGTAGGGTAAGTTGCTTCTCACTAGTGATAGTTTGGCCTCTTTCCAGTTTCAAGAGCGAAGGACTATCACGACTGGCTAATCATGTATATGTCATAACACAGAGAAACTAGATTGCCTAATAGCTGGACGAAAGGTGGTGGCATGGTGATTTGCAATGGCATAAGGTTGCTCAATTGAGAACTTCACAGAGTTCAGCAGCACTGCTGAGAAATGTGCCTGGTTTCGCACTCCCTCATAGCAGCGAACTGGCTGCTGTGAAGTGAACACCTTCTTTTGAACAATCTGTGAAAAGGCATTTGGAACAGAAAATCTGTCTGCTCTCTGAGCTGGAAGGTGAGTGCTCTTTGTGACAGGCTGAAAGACTGAAGATGCAACATGTACAAGGAACAGCTAAGAATGCAATTTAGATTACTTGTTAAATCAGATAATGTCCTTTCAGCTCTAAACAGTTGTGGTGAAGAGTACATGCCACTCCCCACCTTCGTAAATCTGGGTGATCTTTCCACATGTAAAAGTCTGTGTGTGGAGAGACACATCCTTTGCAAACTGATTAGCTCCATGAGAATCAAAATGGGAAAAACAGTGTTTCAGCCTTCAGGGCTACACTGTGGACAAGGAAGCTGCAATGCTGCCACTTCCTCAGGGTACAGCTGGTACCTTGGTACAGCTGTCTTAAGGTCTCCTTGTATTTACCTTTGCATGCTGCAGTCATTCCTCCTGATTTCTGGCAAGGTGTTCCTGAAGTGGGAAGTCACGGGTTGACTGTAGCTGCCAAATACTGGTAGGTTCCAGTTTTCGGAGTTCTTTGTAGAAAGTGGATCTGAGTTTCTCTTTTGATTGGCAGCGTCAGCTCTCTCTGACATCTGATTAACCTATACGTACTGCTGATAACACATGCATAAACTCAGGTATTGCAGCAGAGGTCTTGTTCAACTCTTACTTGCATTTCACGGTGAGTTGACTGAAAGAGAATAAAGGGAATGTTACCCACTTGGGAAGGAAGGACTACAGACAGCTCCTCAGGGAGCAGTTGGCAGAAGCCCTCGTAAAAAGCACATGAGGCAGGAAACTGGTAGTATAATCTTAAACCAAAGCGAAACTGGAAACCCCCAGATTGCTGAGTGCCAGGAATCAGTGCTGCACAGTGAAGCAACAGAGGGCTGCAAATGAGGTGTTTGAAAGTGAGGAAGCTGGTGGTAGAGCAGGACCCGCTGAAGCAGCTGGAGAGGGAGGCAGGACTCAGCACCACAGTGCTGTGAAGGCTCGATGAATTATTTTGTTACTTGGTTGGGATCTGAAGGAGGTGTTTGCCTTAATTGCTGTAGTCCCTCAGAGGCACAGAGAGAAAGAATTCACTGCACATAGGTGTATTTTTAGATCTGTAAAAAGTCATGCTATACTTTTCTTCTGAAACAGATGTATTTCTGTCTCCACCCTCCTCTCCCCCTTTCTCCTTAGCAAGCTCTTACAGTAACATACCATTCCTGGAGTTTTCACCTTTCTCTTTCTTTTCATCATCCAGTTGGTTACTGTCTCCAGTAACCTTTCATCAAAGGACCATGTTCATTGGTGTGGTGTTGTCTGCCCCTGCACTCCCTACCTCTTACCTACATGCTCATTGTACTTCTGAAGCAGGTTGGAGAGCAAGTTTTGTCTTTTCCTCCAAGAACTCATTTTTTTTCGGTCATGCTTTCTTGTCTGTGCTGAATGCGGTCAGTTACAGATACACACTCTGCATTTCCTAAACCAAATAATTAAGTAAAGATGAGAAAATTAATGGAAAAACTACAGACAGTTATGCTTCTGTCTGTATATCAGTAAAAAGTGCATGGAGTGCTGCCAGAAAGTTACACCAATATCTTTGTAAAAAGAAGTTGCAAGAATTGCTGCTGCTGGGACTATTTCTTGTAAGGAATGTCATGAACATTGTACTACCACTATGAGATATTTATTATAGTCTGGTTTCAATAGTTGTAAGGTGACTTATGTTGTAGCTTTCTGTCTTTATTTAATCTGACTTTTCTGAGTCTTAACAATGGTACATCTGCAGAGATGCAGAAAACATAGTAGTTTTGGGAATTTCTGATGATGAAAACTTCTATAAACTTTGGATGGTGCAAATACATAAACCTGATTTTTCTACCTGAAATATGGAGTCATCTTTCTAAGTTAATTTTAAATACCTCCTGTACTGTGTTGTACAGGAAAGGGAAATGATTAGGAGTGTTTCAGGTGGCTTCTTACTCTAACACTCAAAATTAAATGAAGGAAGGATCTTTGCCAGTTCTCTACTGAACAAAAGTGAAAAGGCTTTATTCCTCCTTAGTAAAGTCTTGATGACAAATGGGTATGAATATTTCATCAGCCAGAAGAATATTTTGTTACTGTTCAAACTTAGTCTTATGCTTTCATGAACTCCAGAGACTTAAGAATCAGAATAATTTTATAATCTGTGGCAAAGACTAATTTTTTAAAATAACATATACTAGATTGCCAGAAATTTATAAGAGCTGTTTATTTAATAGAAGGAAGAAAATAATTGTTTGAAAACAGGTTTTGGGAGAGAGGATTTTTTTAAAGCAGGTCTTGAAGTGCTGCTTTACTCTGTGTGGGGATTGTGTAATTAAATATTGGTTTTCTTAATAATTACTCAGTTAATTAAGAACACTATGTCCTTATGGCCTCAAATGTTTGCTTACTCTGTGTGAAGGAAAAAAAGAAAAAGAAAAAAAAATCAGACAAAAATATTTGCCTTACAAATTCCACGCAACACGTCTTTTGATTTCAATGAAAAGTTTTCTATGTAAACAGTATTTAGTGTAAGGTGGATATAAAGTTTAGTTTAAGAGTCTGTGAACCCTTACAGTTATCACCAGGCATACTATAGCATGTTTTCCTCCATCTGTTTTCCTTTAAGCAGGTGAAAATAGTGACCATGAGAAAAATGTACCTGGCTCATTTGTTAATAGGACTGTTGGATATCTGCAGTGATGTCTGACCAGGAGATCAAGACCATGGGTTAGGGTTTGGGTCTGGATGAATGGGGTACATGCTCAGGCAGAGACATGGCTGCAGGATGTCTCTGGCAGGGACCACGGGTGATGGTCCCCTCCATTTAACCTCTGCCTCAGGTTAAACGCACCTCCCAGTAGAAGCAGATGCCCTGTCATTGCAAACCTCTGCAAAATTGTGAACGTTGTCCTGCTGGTGTCTCTTTGCATGTCCTGGGCGTTATTCTGTGCTGGATGTTGCAGTTGATAAGCAGTTTTAGATCCTGATCTTGCTTCAGTCAGAGCTCACATGTCTGTCTGCAGCAGGTCTGTTTTTTTGTAATATTTTGGATTCCTGAACACCTTTGATGTCAGAGTACAGCCCACTCAAGATAAAAATCATTCTGGCATGCATGACTTCAGTTCCTGACACAATCTAATTGCCTTGTCAAGGACTAATTCTGGATTTTGCAGGTAGTTTCCTTTTGAGTGATTGTGATAAGATCTTTTATCAGGGACTTATTTAACTTGTAAATTTGCACGATTGTGTGTTCATCTTTTGACACCCACATCTTTAAAATGTTTTCTTTGTACACATAGAGAAAACCAAACCCCTAAAGGATTTCATTTTTATATGGAGTACCATATTCCTTCTGGTTTTGTGACATTGTACTGTACTTCCTTTCGACATCTGAATTAGCAAATACTTCAACTGTTTCAGAATCTGTCTATCATCTGACAGTTTTTCTTTCTTTTTCACTGACGTGCAGTAGTTGAAGGTATAGAAAGAACTGTAGTTTACAACTCCTCATTTTTCCTCCACCTTTTTTATTCCTGGAGCCCAGGAGGCCAGTGAATCATCTCTGAAATCACTATAGGTCTGAGGTCCTTGAAAGAGAGAGTTATTGTTCAGAGAACAAGTCCAGCAGAACATGACTTTCTCTAACCTATCTCTGACAGATTTTTTTTTTTTGCCCTTGAAGCTAAGATATATGAATTTACAGTTTCAAAATCACCAGTCTTTGTACTTTGTGGCCTTTTGCTGGCTGACCTTTCCCAGTAGTGATGAGAGGAAATCAGTGTTCATAGTCTGTAACATTATTTCCCAGTGTTTGCAGTAGTACCTCTGCTTCCAGACTCATGAGAGCAGTTTTTCCTCTGTGTTCTGGACTGAACTAGACAAGGGATCTGTAGTCTTACCTTAGAAATGCTTTGTTACAGCATCCCTCAAAAATAGGATTGCATGCTAAGCGAGTTTCTAATTCCAGCAACATTCATTATTATCACGTGCAGTCTCTATTAAAAGACTCGGTTAAATGAGACTCGTGCCTTGATCCCATTTATGTGTCTGCTTAAAGTATGTTTGTTAATTTGCAACATAGCAAATACATAAAATTCTAAATATTAACATACAGAGAAGCTTTGTCTCTGAGTTTTGACCGTTTTCCAGCTAGTGTTATGCTTCACAGTGGACTAACAGATTGTGAAAAGTTGAGCCAATTGTGAATAATCAGTGATTATTAAAGTGTGTTACAGGACTGGTGAGACTCTTCACATCAATCTAAAGCCATCAGCTGCTCCAGAAGGTAGCAAGCAATAGTTTGATGGAAGAATAGATTACTCTCCTCTTAGATGAATTATTAGTAGTTTGTGTTTTAGGGGAGCAGATAAAAGTGAATTGTCCCAGAGATGAGGATGGATTGAAAAGCAAAAATGGCTGCCAAAGTGTGATTCCTTTCTGTGAGGGGGATATGAGCTGAAAATGAACTGTGGGGAAAACCCTTCAAGGCTGATCTGAATCTAGATAGATGTAGACTTGTTTCTTTTAATTTCCATTCTCTTGTGACTTTATAAACCTTAGTTAACTGCATTGTCTATTGTCAATGTAGTAAATTAATGCTTTCATTAGTGGTTCACATTTACCTGGTTTGAGTGAGGGATGATATCAATACAGTCAACAGCTTCAAGGAATTTGTGCCCACAGGCTCTTGCAATCCATAGATGGTACTGAACTGCTCAGGTGGCAGCAGCCCAAAACATTTCTTAGGGCCTGTAAAGGACAGTGGAGTTACACAGGCCAATGCACAAGCCAGTAACTCGGTACCTAAGAAGAGATATTTCCATTGCTGAAGGGGAAGCCTCTTTGGAATGCAAGTGAGAAGCTCAAGGACTGCAAAGGAGTATGAGTGTAGAGGATGTTAACAGAAATTTTATAAATCGGGAAATTAGAGATAGAAAAAAGTGAGATAATATTCTAGGGTACAAAATTCTTCTGTCCTGATACCTTAGCCTGTTCCTGTACCATGCTTTCAAGATCAGGTTTCTTCCAGCTCCCGTTGGTTGCTTCCCATATGTTGGTTGCCTTCACTAATGTAAAGGTTGAACAGACTGTTAGGTCAGCATGCCTCTGAGATAACATCCCATTTTTAGAATTAGTTCAGTTTTCATTAGTGAATTAACTGGACACATAAATATTTATGACTATCTCAGATGTCTGATTACAACAGGAAATAAATAATTCATTATAGAAAATTACCTTTGTACAATTGATACCAGAAGGATATAAATCAGATATGGCAATTTCCAGAATAGCAGCACAATATATTATTTTTGCTGGAACAACCTGGAATTAGTATCTTTCTGATGCAATCATTGCTGTTCTAAGTGGGGTAACAAACCTTCCATACTGCATATGTAGTAGTGATGTGACAAAGTCTATTTACAGAAATGTGCCTGTAATACAAATATATTGACAGTTGGGACAATTTAGGGGTTCTATACACAACATATGATTTCTGTTTGACATTGGGAAGTTTCTGTGTGTACGTCTGTCAGACTGGAAACATCATTTTGAATGGGGGTGTATTTGCCTTGTGTGTTGTACTTCTGCTTCTGGAGGTTGTTTGAAATAAACTTTGCACCTGCCGAAAGCTAACAAAGAGGAAAAATTAAATTTTGATGAGTGAATGGCATTAAATAAAGGATTGAATACTCTGTGTGACAAGCCAGTTACCAAGCTTTAAACTTAAACTGGGAGACTAGACTTCAGTGGGAGGTTTTGGTCACATAGTGAGTCTGAAGAGCACCTAACAAGGAAGGCTGGAAGATTAAAGGAGAGGGATTCTTATCAGTCCTTTTAAAGGAAAATCAGCCTCTCTTTCCAGAAAAAGGGTGCTTGCTCCAGCGATCAGGAGGAATGACTTAGAAAAGAGCAACTGTGTTTCGGAGTTTTCAAGCTTGTGTTTAAATGGCACAAGCTTGAAAGAAGAGATTGAGGACTCCTGGTTATGGTGAGTTAGAAGCTGAAAGAGTTTGAGATGTCAGGAAGCTGCTAATGAACTGGTAAGGGCTGGTTATTCAAGGTCAGGTGCAGTGCCGTGGTACAACTTCCTTAGGTGTTCTGCTTTCTCTACGTAAATTAAGTTCAGGCATTCTCTTAACTTTCTTCAGGAGCATCTGCAGCAGCCAAAGAGTTAATCTTGTTAAAGAGGCCAATTTGTTACTTTATTCTGTGTTTAAATTCTATTCTGAAAGTTATTGGACAATTTTTTTTGTTGTTGTTATTAAATTGTTCTCTCTTCAAGATCACAGCTCTTGGAGGCGTTAATCTCCCTCAAATCCCCTGGATCAGTAGGAATTGAAATTGATTAGTGTTTCTCAGTGTGAAATACCTGACAGGAGCAAGCTCTGAGAATTTTTGCTTGTGTCCACATTGGCATCTGTTGTTTCTCCTGGGGTGCTTGTTCCTTCAATGGAAGAGCTGAGCACTTTGGTAATGTGTTTTTTTATTAGTGGATATTAGGCCTGTATGTAAATTGTGTAAACTTTCAGGCATCTTCCCCTGTACAATAAAGACAAATTAAGTCTTTCTTATTGAATTTCTTATCCATATATCAGAATGTATAGTTAAGTGTGCCAAGGTCTAAATTACTCTTTGAAGTTGCAAAGCCTGACTTTTTACCGGATGAATATCTGAGAGAATCAGAGTACTGCAGCAATGTTATTTGCTATGCAAGTCAGAATATACAAATGCATAAGTCATGAATATAAGGTCCATCAGTTATTATATTGTACCATGGAAAGCTATTTTCTTTTTTTTTTCTTTTTTTTTTTTTCTGGAACTAGCATCCCATCAGAGTTTACTAACACATTAATCTTTCTGCTTGTCTTAAATATTAACAAATGGTAAGGTCTTTTTGGGGTTCAGATCATCAAAAAACAAAGTTGGTTTTGTTCCTCTCTGTAGATTAAGGCATTATTTAATAACATATACAAGTATTAGCAGCTCTGAGTAACTTCTGTGGGTACCGCTGTCTCTCCATTTCTTTCACCTATCTGTACCCTGAAATCCCTAACTGATTTTCAAGTTCAATAATTAACTGTGAGCAGCAGTAGACATTGGCATTGTCCTGCTGCTTTTTATCAGTCTTTTTGGCTGGGAAGATGTCGAGGCAATTGCTTGTGGATTTGCCTTGGTCTTTGTTACTGAACTTCAACTTAGATGGTTATAGGCTCAGATAGCATAACCCGAATAATGCATTTATAATTTATTAAACTTAATTCTTTAAAGGTTCTTTTGATAACTGCTCCATGAAGATAGCTGCTGAAGGAACTTTAAAATTAATGGATTCTATCTCCTATGCCTATTATTATTTTTGAAGCCTGTTAGAGAAGAGAAATTATGCAAATTGGTGTCACGCTAGGCTACTGCACACATGCTGGTAATGCATAACAACTAGCTCACTGATGAAAATACTTCATCTTAAGCAAGAGTCATTGTCAGCACTAAGAGATGTTCTTTGTGGCATAGTTAACAGTTTATTATTATTTTTCTGATGAATAAAGGAGAGTGTCTGTTCTTATTAAAATTGCTCATTAGAATAAAACTGCTGTAAAAGTAATACTGGAGAACTATAGTGATGAATTATGATTGATTGCATTATACTATTAAGGTATATTGAGAAACAATAGGAAGATCCCTTCAAAAAATCAAGCAGTTGTTGTTCACTCTCTGTGAATGACTAAGTGGCTTTAATTCTTCAGCTCCTGCATGTAAAAGACTTGATAAATAGATCAGGCTCAGGATCAATTAGTGTCACAATGATCTCTGGTATTAATGAAGCGAAGCTGCTAGGATTGAACCAGTTTATCTGTACCCTTCATTACAGCATCTTAAGTTAACACGCACTGCATTGTCTGTCTAGCACTGAGCATGGGAATAAGTACACAGAACACACAGTTCTGTGCAGCACTGGCCGATACAAGCGCTCCCTGTGAGGCAGCTATCTTACTCCTGAAGAATTCCGATATCCTTAGCGGGACAAAAATCCAATATAAGATAAGCTGGTTTCAGAAAATAGGTCGCTAATGTAAGTTCGCAGTTATTTTCTTCCCAGGTTTATCGTACATCTGTCTTAGATTTCTTTTTCCTGATCTGTACACAAAGCATATCAAGTTTTTTTTGATTTGACTGCAGTGAAGAGCCTGGTTTTGGTCTAAGGGTCATAATTCAGTTATAGCCTTTCATCCTTCTATTTTAACACTAACACATGCATTTTGTTTGCCCTGTTAAATTGCTGCCAAAGGAGGCGGAGAAAACCTTCTCAGGTATTGATTTTTCACACATGGGGACTGTAGCTTATAGTCACTTGATTTGCCACCTGCAGTTTATAACTGAATGGGCTCATGGGATTATAAACTTCATTTTAGCGCTGAGTTCCCAGCCTGAGGTGAAATTGATGTGGTAGCTGTTAGTCATTTGTAACTGCTTTAATGTATTTTGCTCATTGGAATTCTATTTAGATGGCTAATATAAATAGCACTTTAGCAATAGAAGTGCCATGGACCAGAACTTCCTGTTTGAGTTGTTGATCTTAACTGGCTTTCAGGTATTTAGGTCTTATTTTGGATAATCATTTGCGCTTAACATTTTTTAGGTCTTTCTGGTTTTCATTGTTATGTTTATAATGTAATAGTTATGAACTATATCGTGGTAAGTGACTAGGCACATAATTTTATTCAGCATTTGGTCCTGGTCCTCAGAGTTGTAGGTGTGAACCTGATTAATTAGCAGTCAAACAAATGAAAGGTATTGTAGGTTCCTCATGAATGATCAGGGGCTTTATTTTCAGTGGTACTCGAAACTTCACTAGCAGTTTCTATTGATTTCTATGTAAGTAGCAAGGTACCCAAAGGGTACCTCACAGGATAAGACAGCTCTGCAAAAATATAAGGTTTACCTTTTGAAGAAAGTCATTTTTTGCAATAATTTGAATCTCAGCAAAGCGTTCAGTTTTTTCAGCACTGAATACAGTTTTCTCTGTTGGTCCTAGCTTACATTATAGGTTTTCTTAAATACACAGCATCTCCCAGAAACCTTGGAAGTGTCATTTTTCCATTAATAATACATTTTGCTAATTTTGTGAAAATAAAAGAAAAATATATTTCTTGCATGTTAGTGAGAAGTACAGGTTTGCTTTACTGGTTGTCTCTGAGAATTATGCAATCTTTATATGCCTTGGCTTGACCATTTTATTGCTTAACTTCCAATATCAACACTGATCTTAGGATATTTATGTTGAACCTTAGTGAAACAGTCTTTTGATGTTTTGTGAGAAAATCCTTTGTGAGAAATTGCGTCCAGATTTGACAGAGAAGTAGAAATCCCCCAAATAAATAAGTTCCTACAGTTTCCATAAAAATCTGTGTCAGACTAGAGGAAAGAACCATAAGCAGTGTCCCCTCTGAGGGGGATACAGGTTGAATTTTGTCCTTGATACGTTCTGCTTTGGTTGATCCATCCATGTGCTAACAATTCCAGCTTAGCTATAACAGATGTTGTCTTTTGGGGGTATCAGAGGAAAGAAATAATAATGATGATAGGAAGTTAAAAAGATGCAGTTTTATGAAATTCGGTAGTTTCACTGCTCATGAAACAACTTGCTTTGTGGCTTTCTAAATTTTGTGAATTACTGTTTACAAATCTTTTCACTCTAGCTGCATTTCAGCTTTTGTGCATATTCAATTAGAGAAGTTCATCTGTGGTAGACCAGAATAAAGCATGTTGTATCTATGAAATTCAATGAAAATGAGTGAGACTGAATGATTCTGACAGAAGGGAATTTGATTACTAATATAATACCATTGACATCAGTGAAGATTAGATAGAAGGATCAAAGTACCAAGAAACTTTTGGAAGTACTAGTGTTCATTTTTATTAAAAAAGATGGAGACACTTGAGTTCACCCTCATCCTTAAGACCTTCCTACTGTAGAAAACCCCAGTGGTTGCTTGTTCTGTTCTTGATTATGCAGTAGGTTGAGGCAGTGTTCAATTAAACTTAAAATGCACGACCCCATTCTGTGCATACTAAGCATATCTCTTTAAGGCTAGTATACACTCTTTCTAAGTCCCATTCAACTAGAAAATGGCTTGAGGTGAAGCAAACTTGTATGACTGTCGTAGACAGCAAATAACATGAAGCCATAGGTCTGTGGTAAGAGAGAAGCAACTTCAGAATGAATTCCTGGGAAGCAGAAGAAGCCTGATTTTTGAGGGAGATGCAGTTATGAAGGACCCGAGATGCCAGCAGTGTTGCCTGGACCCCATGGAAGGTGGAAGTCTGTTAAAAGTGTTGTGGCACTTGCTTGGGAGTCGTAGGATGAGGTGCTAAATAGTTCTGGAGTAAAATAACTTCTTTGTGACTCAGCAACAGAGTCATCAGTGCCTCCTGGTCTGACACAGGCCTTCAGGAAAGACTGAAAATGCAGCCCAGCAAGAAGAGCGTTGGATTTGCAGGGGATCTGGTCACGGGCCAAGCTGTACTTTACCTTTGCCTACGTGCATCCTAGGTCTCTTTGTTTATGAAACTGGCTGAATATATTTGCCCACCCAGCATAGTCTTCTTTTCTGTTTGATTTATGTGAACAACACAGAAGTCATCAACCATTATTGGACAAAGGTTAATGCTTTACTCATAAATATAAGGGTGCAATAAGAGTTTACTTATAAAAATTTGCAATGCAATGGATTATGATGCAATGAATCTAAATGAAAACATGCAACTGGATTGGCTGGACTAGGCATATCTTTCCTACCGTGCATTTTCCAGGATATTAATGGAAAGTTTTCTGCTTTACATTCAAACATTTCATCCAAGAATTTGTATTAAGATTATAATCTTACAAAATGCTTGTGGTTCAGACCTGGTTTAAGAGTGGTGGTATGAGATTTCACCATTTGACTAAAGTATTCAAAAATTAAGTTGTTTTTTCTCTTTATTTCTAGAGATGGAGGTGACATTTAGATTTCTCTGTCATGATGTCAGTCATAAATTTGTGACCAATTTATTATAGTTGATGCTAGAAATGGGGTTGTTTCATGCAGTGATGAGCTGAAAGCACAGACAAGACAAGAGAGCAAATATTCACAGTGCCTTCCTCAGAACTAGCGTCCAAACAATCCATTCCCGCTGGTTATCACTCTATTCTGGTCCTGCAGCTGATACAAGTCTAAAAGCTTAGATTATCTAGTCCATCCGTATAAAGGAAGGAGAAGGAAAGACAGTAACAAAGATATTCCTGAGTTTAAAGGACTTTATGCGGAGAAAGAGAGTGTATATAAGCACAATTGGTAAAAAATTTTAAAAGTTTAAGTTGGAATATATGGAAAGGAGGAACATGTTTCATTTCCATCTCCATTTTGAACACCCACAGAGTCAGTTTCATGGTTTGTGTATTCAACAAAGACTTGTTCTGTGAACTGGATTTAGCAGCAGTATTTTCAGGGATCTACCTTTCATCTGTGGGTAATAGCAATTCTGTTCTCGATTGTCCTATTTTTCTCTTATGTTGGCCTAGTGAAACAATGTGATCAGTTAAAATACAGTTGGTTCTTTTTGTTTGTAAGTTGTATAGCATCTGTAACAGCTTTTGAATATACTTCTATCCTTCTCCTTCACCTCCTTCTGTCAGTGACCTTTATCCCAGAAGGCAGAATGTGATGTGCATAGTTCTGTCTCTTTTTCTGAAACCAATTGAGAACAGTTATAGGATGGTGTGTTGATGGATTCTTTTGTATGCTTCATTTCAAGATATTGACATCCTCTTTGTTTTAACCTAGCCAGTGAGAAACAGCAGGAGAAGACTAGCAGGGGAAGCTATTCTGACTATTGATTTTCTTGTGCCTTTCAGAGATTCATTAATTCCTCTAACAATTGCTTCTTATTTAGCTGGCTGGGTGTGACCACCACTAGCCAGCAGAAGAGGGGCTGTCATGGCTGGATGAAGCCATAGCTGATAATGTGAACTTTGCCTTCTGAATTCTTGTACCTACAGGTTATTCATCTAGAATAGAAGCGATATTGAGCTCCCTGCAAATAGTGGAATATCCTCATTTTGAATATGACGTTCTTATTCTTCCATATTATGTGTAGATGCCAGAAGAGTATGAGCTATTTTGCAAGAGAGAAAAGAGGGGTTAGACAAACAGAATTGCAAAAATTAGCCCTGTGGATGTATTGTTCATATGGAATCAGTATGTTCAATTTTGTTTCAGTAGTATTGACTGGTATTGCGATTATTCAAAACTGTCTAGTACTGTATGCCATGACTGTTAGAAAGCACCAGGCTGGGACTCCTCTACAGATGTCCAATGTTACTGTGAGGCAGAAAAGGGTATATATTGGAAGGCAGTAGGCAAATCAGTGTTGCGTAGAAGTTGAGTAAGGCAGTACTGAAAATAGAACAGTAATTGTAAAGCTATTTCTGGTACTGTTTTCTTTGCTTATAAGTCCCTCTTGTCCCTGTAATTTCTGAGAAAGATAGCTGTGGTAAAAGATTTATAAGAAAAAAGTTGTTGATTTTATTATAGAAGTAGTTACAGCATAAAAAAGCCCCACAAACCTTCATGTAGGGTTTAGGGGGTTTGTTTTGTTTTCACAACATAGGTGAAGATCACGGTAGAAGTTCTAGGACACCCCATAATTTTCTAGGTGGCTATTTTGGGATGTTTAGAGCCATTGAATACAATTGGAAGACTGGTTCACAGGGGGGAAAATTACTTGTGCGCTGTCTGGAACCCATGTTTCTTTTACATTATGTTTTATATCAAACAGTACTTGTGGTCTGTTTCTCTTAGGGATACAGCTAAGGGGTGATAATATGCAATCATTGATTCTAATGTTGATCTTACAGAGCAATATTTTTTTAAAATGTAGATAAATGTTATTTGCACATTTGCCTGACCGCCATCTAAGTTAGTCTGTCATGCCTGTTTTGACTTAATTCGTTCTGACTGCTAGAGGTTTTCAAAATAGAAAAATCCAGGTGTTATGAAGAAACCCATGAAATTTACTTTATTGATGGAGAATATATCTCTTCAAGGATAAATGAAAGAAACCCTGTCAATGGCTGAAGCCTATTAATAATTTTTTGTCTTACCTTATTATTTGTCTTGATTGGTCAGCTTTTACAAGATTTAAGTTAGTATATTATCTCTGCTTTAAAAAAAAATCATGCTATTTGCCTCTATTTCAGCCTGCGAGCAGTTTGACTAAACTCCATCAAGTTGTCCTTACTTTTGCTTTGCATTCTGTCTTTTGCCAAGTATGCAAAACAGGGTTTGGTAGAGTGCTATGGGCTCGTTGATAGCTTATAGTCATTCCTCAAATAACCTAAGCGTGTGCAGTCCCAAATAGCTTTGTGTAAGATGTTCCCCATCCAGTAGAGTTAATTGCCAAAGTGTAATTTTTTGGCATCTGGTGTGGGCTATTTTGCTTGCCTGTGTGGAACAGATTTAACCACTGAGAAGTTTTCTCCAGCTGGTAGCAGAAATCATGCAATACTTGTAATCAGTAGGTCTCTAATAGTTTGAGGCTCCCTCTGGGGAGGGTATTGCTAAGTTTTTCACAGCTAGAAGCCACTCTGTGCACATCGTTTCAAAGTCCAGAGCGGTGTGAAGCCTGATGGTGCGGGAGTGAAAGGAGAAAGTTCTTCCTAAAGAAATTTCAGCTTTAGCTTTTTAGTGTTAAGGTCTTCTGGATATGGGGTTGTTGTAAAAGTGGTTGTATCCATATGTTAACTTTTCACTGTAGAAATAAAAAGTAAATGGCAGATCTTGCTAAAACAAGCTAATTTTATTTTCTGAAGCTCAGTAAATCAGTAAACAGAAAAAGAAAAGCACAAATCCACTATACAACTTTTTTCTTTACATTTCGTATTTAAAAAAAAAAATATCCAGATTTTACAATATTGAAGATAATAGCAGATACTTTTGCTTTTTTGTACTGGAAAATATTCACATCTATTGTAGGCATGTCATAAGGGTTACTCTGTTGTGTGCAATGGGTGCTTCCACTGATGGGAGACTCTTTTAGATATATATTGCTTGAGTTCATGGGGAGGCAGTTACAGTTTAAGTAGAAGACATTTATGGTACATATTTGGCAAATCTAATTCCATAATGCATAAACATACTACCTGTGAATGCTGCCTTGTTATCACAATGCATATAGAAGAGAAGTGCTTACTCACTAGAATTTTTCCTCATTACTCCACCAGGATCCCACCTGTAATTTTGCATTAGACTTTATTTTGTGAACATGGTTTGCTGATATAAAGAAATGTTAATGTGTTTTGAAATTTGGAGATACCATTTCAATGGTTATTAATCAGAACAAAAGCAGGAAATGACACTAGATTGTTTTGTTATATTTTAATGAAAAACATATTTATCCACAACTTCTGCTTGCAGGGAGGCATCATAATAAATATTGCATTGATACAAAGAGTGCCATGCATCCTTTTCTGGACAATCTGTGTGATAGGGTAGTTGTTACAGTGACAGTGAAATAGATATTAGTCTTTTTCTTTTTTCTTTTGTGTTTGTAAGGTTGCATCCCATCTGTTTGCTGTCTGTACTTCTCTATTTCTTTGCACATGGATGTCTGTAGCATTTCTCCTAAAGCGTTAAAATCAAACCTGTTCAATATGTTTGTTTTTTTTTTTTAACCTGAGGTGCAACTGTTCCAATTTATGTTTGTATTCACCACCACCTCCCACCCTGCAAGCAAACCTTGCTCTTAAGGTTGGCTTATCAGGAGCTACATGTCTGCTGTCTTCAGTTCATGTAGTACAGTCTGTTCACTGATTTCAGAGAAGTCTTTCACCTGACCTGCTTCTCTGTTGAGGTGCTAACTGTATGTGTTCAGAATACTGTTCTTTATTTGTGGCATGCTATATTGGATCCAAGTAGTGAGAAACTGTCCTAATAACTTACATTATTGACCCACAACAGATACATGACATCGACTCTAGCTTTTCTTTTCCTTCTCTTCTTCTTTTCCCTTATTTTCTTTCCCTTTTTTGATCAAGAGACTAAAGCAATTTGATATATTATTTGACATCATCTTTGGCTGTCTTATTTTTCTCTTTCTGTTTGTTCATGGATTTCAGTCTTTACATCTCCCAGTTAAGTGTACAGACAGCTGAAGTGGTCTACTTACCAACAGCCACCAAATGGGGAAATAATACTCTTTCTTAGAGAAATCAGAAACCAATCAGAGTTATGTAAGAAGGTTAAGTTAATCTCATCTTAAACTTCATCTGTCTCTAATTCCAGTTCAGGGGCAAGATCTGGGTTCTCACTACTTGAAAGGAAATCCTAAAACAGTATTGTCATTTTCCTTATCACCAGAACTTGCCACCTGTGTAATTCCAAGGGTGGGAAGGAGCCCTTTGCGTAGGCTGCAGTGATCCATACATCACTCAGGAGCGTTTGGGGAAATGACTCCCCTGACAGGAGATCTGAAGGTGGAGGTACAGTCAGTCAGTGTAGCTCACCATAACCCACTCTGCCTGAAATACAGAGGCAGAAACAAGTGCAGTCGCTGAGAAACATCTCCAGTGATGAATAATGTCACCCCTGTTGCCTGTTACCAAGTTGGTTTGTATTTTATTATACCAGTCAGCCCAGTCTTAACATTTATTAAACTAGTTATATATGGCCCTGTTGTAGATACATATGATGAGGTGTTATACCTGTAAATGCCTGTCTGGCAATTATCCAGGGAGCATTAAATAAAAATATGTTAAAAGCATGATAGGGCTTTTTAAATGCACAAGAAATAGGGCCTCATTTCATGACCCATGTAAAACTGATTGTGTAAAATGTCCATTAAAAGCGTGCAGTAGGAGGACAGATCAGACTTTGTCAGAACTTTTTAAAATGTGTTCAGAATGATGGAGTGTGTGGGGCAATGTTTGAAGCAAATAATACATGCAGCAAAGTAAAGAGAAGAGTTCCCCAGTGTTTTCGTTCCATTCCTTCATTTCGTGATCTTATCTTTCTGTCTGGTTTTCACTTGTGATTCTATCTGTATTTCTTCTCCAATTAGGACAATATTTGATTTCCTTATCATAAGACTCTTTCTTTAGTACAGAGTTACTTAGGGCTTCTCACTGTATGTGTGTCTGCTTTGTTTTCCAGGAAGCCATTGTATGGATTGTTTCAATATAATTCCAGTATGATTGGACTAGAATCATTAGCCGATCCCTCAGATACCTGGGAAATTATAGAGACTATTGGGAAAGGCACTTACGGTAAAGTCTATAAGGTTGCCAATAAGAAAGATGGGAGCCTGGCAGCAGTAAAGATTCTGGATCCTATCAGTGTAAGTAAAAAATATTAAACTGTAACTTCATTGTTAATTTAAAAGAATTCTCAGAGTTGAAATGTAAATCAAATGTGTGAGATATTGAAAGCGTCCTGCTGAAGGGTACAATTTTACAGAAGGAGTTTGGTCCCAGAACCTGAAAGCTGCAAATTACAATTTCATCATTTGTATTTTATTTTAAGACAGCATTTGCCTAGTTTCTTTTTTAGGTTTATGTAATTCTTCTGGTACAAATTTAGATATCTGTGCTTGGATCATGCAAATGAAAAGGCGGCACAGAGGCATTCCTCATAGGGGCCTGCTATAGCAGAGAAAATACAGAATGCTGCTAATGTTCTTAATTTATTCTGTGTACTCCCCAAAAGAATTACTTTTCCCATCACAGAAGTACTGTGAACTTTAGGATATTTTGTAGTTATCATTTATAAGTGAGTACTTATAAAAGTGGATTACTGCAAGGCAATAGTTAAGATAAAAATGGAAGAAGAGCACAGCACAAATTCTCAGAGGTAGTTCTGTGCCAGCTCCAGTTTTAGTGGGTATTAAATGCCTGCCTTCCCTTGAGAACCAAGGCCCTAGTTTTCAATGGAAGATTTAATTGGCAGCTGCTCAGGTTGGATCAAGCTGGAGTTTGATCATGGCAGTTGGGCTAAAACACCTACGAAAAACATACGTTTCCCTCACCTACCACTACTGAAATACATCTTGGTTTTCTTTTGTGTAAATCTGAAGAAGGTCATAAATAAGCTAATATTCTTTTTATCAAAATGCAAAAAAAAGGAAAATGCATGTAAGAGCTTAAATTTTCTAATAGTCACAGTCTGTGCAGAAATAAGGAAAGATTCAGTGCTTATGTACTGTTCTGAGTTGTGGCCTATGTGCTGATATTACACAGTGTTTCCTAAGCATCACAGAGTTCTTTCATTAGGAAATATTTAGTAACATTATCTTATTTCATGGGTTTTGTTTTGTCTCCCTGTTTCTGGTGTGTGTATGTATGTATAAGGATGTCTTTGTTTTTACTGATATCCCCTTTGAGGCTTTGTGAAATTTCTTTCTGCTTGGTCCCATCTGATGACTGTAGAAAAAAGAACGAATCAAAGGTTCATGTATTTACATTTGGTTTACACAATAAAAAATACACTTGTGTAAAAACAGGTTAAAAAACCATACATGTGTACATTTTGCTTTTAGACAACTGAGCAAAGTGAATAATTTTTACTTTTCTGGTTAAGTATATTACGCGTTGAAAGAATCCTTGATCAACAACTGCTTACTTTACGCAGACTTCACATTTTTGTATGTAAAAAAAAGCAAAAGTGGCATGATTTGTTGAGGATTAAATTTACAGTATTGTGTGAGTACTTTCAGCTGCATTAAAGTAAAACCATTTAAAAGTACAAACTAAATAAAAAATGTTTGTTTTTATCCATGAGAGTTTGTTATTGCTTTGTATGAATTTACTGTATTTATATGTTCTATGTGTTTGTGTTTTTTATTTAGGATGTAGATGAAGAAATTGAAGCAGAATATAACATTCTGCAGTTTCTTCCCAATCATCCCAATGTTGTTAGATTTTATGGGATGTTTTACAAAGCAGATCAATATGTGGGAGGACAGCTCTGGCTAGTACTTGAGGTAAAAACATTTTGATAACATTACATCTTAACTAGCACGTTACTGGGTTTCTGGTTTTTTGTTGCTAGAGGAGTCAACAGGCTTTCATGATTCTCTGATTGGGGCCATTAATCAAAATACTGGTGATAGATGATGTGTGGTAGTCTACTGTTGAAAATCACATCCAAACTTAAATTTTGTTTAACAGGGCATGTCCTTGCATTTAATTTCTGTTGAAGTTGCTACATTCTGCCTCCAAAGCAAGCAAATCCTTTTGATAATAATGGTTTGCCTAAAACCAGCTTGATTTTCTCATGTTAGGGGAAACATTAGATAACACATCTGTCTAAACTTTTGGAGAGCTCAAGCATCTGAGGGAAATGCAAAAGATGATGACGTAGTAACGTGGATGAAAGTTAACAAACGTGTGGCCTATTGCAAAAGTGAACGGAGAAAATGTAACGCAAAAGTCTGTTTCATGGTAATTTAGAACTGGAGGCTGGTTGTTGTTGAAAACTGATCAACAGACGTGCGTTCTATTAACTCTTCTTGGCAATCACTGTTCTTGCAATGAAACATGTATCTTGGGGTCTTATTGCCAGTTAAGTGACTGCCAAAGATTGTTGCAAGATGAGTATTTGTTCTAGATGTTTTCTACACTTAATGATACAGAGCTTTGCACAGACTGATGAGCAATAACAGACAGTTCAAACATTTCTCTGTTTTAACTAGACCAGTAAAAG
This sequence comes from Tringa tobata, assembly GCA_033628505.1. Taxonomy (NCBI): domain Eukaryota; kingdom Metazoa; phylum Chordata; class Aves; order Charadriiformes; family Scolopacidae; genus Tringa; species Tringa tobata. The sequence goes on from JAHREE010000444.1 coordinate 4,067,535, forward strand.
TTAGCATTCACTTTTTAATTTAATCACTTCAGAAATTCCACTCCCTGTTCTTGAAGGGTGACTGGAATCAGAATAGGGAATCTTTAACTCCACTTAAGCTGTGGAATCCCAGCAATATGTCTAACTTTTGTGTACTGCAGAATTATGTAGCTTAAATGAAAACCTGTGATGTGTTTCATCTTAAATTTCAGTAACTATTAAAAAAAAGGAGCTTTAGTATTTTTGCTTTGATGTTGTTTTTTACTGTATGCCTCCTTTGGCTTTGTGCTGAGTTCGGGCTTGGTTTCCCATGTGTTTTCTTTTTTAATACAAGTGTAGCGTATCCAACAGATGCATCACATGTGGTAATCCAAATAACAAAATTTTGTAAAGCAAAATCGTGACGTATTCTATGTAACAAAATTGAATGTAGAATTTAAGAGTTAAGTGTTTGTACAGACCTTATCAATTAAGTATGTTGATTTTAGGTGGGTTTTGGTGCACCTTATCCAAAGTTTCAAAGAAATTTGACATTAAAAAAAATCGTGTTTTCCGTATACAGATAAATTTAACAGACATGGCAAACTATTTCTTGCCTTGGAATTTACATGCAAATTTAAATATGCATGGCAGTTACTTTTTATATCATAAATTCATGACAATTTCTCAGTAAAAGGGAATATACAAAGTGCTCAGACTTTGATCTCTGAGTCTTTGATGAAATATTTTCATTGAATATGTGACTTCCAAAATTTGTAATAGAAGGTGGATATTTTTTTTCCCTTTAGGCACAATTTTGCCATGTTTACTCATTATGAGCAGGATCTTACTTTGATAAATGCCTAGGATGAGGAAGGGTAGCAAAAGCGGCCACCTTAAATATTTTTATGATGTGGCAATTTACTACATAGGGAATTTTAAAGATAAGCATTTTGCATTTCTCAGATAGGTGGAGCACAGACAAGTAAGCTTTTCTACTTTTCCATCTAAATGTGCATCAGTCCACTTTTTAAAGTGTTACCATTAGGTACGAAGTGGTAATGAAGTTTACAAGTTCATTTTGTCCCAGATCTTTACTGACTGTCAAGAACAGTATCACTGACAGCTGTAGTAGTGTTTGTGGGATATATTTATTTTCAGAGTCACTCATTCATTTAACATATGCTACCAAACAGCTGTCAGTCTGTATCATTTTTCAGTTACAACCAGCTTGGGTTTTTTTTGAAGTGAGGGCATACTTTTCTGTATTGTATTTGCAGGATAAGTTTAGAAAAGCCTATTTCAGTAGAACATTTAGTGCAATTAAAGCAATAAACAAAAGTCTTTAACTTAATGGCTTGGCAGCAAATGGTTAAGCATGGAAAGAAAAACATGCACTTTCTGATGAAATTCTCTTGTAAATACCTTGGATGATTGATATTGAGCTGAATGTTCATACCTAATTGATTTTAAAAATATGTAAAATTCCCTACTAATTAATTAAACAGTAAAGTCAGATTCCTTCAGAATTCATCAATATCTTCATTGATAAAATTTTGCTTCAGAAACTTATTTACATAAAGGATGTCTTGTTTATCATGTGATCTGGTCCTTTCCATGAACTAAAACTTCTGGTCTAATGAATTTTTTTGATGTAAGGGGAAGTTAGTAATAAATGAAGGAAAATATTGATGCATCACAGAAATTAGTGATTGAACTGATACACAATTGTTAAAAGTTATTTGAGAGATGCAAAACTTGAGGTTGTAGAAATTCTGTTGTCATACCATTCTCCTGATCTATGTTGTAGTATTTTAAACTTAATACTGGTCATGTAAAATGAACTTGTGATGAAATGCATGTGATTTCTGGATGGCAGAAACACTGGTAAGAGCGCTGGCTGCAAAAACAGGTATAGAGGAGAAAATTCAATGAAAGAAAAGCAATCAATTCTCCCAGCTTTTTTTTTATGTCAATTAAATTAAGAAAAAGATGGAGAAAGAGGAGAAAGGAAAGAGGGGAGTAGTTGCTTAGAAGGGCATAGACAGTAAACTAATCGTGTGGGTGAAAACATATTTACAAAGATTCTAATTTTACTTTTTCTTCTCCTCTTTTGATCTATGGCAGCCCATTAATGGGAAACGCTTGCAAGAAGCTGCTTTTCTGGATCAGAATGTTTCATCTCAGTTGTTGGCAGCACATGCCATCAAATCTGAGTGTAGAGATATGCCTTCTGTCTACTTTTATATTGCCTGCCAGCAGGAGCGTTGATGGAGTGAAAGTTTAAAATGACTGTAATTTGTTGCCTCCCAGTTATCAAGAGCATCAGTCTTTTCTGTCTGGCCTTTTCTTCGCACAAAAGCAGTTTTTCAAAATGACAATGCATGTATTATTGTGAAAATACTCAAATAATGTAAATTGGACTTACAAATCCTCTTTTAACAACAAAATACAGTCGTGTTCATAATATTTTAATTTTTGGTTACATTTTATAAATGGCACTTTATACTTCTGTTTTCACTTCCCTCTCCCCACCCAGGCTGCTGTGATTTATCATTAACATTGGTGATAAAATATGTTCTAAGGTTGGGTGACAACGTTAATAATTGGAAGGTAAAAATCTTGTTGTTCCCAGACTTGTGTTGTAACGCGGTTTTGCATGGCAGGTGTTCACAGCCTAAATAAATATATTGAGTAACTGAGGACTTGTCTTGCTTTTTCCCCCTCTTGCAACTCTCCTCTTCTCAGCTGTGCAATGGAGGTTCTGTCACAGAGCTTGTCAAAGGCCTGCTGAAGTGTGGCCAACGGTTGGATGAAGCTATAATCTCATACATCTTATATGGTGCTCTCTTGGTAAGGATGTTCATTGGGCTTGTAATGACAGCAGAGGGTGCAATTTACTCATCTCATACATACGTTTTCCAGTTATAAAGTATGGTAATGTTGACAATATTATGCGGGCTATTATAGCAGCAGGGGTCGTATCAAGCATGTAATCCGGTGGACAGATGTTTCTATAGAGTATGTGCAGATTGTCTTCATTACATTCCCTAATAGTAGGGTAATTGTTTTTAAATAAGGGAGTAAACTTATTTTTGTTACTGCTGGTATATAGGGCCTTCAGCATTTACACAATAACCGGATCATTCATCGTGATGTGAAAGGGAACAACATTCTCCTGACAACAGAAGGTGGAGTCAAGCTCGTTGACTTTGGTAATGACCACTTCCCATTTGTTTTCCTGATACATGCAGTTTAGCCAAAGGCATCTGTTTACTTTCCCTTGGGAAGGCAGAATGCCATTGCGAGAGACTTTTTCAGAAGGATACTCAGAATTATTTTAAGAAGGAAAAATGGAGAAGGAACCTGATACAGCAAGAAGAATAAAACTTCTAACCAAAAAATCATAATATACACAACTTAAAAGCTTAAACATAATTTAATAATTAAAAATAGTTCTAAATGTACCATTTTATTTACTAAGCTCTTTTGCATTTCACAAGGAGTATCAGTTTCAGGGCAGTTGTCCTCCTAATTTAAATTTAGATGTTCTATCTTTTGCATATGAAAAGGAAACATTCTTCTCTCTGAAATGGCTTTTGCTAGCCTTAAGCATAATTTTATCCCTCTGAGCAGAAGGTGAAATGGTCCCTTGGGTCCAAAACCCAACAACCATTTAATTTGTGATTATTGCTGTTAGATTTGAGCATTGCCAGTCTGGAAACATCATAGGAAACAGGAGAGAGAAAGAAACAGATAGGTAGATAGAAAGGGACTTGGCAATAGAATCTAACAGTTCAGCATATTTTTCTTCCCTTTAAACGTGCAGTTAGAAAAATAAGGAAATGCTGTAGTCCCTCCAATATGTATGCAATCAAATGGACAATTTTATTAAAGGTATCAGAAACATATTATTAGTAATGTGACTTATTAATGAAACCATATAATGCATAAGGTAATCATCATTGAGAATAGTATGGTGTGAATAATGGATGTTTGCTTAGTGATGCATAAAGGTAAAGACAAACATTCACAAAATGAGAGTAGTATAAAATGGTGTGCCAAAAAATCCTGCAAAAAGTAATATTTTTTTAAAAACATACCAAAATATTAAACTTATGCATTGGAAAGAAAATTTAATACTGATGCCATGGTATCACAAATTTGACATACAAATCTATTGAAGGCACTAAAGTTAATTGGGAAACAGGAGACTCCTTAGTATCTTCTAGGGACAGAAAATCATTATGTTGAATGGTAAAGGCAACAATTAAAATAGTGCTGGGAGAAACATATGGCCTGAAGAAAAAATTGGAGTCCCTGAACTAGTACAAGGCAGGAAGATCCCTTCTCATTTGGGGGAATTTTGGCAGTATGATCTTTGTTTGTAACTATTCCATTGTGGGAAAAGTTGGCTTTTCTTTCCAAAGTAAAACGTCTTTTATCAGATGGATCAAAGGCCTGAGCTGCAGTGGAAGCTCAGCTTGGAGCTCTGGCTTCCAAAGGCAGATCAATGTGCTGCAACTCCAAGTGGCACATTCAAGAAAACTGAGAATCACCTTTCTGATCTCCCATTTGTCTCTCTGACTCCACATTTAGGTTTTAGGGTTTTTTTCTACTTTTTGCTACAACAGTAACACTAGAAAATTACAACAAATATGACTACCTCAGAAAAAGACCCGAGTTAAATCTCGAGAGTTTCCTAACACTTAATGGTTAGGAAACGCCAATAAATGCCCACGTTATCTGTGTGCTTCCTGACCAAAGAAGCATAAGGCACCGAGCTTTCATTAAGTTGCTGGTTTTCCCCTCTAGCCCGCTGCCTTACTCACAGAAGAGACTCTGGGAGCGAACTTGGACTGAGTCACAGTTGATACTATTTGTAGAGTGGCTTGTCTCATTTGTTGCAGAAAGTTGGAAGACACACAGTGAAAAATGCAAGGAAAAATGCAACTTTTTAGAAGTGGCCACTCTGTTCCTCATTTTCCCAGTAGCTGGTTTGAAACATCTTGTCCTCCTTTGCCAAAGAGCTAAGTGTTCTTGAACTGCAGCTGAGATCTGTTACAGCTCTGCCTGAGTCACGTGAAGTGCCTGAAAACTGAAAGATCTCAGATTAACTACCCCAAAACAGTGGATGCTTTGGATATTTTTAGGTTAATCTCTGGAACTAATAATTCTCTCCCATTTTGCAGGAATGTTAAGGAGATTTATTGTTTGATGAGGCTGGAAGGAAACATGTAAAAGGGAAAAGAAATAATAATCTTAAATTTATTATAGGATTGGATATACTCAATAAGTAACTAGAACTCAAATTGATGGGGTTAAAAAGAATGTTAAATGACTACCTATTTAGTAAACACTATCCATTCTATCCACAGAATGAAACAGAATCTTGAAGGGGGGAAAAACGGTTACCTCATATTCAAGGCTGTACATATGGATATTAGGTCACAGAGAGGATTACACAGATATCCTTAATTGAGGCTTTTTTTTTGCCTTTATTGCATGACTTTACAACTTGCTTTGTCAATGTAACACATGTTTCTTCCGTCAGCTGCTTTCAACAGCATGATATATTTGAATAAATGTTGGTTACCGTGTAAGTCAACCCAAAATGTCTGCAACTTATCATTCATTTATGCTCCTGCTCACTCACTCGCTCCCACTGTCTCAGCCATTTGGTATTCTGCACTGTTTTGGAGTGTTGGTAGATAGCAGCTACAAATTAAGCTTGCTCAAGAGAGATCAGAATTAAATGCACAGACGCTTGCTGTAGGTCCTAGCCATTAACTATTTCAGACCAGTACTCAGGAAATCACTGAAGGCTTGCTATCACACTGAAAAATGAAAATAAATACAGAATTCAATATTGGAGCCAGCAATCAAATTATGTAACTTATAAATTGAGCCCAAATTTCTTATTTATTAGCATCAGTCAATGTGTGTTGTATGTGTTTCTGTCTGCTTTTGTTTTTGGGTAATACTGTAGGAACAGACCACTGTGATTTTTATTTATTTTTAAACCATGTAAAAATGAAATATTTTTTAAGTCAATATTGGGTTTGTGTCAGTTTATGGGAATGCTTCTGAACTCTACAATTCAATTATGTTGACCAGAGCACAGAAGATTTGCTGTGGGAGTTCCTTTTGATTTGTTAATGTTTTTTTGATTTCACTCTAGTTCTTTCTGACCCATAGTTCAGCCCATCAGCAAAGCACTGAAGCAAAGGTTTCGTTTTAAGCATGTGCTTAACTCCCTATGTACAAGCACTGTGAGCTTGAGCTTCTGTGCTTTTCTCAATAGGGAAAGATTTAAGCAAGTGCATAAATGTTTTGTTGAACAGGAGCCTCTGCAAATACTCTAGTGAACAAATTTCCCGCCAGCGGTGTTCAGGGAGTAAATTTTGGAAACAGAAGTTTTAAAGTCAGGTTGTAATTTGAATAGTCCCTGTATATACTCATGAAAATGGCAGAAAGAAGTCTGTGATATTTGGGTGGGAATTGAATTTTTGAGTTTGAATGAATGTGATTCAAACTGAGAGTCATTCACAAAAAACCTCTCAGCAATTCTGAAAGAAAACAGCAAGCTGAAATTAATCAAAGAATTCAGTACAAATGCTGCACTTACTTTGGCCAGGGGTTCTGCAGTTGTACTCCTAGGCCTGGGGTTTGTTTTCCAGATACTTGCAAAAAACTGACTGAAATGACAGAATGAATCTGAAGCCAAGTTTTTTGGATCTGTTTTATTGCAGGTGTTTCAGCCCAGCTCACCAGCACACGGCTTCGTAGAAACACTTCAGTGGGAACACCCTTTTGGATGGCACCTGAGGTAGGCAAATGTTCCTATCTGGGTTATCTCCATTCATTGCAATGCATGCTTTGTTGTCTTTTTTCTTCCCATAGTAGGAGAAAAGAGTATGTTTTCTTCCCTCCCCTATGTCTGTGTTTCTGCTTTACTCTACGTTTAGGCCCCCGCTTCAGTAAAATCAATGTACTGTTAGAATACACAAAATAATCTTCATTATTTTCTTCTCTATAATGTTTCCATAGAAGTGCAGATAATCTGCAAATAACTGAGGGTCTCCTTGACTTTCCAATCAAATACTGTATGTTTTGGTCTGCTTGTCTGTGCCTCTAATATAGATCGAGAAAAGGAGGAGGAATTCCCAAATCCCTGTCTTGCTACAGGACTCTGCAAAATCCTGACTCAGCTGTGTGTTCTTTACCCTTAATCATTGACTGGGGACCTACACACTTACTAGCATAAGTGTGGGGACCTACACGTGGACTAGCATAGATTAAAAATGGAGAAAAATAATCTACAGGCAGCCTAGTCTTTAGATTATTTGGTGTATCTTAGACCAGATTTTTGCATACTACTCCCCAAACATAACCCTTTCCCCTTCTATTTCATGAAGTTCTAGAAAGTTTTAGCACACTCTTGAACAGAAGTCCCTTATGTACTTTGCCTAAACTTTGGGTGAAAGATGTTAATCTTTGTCCTCCTGGCTTTAAGAAACAAAAAATACTTTTGTAAGGCATAGATTATGAAATTAAAAAATGGAATGAAAGGGGAGTGCTCTGTCTATTTGTAAGTTGTTAAACCTTAATAGCAGTAGTAGCTTAATTTCTGTTGAAGGCCATTAGACTTATTTGAATTTTGGGGAATTTGGGATGAAATTTGCATCTATTACAAATGCACACAGGTCTATTTCTGTATGCCAAACACTTAAAAATATCATGCAAACATTTGTTTGAAAACATTTTACACTTTTTGTACATCTGTTTCTGTTGCTAAGGAAGGCTGATTATAGCTGAGCAAAGAAAAGAAGCTGCTGTAACGGATCCAAAATTGATCTTGCACAGTCTCACAAAGAATGGTTGATATTTTCCCATCTCCATAACAACCAGTTTACGTCACAAAGGAGACACAAGATACCTTAGAAACCACTGTGCAAGCATTATTTATGGAATCACCTTGGTTGAAGACATGCTGAAACCTTTATAAAATACTTGTCTAGACAACCGTTGACATATTATGAAATATTTTATTGAAGCTGGATTATTAGAAGTTATTTTTACAGTACTGTTTTGCTTGAATAATTGCCATCAAAGGCAGTAATCATACCCAATTTATTTTCCCATCCTGTTTGAAAATATTCATTCTCAAGGTAGAAAGCCAAAGAAATAAGCAGAGATTTTGATCTGAAAAATTTTGACCTGAAAATAGAACATGTCTGTAACCCAAGGTATGTTGTGTACATAGCACATCAGAACAGGAAGAGAAGAAGCTTTGAATGCTTCCTGTCTTGAAAAGATTTGTCAAAATAACCAAGCCAGTGCTATAAGCATAGTAACTCATAACCACTTTTGCCTGCCTGTGTGAACCACACTGATCAGGCTTCATAGATGTACCAGTCTGCAAAACAGCTATAAGATGCTCAGATATCTGCTATGCTGTTGTTGAAATGGCATTTAAATGACAAGTTGCATAACACATGTGCAAGTCACTAACATTGCTTTCTTTGTGTTCATATGAGTGACATATGTCAACCAATGGCGAGGTGCAGTTTGCCTTACTTCTGTGGACATCTTTCTGGTATTTTTGAAATGTGCAGCGAAAATTTTATGTGAAAATTGTGGACTGCAATAAACTGAAAATCTCTACTTGGGTAACAGCTTATTAGGAACAGTGTTTTCTAGATGAGACTGCGGTGAGGTCAGTAAAAACTAGAAAAGCAATTAACAGTTGCAAAAATCTTACAGCCTAGATGTTTTGAATTAGGATAGAATGTATGTCAAACCCAAAAATACCATAAAATAACTGGACAGGAAGAAAATGTTACTAGCCAGAGAAATAGAAAGCATGAAGACTAGGATTTTTTTTTAATTGAACTTTTAATATCTGTATTTGAAACATAGGTGCCTCAGTCAATGCAAAAGGCAATCACGGGACCTCATCTTATCTAAGGGTGAGCAAGATGGATTTAATCTGAAGGGGGAGTGGAGAGGGGAGATGAAAAGGCTTGCTTGGAGGAAGAGACTACAGGAGTGTTTCAGAGAAATGAATCTTGTGAAATGAAGCTGACAGGGAATCTTTTCCAGGGTAAACCCCAGGAAAATAAAACTTGGAGAAGATTATTCAAGCTGACAAATAGGAATAACTGGATATAAGCAGGAGACAAATGTGCTGGAAACTAGACTCACTGGATCAGCCTTGATCGGGAATAGTCTGTATAATGAGGAAAACCATTGTATTTTAAAATGAAGTTTGCAAAATGTATCACAGGGATTATATGGCCTGGTACTTGCAGTAGCAAAAACTCATAGGAAAATAGCAGTGACTGGTGTAAGGTGTTCTGTTCAGCTCAGTGTTCTTACTGGTCAGCACGAAAAGCAGCAGCTTAACAGTTTTGAGTGGCTTAGACATCTTAGAGGGCTCTTTTTTCCTGATGACTGTGAGGCTTGTTTAGCAGCAGCAGGACAAATCAAAAGGATTTGCCCTTGAGCATTTGTTTTGAGCAGAGCATGTGATTAACAAAAATTTTGCTGAAAAATGAAAATACAGGCTAAAACTAGGCTGTGTGGAAGCAACAGAGGAACTTGGCAAGGATGAGTCAGTTTTTGAGCAGCTTTAAAGGAGACTCACTGAAAATCAATCATTGCTGTTTAACCTAATTAGTATTATCTCACACTTACAAACATTGACATGCAGAAACTAGAGCACTGAATAGAGGCGTGCCAAAAAAAAAGATAAATAAGGCAGGATAGTTTAAGAATGGTGGATGTTTAAAGCTGCCTGTTCCGAAATTGCCAGTTACCTGAAATCCGCTTCTGTTATGCTGAAGTAAATTGTGTTGAATGCTGGCAAAAGGCATCAGATTTTAACTTTACATCTCTAGTTCTAAACTCTTAACATGTCTTATTTTCAACCTACAATGAACCCCAACTGAACAAAATCTAGTTGAAATAGAATTGCAGCTTTCCTTTTTCCCCAACATAATTGTATTATCATGATCTAGCTGGAAACATGACTCTTGAAACAAGCACAGTTAGAATCTGAACATGTTTTCTTTGGTCCAAATCTGTTTTTGAGAGTAGAAATTTAAAAAGAAAAAGATACCTGAAGTCAGAAAGAACTGCAGAGTTGCTGAAGGTAATTTAAAACCACAGGGAATATGCTGTTATATTTTACTGAAAACTGCTAAGTTGCATGCATACTTATGTTTTAAAAGGAACATAATTAAAACATAGTTGATCCTTTGAAGAATTGTGTTGAAATATGACACATGACAGTAGGAAAGCCTGAGGCATTGGTAAAGGTTTCATATGAGTTCTGTATTAATGAGTTAACCAGAGGTAAAATCTTGGCTCTGTTTTGCTATTGATTTTCAAGGGAATTCAGTATTATTTAAGGCTACATGAACTTTGTGTTTTGGATATTTGTTACCATCCTGCCAAGATGAAGTGATGATCATAAGACTGCCCCAGAGACAACAGATTATTTTCCTTGCCCCTGCTGAATCAAGGTATACTTCCTGGGATAAAATTCAATACATCTGTGCATCAGTATCAATTTCTGAAGTGTTAGAACAATAGCTGACTAGTTTAAATTGTCTTTCTTTTCCAATATTTCTTTGTATTTTTCTAAACTTTAAAACTGATCATATGTGTGTGCAGTAAGTCTAATCCTAAAACAATGAATAATACTTGCATTGTTTAAGTACAAAGCTGTGTCCTTGTATAATCTAAAGAAAAAGCAACCAAACTGGTAAAAAAAGCAGCCCAAAAAGTGATTTGCATTAATGTAGTTGAAAAATGTATAAAGGGAAAAATCTAATTTTGCAAAGACTCACAGCAGCTTTTCCACTAAAGACAATATTCATTACAGTAAACGCTGTATTCAGGCCTTAGAATTTGGTCAAAAAACCATCTTCCTTGTGGTAGATTAGGGCTAATTTCTCTTATTTACCTCTCTATTGTAGGAGACATGAAAAATTTACAAAAAAATCCACTTAATAGTAAATACATTTCATGTTTAGTTAAATACTGAGTTGGAAAAACAGCATAAAAAAAGATAACCCCATCACTAACCTGGGTTTATGTTTTTAATTAACTAAACAATTACAGTGGTGCATTCCCCTGAAACTATTGAATATATTCTCATTTTGTCATCATTTCAACCTAACTTATTTGCTAGCCCTTTGCTTGCATCATGGGACTCAAGGTCAGCATCCTGTTAATAGCTCTACGTCTCTTCATTTTAATTCCTTATTAACTAAAATTAGCTCTTCTGATATTCACATTTTCACACTTGTAAATGCCAGCGAAGCATGGAATTTTGTAAATGTTGATCTATAATGAACTGTAGGAATCCACTGCTTAGTATAAATAGGATATAGATTTCAAGAATGTATATGAACTTATTTTTCTGCCTGAAAGCCATTTAAAAACAGTTGTACAGTGAAACAATATACGAATTTTATGATAAAGAAACATAAGGAACTATGTACCTTCTTAATAAGGAAAATTTTGAAAATATTTCCTTATAACATCTTCCATGAAGGTGTAATAACTGTTCTCTTACAGCTAACGGTAAGACAGACTACTCAATTAGCTCTTGCTACAGTTTTTTTTTTTACTTCATGAGTTACAGTAAAGGAGATAATATTGAAAACATAATTTACAAAAAAATGACTGATTGTCCTTAGGAAAAAAAACTCACAGAAGAGAATAGAGAAAACTCCTCCTGCTTTTACAGAATTTGTGTTTATATGGGATCATGATTAGTTAATAGTGAAATATTTGAAAATCCCACACATTTAGTGCGTAAAAATAATAAATATGAAAAATAAATGGTAAAGATAAAGAACGGTAGCATTAAATCATTCATGACAGAGATTTTCCTTACATTGTGATTTGAACAATTGCTTGTTGTTTAACATTACTATATTTCTGACAATATATTAAGCCTAGGGTATAAAGGAATTGCCTCTTGGCATGCATTTTGAAATGATGTCCCTGCTTTCAGAAGGTTAAAGTAGCAGGGACACCGCAGTGTGTTAGAAGTAATTTTAGGGAGTGTAAGCTGTCCTCTTGAGGTGCAGCAGTGGGCTTGAGTGCTGTCCTGTGGTACACAGGGTAAATAGGTGTGGGCTGGAGAGGAACTACTACAGTGTGAGGGTGGGCAGGTGGGAGAGTGGGAACCATTGCTCTAAATAGATAGGGCAAGAGCGTGTGGAAAAATTGAGGGACATAGAAGGGAAATTACATGCTTTAGGATTTACAGCAGGTCACTGGCAGGATGTGGGGTAGAATTAGCCTCTAAATGGCCACATGTGACTAAAATGCCCGTGACTTTGAGATGCCACATTCTGAGAGTTGACTGGTGTGACTTAAAACCATGTCTTTTTTTTCTTGCCACTTTCTGTGGCTCTGAAACCCAAACTTTAACAAGCTGGAGTAGTAAGGAGTTATGCTGAAGTTGCTTGAAGTCCGGAAGGAAAGCAGTGGAATTCAGAAAGCTGAATTGGAATACAGAGGTTTCTTTAAAGGAGATGGCACCCAAGAGGCAGAGAGCGCAGCAGGAGAGCAGCAGCCAGCTCTCCCTGCACTGCGGGGTCTGGCAAATGCATCGCCGCCTCCTTTGCCTCCGGGAGAGCTGACCTCCTCGTGAGCTGGCATGGCAGGAGGGCACTGCAGAGGATGTGGCAGCTGGAGGGAACCTCAGTAAACTTGATAACACGGCCATAATCTTGTGAAGGGGTGTGGAGGGGTTGCAGATGCTTGTTTTGTTCTAACCTACACAGTAGCTATGGAGGGGTTGTAAAACTTTCATGTAGGGTGTTTAAAGATTTAAAAACCAAACCAAACCAAAACCCCCAAAACAATAGAGAAAATAATTTCAGTACCACACTGCCCTGCACTGAGATCCCTACATGAAATGTGTTTACTTACAAGGTTGGAGTTGCCTCTGACTTTTTGGTTTCGTTGTGATACACCATTTACAAATCTGTGTGAGGTGTGTAGTGTATATCCTTACTGCTCAGGAGTAAATCTGTGGGTCAGAAACAAAACGCGTCAGTGACATTTATATTAGTAGTGTTGAAGCCATGATGGTTTGTGGTATAAAGCAAAATAGATTTGGGTGCTCGAAAGCTTATCTGTTTTTCCTCACTGTATCATTTGGTCTAGTAAAAGGTATTATGTTTCCCTACAAATGTAGCCTGCTGCCAGAGCAGTCTAATGGTCTCGGGAATATTTCACTTGTGTGAGTTAAAAATAAAAATTGAAAACTCAATTGATAATTGATTGTGTCAACACAGTCGACTAGTTGACATATAATTAATTTTCAATGAATCAACATTAGGTGTGATAGTTACTCATAAGAATTATTTAAAATATTAATTTACTTTTATTTTGGTAAAATTTCTAACAATATAATCATTTTCTAATACACCATCAAAAATTTGTCTAATGATGATAAATAAGGAACTGGAATCCAAATAAGAAAGTGGGAAAATATGGAACCGATTTAAATCACAAATTTTGTCATGTTTTAATTATGTGAATGGTTTGAGGGGAGGGAAAGAGGAAGCGAGGGAGGGATAGAGATAGATAAGTATCGCTTTGGTCTGGGTATTTCAGTGTCCCAGTGCTGCTGAACACTATCATGAAAGGCTGGGTTTTTTTCAGTGCATAGACCGTAGAAGAATATTTAATATTATATTTCCTATGTAGATAATTTAAGTTGGGTTACATAGTGTCAGGTGGAGCACAGAAGTTCAGTGGGTTTATTTCATTTGGCTTGCCTAGCTAGCACTTCTGTTCTGCTCGCAGCAAAGGTAACAATTTTGTGCCACATTCATTTTACATACGCAGTGCTTTTCAGCATTGTGCTCACACACCTCATAAGCTGCTTAGTTAGCTACGTCAGCTGAGCACAGCACCGCCTTTCTTCAGGAGCATCAGCCTTTTTAACTCCAGAAGCCTTTCTGCGGGTGGGTCACCAGTGCTAATTGCGTAGCAATCGTCTCCAGGTAGCACATCTGTACTGCAGTTACCGGTACTGTGTTTGCTTGCAGCTATACTCTGTACGTGCACTGTATATACTGAGGCAAAATGAAAGTAAGTTCACTTCTAATAATTGTGGGTAAACGTAAAATTGTTTGGTGTGTTTTGCTTCAGCTAAACATACGTATAGCTTCCTCTCTGCCCACAAGTCAGTATGACCACTGTACAAATAACAGCTACTTCTCTGTATCATCTGTTTTCCCTCTTTTAAATCCACCTGTGATCTACTTATGGGCTTGTTGAAGTTCAAAGAAATCTTTGCATTGATTTTAGAACAAGTAGGATTATATCCTTGAATATAAAGTCTTCGTGTCGGGGTGTGAATCACCCCGTGTATCTCTGTGAAGTTTCTGTTTCTGTAGAAGAGTTAAATGGCACAGAATGCCTAATCACCAGCTTCTCTAAATTCCCTGCAGTTAGCGTGGCTGATATGTTTATGTGCTGCCTTTGCCAGACCAGTGAATTCCCCGCTGCCTCACCCTGTCCCAGCGTGACCCTCAGCACAATTCGTGTTCACAACTACCATCAGGTTGTCTGTTTCTCTGTGTGGTGTTGAGATGCTTTCCATCCTACGGCAGTATGGCTGGGCAGGAAATCATGATGAAATTACAACTAATACAAAAGGTGTCAGCCTGTCTCCTTAGCAACCTGGGCCACTGTGTGCACGTAACCAGTCCATGCCGAAGTGAAAGACTTGGTGCTTATTCCCGTGGCATTTACTGGCAAATCTCAACATTAGCTACGTCCGCCCCTGAAGCATTGGCATAAACATAGTTTTTGCAGCAAAGCATGCTACCTAGTCTTTTTTGCTTGTACAAGCAGGGGAGGATTTTGCTGGATATAAAATAGATACAGATGTGATGATCTCTTTGCACAAGGTAGAGAAATGAGGTAGCATTTTCTTCAGTTTCAGATCATTTCTTTTGTGCTCTCTGTCTTCATGCCCCACTGGGCAGAGCAGGCATCAGCAGTGCTGAGAGGCACTCTCAGCTCCAGAACTCTGACTGAAAAGAGAAGGTGTTTCCAAAAAAAAAGTATCTCTGAGTTCCTGATAGAGACAGAAACATAATCAAAGATAATTCAGTGGCATTTTTCCTTTTTGTATTTGGCTTTTAGAGATTTTTGCTCTTCAGGGAGTTGCAATAGTTTTCAAGGCAAAGCAGGGGCAATCCTTGGGGGAATTCCCAAGGACTTTGCTTGTAAATTGTGACTGAGAGAACTCTTACTTCTTCAGATTTCAAGGCAGAGTGGTGTCTGCTAGCCAACATCTAAAGCAAGTTGCCGATGTGCACCTTTCATCAAGGAGAAAGCTGTAAAATTTGATTCTTGCTTTAAAAATTAAAATTAGTGGCATTTGTGTTTAAGTGGTGCATAAATTGGTAAGATTCTAATAATAAATTCCATAGAAATTGAAAACTTGTTTCAAAACAAAGTGATCATTGAATTCATATGCACACTGCATATTTTGTGTCAGATAAGCATTTTGTATGTTTTCTGTGAGACTGATCTCAGTATAGGCAAGCTATCTGTCTAAAACACACTGGGTTGCTTGGTCCACTGGCTGAATTTTGGTAAACAAAGAGAATGCAAATTAAGGGGAGTATTTTTCTGAAAGAATCACTGTAGGCTCTGATATTAGAATGGAGGAGAATCTGATAGTAGTTAATTCCCCTTGGTTAGAGTGCCAGTATTTTGTATATTAAAATAGAGTTATTTTAATGCCACATGCCATACTTACTGGAGGTGTAGCTGTTAGCTGTGGAGTGGAAGACACAGAAAGATGCATTATACATTCCTTTCTCTTTGTTTGGTAGGTAACACATTGTGAAAAGCTTAAAGACCTTTTTTCTTTTTTAAAACAGCAGTTGCAGTATACTTTCTTTTCCCTATCCATTATGAGTGCAAAGCTCTCTGATGCTCATATTATTTTAGTGTAGCTATTAAACTTCCTAAGACTGAGAAACATGTCTAGTTCTGGTATTGGCCTGTAGTTAGAAGCAATTGTGATGTGCTTATAGAGGAAAAAGTGGTGGTGTCCTTGAATGTGGGAGACCAGTTATGTTTGTGGCACTGATGACGAAGTCCAGTGTGACCTTGAGCAAGTCCTTCTTTTCCTTACCTTGAAAATGAAAATATATTCCTCTGTGTTATAAAGCTTGAGAACAAATAGACAAGTATTTGCAAAGGACTCCACACACTGATGAGAACCAGGTAACTTCTGAGGCAGTCACTTCCAGAAGATGGGCTCTAGAAGCTTTTTTTCCAAGTAGATAAATATTTTCATGTGTTAAAAAAGGAAGGAGAACACAGTGCATTTAGTTAGTCCCATATGGATAAGCTACTTGCAACTTTTGAGTCACGGCCTTGGAAGCTGACTTGCGTGATTATTTTTTTTGAGGAAGTGTCCTTGATTATACAGATAATTTGGGTAAATGTATAAAGAAACAGAAATAATCAAGAAATACAAGCTTCCTTTTCAATCTCTGAACAAAACTGCAGTGGGGTAAACTTGGACCAACACCAAATGTGGCCTCTTTAGAACATATTATTTATCTCTGATGGATTTCCACACTGAATTTCTTCCAAGTTTTTACATCAAATTTGATTTCTTTCCTTGTCTCTAAGGCATGGTATAAGGAAATGAAATTATCATATAGGCCTCTGAAATAAGGGTGGTGGGTTAAAGCACACTGCTTGAATTGCGAAGGATGTATCTACTGCTTTTTCAAGAGAGAGAGGGGGATCTTTGGGGTGAGATCAAGGCTATAATGAACTCTTTGAAGAGCTAAGAAATATTTCAGAGCTTTCACTTAAGACATTCTGTTGAAGAGAAGGGAGATGGGAAAATGATCCTCACGTTACAACTTTGAAAGACACTGCATTGGCAAAAAAACCTCTGCTGCTTCAAGATGAAGAAAAATATCCCTGAACCCTCTTTTATTTACAGTGCTTATTTTCATTCTGTTTATTTGATAGTTGATGTGCAGGGGAATGTGTTTGTGTGTTTTTCTCAGGTGGTTTGCAGACATTTTGCTGACCACTTTATCATTTCTTGGAGATCACCAGTGTTCCTCGGACAACAGAAACATTGGTTTAATACTCTATCAGAAGATTCTTTGGCATTACAGCAATAAAAGGAAAATACCACTGTCATCAGAGTATGAAAAGAAATTTCTTTGGCATACTAACCTGGAAAAATTAAGGAGGAAGAGAGAGATCTCAACCCTTGTCAAAATATTGATAGAAAATTCAAGAGAGGTCTTAGTTTTTCTGGACTGATTTGCTCTAGGAAACGAATGGAACTGTTAGAATGTAGCAAAGGAATTAACTAATGTCCAACTTTACTGCCAAAAAAACCTCTCAAAAACATTTTGATATTTTTAACTCCTGTGTTCGACATCCCTGATTTCTGATAAAATGTGTGGTGTATGATGGGGTCGTGCGTCCCAGAGTAAGAGATGGATAGGTCCTGTGGGCCTGTTGGATAGAATCTCTACCAGAGGCACGAATGCCTCTGTTAGGTGCAACTTATGGAGAAAGTAACCAAGAGGTTAAGCTGGAATCAGCAGCTCCTCCAGGAAAGGTTTTCGTACAGCAGGCTGTGAGTGGCTGTCTGCCAGCACCTACCTGGGCTGTTGACTTGCATGTTGGCATCTCTGCAAAGCATTGTCCTAAATTGAAGGTCTAACAGAACAACTCAGAAGTCATACAGAAGTAAAAAAATAGATCTCTTCTACTACATAGCTACAGCTACCCTAGGACATGCTGTCAGAAGTTCTGTTTATCTTAAGTACAAATCAGTGGCAATAAAACTATGAGAAAAATCATGGAAGCCAATACTAGCGATATGTGCAGATTTGGGAAGTTTTCAAAGCAGTTGTCTAACTGATGGGAAGAGAAACGAGATAGGATTCCAAATCATGATAGAGTAAAAGGCAGTGGTGCTGCAATTTTTCTCTCATCCCTTTGCAAAGATAAGGACAAAAAGATTAGTTTGAATCTTATGTTTAGATGCAGAACTGTTTCCAGCTTATAAGAATAGTTAGCTTATGATTAGAATGCAAACAGTGGGTTAGCTGGAGGTGCGCATCAGGTTTGTTATACAAAACACTTCTGATGTCCATGGAGACATTCCTGTTAACCTCAGTTTTTCTTAAACAAGGTACATGGTATGTTAATTAAGACTTTTTTAAACTACTCAAATCTAGTAGGGACAAACTAAAAAAAAAAAAATGGCAGAAATGACTGATGGAATATTCTTATCTAAAAAACAGCTGTGCAAATCAGTCTATCCTCATGAATAGTCATAGAAGTTAATAAGAATAACATCAATAGGGTTCTCTGCTATTGTAATAGGTTTCTGTAAGGAGTGCTTTCAAAAACAGAATTTAGTAGAGTGATGTTCCTTATATAGATATTTGAAGTATCCCATGTATTTTAAAACAGAGGGAGATTGTTTTTAAAGAAGACAAACCTAAGAGAAGTTCTTATTTACTGTTACATTTTGTGGGGTTTTTCCTAACTAGGATATACAGGCAAGGATATGGATTTGAAAGTGACATAGGATTTTAGAGATGACTCAAAAAGTACATTCATGTTATACTAGGATAGTGTGAATTGTACATTACGTTAAAGCATTGTTTCTCTGCCTTGTTTCTAATAGGTTATTGCTTGCGAACAACAGTATGACTACTCATATGATGCTCGATGTGACGTATGGTCCTTGGGAATAACAGCTATTGAACTGGGGGATGGAGACCCTCCTTTATTTGACATGCATCCTGTGAAAACCCTGTTTAAAATTCCAAGGTATGGCACTAGATGGCTCTCTTCACTCACTAGTTTGTCCAAAGGCAATCTAGTCAAAGGAGAAAAAAAATATTTGGTAAACATTTGTGCTTCAAATCCTAAGAATCTCTCATAGGAGAAGATATTAAAGAGCTGTAATGCTAAAGAATTACTTTTTTTAAGCCTGACTTCTATAATAATTTATATTTAAAACACCTTGAAATGATAAAGACGAATGCATTTATTTATATTCTTATTGTTATATTCTTATTTTAGAATATAAAATCATATAATATCAAAGTCCCTCCCTTCAAAAGTTCTTTTCTTAGCTACTATTGATGAAAACATTTGCTTTAAAAGAGGAAGAAGCCAACATTTGTAACTGTTGAATAATATTTTTAAATGTTAATCCCCCAGAGTGTTGAGTTATTTTACTGTGGAAGAAAACTGCACAATTTTGGCAATGCTATGAAGCAGTCTGGCAGTGTCAGCAATCTGTAGTCGTAATTTATTTTTCTTTTTCCCAGGGATGTTAAAATGTGAAGATTTGGGTTGTCATCCATGGAAATGAAAAGGGACAGAAATGCCCTCTATATATAGCAATGTAAATTAGCTGTATTATTTCGTGCTATCTGTTTTTGGTTTCATTTTGGTTTGATTTCATTGAGTCTTCCTGAATAAGTTGAGATTGACAGTGTAAAATAGAGTTTAACAACAGAACAGTTGTAATAATAGAAGAAAATGTCCATCATTTGATTAGACTGGCATAGACTTGTCTTTTCCACATTTTACTCATAAATAAGGAATCGCCACTGACTGATAACAGTTTAAGACCTTCAGCAATGCAAGCATTTGACCTTTTGTTATCTGCACAGTTATCACAGGCTTTTAAAATTTCTTCTGATTGCAATTTGCATTTCTGATTAAGTCTATTTATATGCAGATGCAGTTGTGCTGTGTTCTGCGTCATATACTTATCTCCTACCCAGCTCAGACATGAACTGCCACCACTCTTTCCAAAATTATTCATACTGAAGCAGCGGTTCATTTTGTTGCCTTTGCACGAGTGTAAAACAGGTCCTGGCAATTAAGGCAGCAAGGGAGGCTTCAGATTACTAAAGCATATCTATAAATTTTATCAATGAGCAGAACAGTTCAAAAGGACAGAAGTCATATCAAAAGTAACAGCAAGCAATAGGAAGATACATAGAATAGGGCATATAGAGTCTTTGATTTCTATCCAGAGTTTACCTCTTTCCCTGTTTGCTGTTGCATCTCTGTATGACTTGGATATTTCACCTTTGTTTTGCTATTTGATGAGGGTACGTTTACTAAATAGAATAGTAGCAATTTTTAAGTTCAGAGATGTCCCTCTGCTTTGCATTTTATGAGCTGTAGCCCTGCTGCTGGTAACTGTGCATGCATACTAGATAAAGTGGACTGTGATAAGTGCTGGATGGCATAAGGGCCTGGGTTATAGGAGATAGCTTCTCTCCTGTCACTTGTTTGAGGTCAATTCAGAGGGGTAGTAAATGTGACCAAAAGGTGCATTCCTCTCTTACAGTAGTTGACAGTTTACAAGTAATCTTAGTGCAGTTCCTGATACTTGTGCTGCAGTTGACACATTTTTAACATCTTTTTCAACATGAGCATTGAGGCCCTTCTTGGATTGAAAGTGGTTCTTCCAAGCACTGGTTGTTGAGCACTCAAGCCACGACATGTAGAAGTATTGCAACTCACCACCTGAGACTGTTCAATCCAAAATACTCTGAGTGCAGAGATCTGGCATCTTTACAATTTCTGCTTTCACGATAATATCTGTGCCTGAATTTGTAAATGCAAATGTTAAGCCAGTTATTCATTTTTAGGTAGTTAGGGTGCTTGAGTATCATCTCGGAAATTATCCAATACAAATTCTCAACTACTATAACCTCTAGTAGCAAAGAAGCCTACAGGGTAGCTATATTTTATTGGAAAAACTCTATTGTGTAGTATGTCGCTTGCTAGCTTTATTTGGTAACCCTGAGAAAAGGAAGTCAATCCCCATTTCCTCTCTCCACATGACTTATGTAATTGTAAGACCAATCAAAAGAAGAGGAACCCTGCTGTTTCTTCTTTTTGTTGTTGTTTTCCTTTTCTTTTTTGTTATTCCTTTGCAGTTTCTTGCCCAAGACTTTCTCTGCATCCTTTGTGCGTTTGAGTCAAAGCTCAAGTTTCAGCTCTAGTTTTTGGCTTGGTGAGACTACAGCTAGACTCTGGACTTAGTAAATTTCTTACCTGAGACTAGCACTTGTCCCATCTCCGGAGGCATTTGTGCTGTACATAGGGAACTTCATGTCCTAAAATTGTTTTGCTGATACCTGCAAACAAACAGCTTAGGTTAGGGTGGAGTAAATGAGAGGCAGGGTGTTCATGCAGCTCAAATTCTTGTCTCAGCTGAGGGGCAGTAGCCACTAGCGAGTGCTGCCTCCTGCTTTCTACAGGAGGCTGCCTCCTTGAGCTTTCCCAACAGCAGGCTCTGTTCCACCCATCGTTTAAATCAGGATATAATCCTGCATATCTGGTGAGATGGAGGAAGTGCTCACTCAGGTGACTGCTCTCAGCTCACGGGTGAGTGACAGCACTGCTCTCAAGTGAAGTATGGAGCTTACTGATGCTGGGGGATATATTGAGAAAGAACTTGTTCAGCTGCGTTTTGCTTTCACCTGGGAAAAGGCCACCAGCAGGAGATTAGCAGTTTCCAAAATTGTCTCACAACTGTAATTTGCCATTCAAACCACATTAATATTGGAGTACCATGGAGCCGAATACTAAGGTACGCACTTTTAATTCTGGGATTCTAGAGGTAGTTTTGAGACCTGAAGAAATACAACCTTATATAACTCCAGCCTTGTGTATGTACCCATACTCTAATTTGACAGACGTACATAATTTGATTTGGTGATAACAGCTCCTCTTTCAGGTGTGGTTTCTTGTGATTTGACACGAAACTGGCAAATCAGGTTTCAGCTATTGTTAAATGTACTAATATAAAATGACATCAAAGCATGTTGCACAGTTATGGTGGGAGTGGTATTTTACAGTCAAGCTCCATTTTATCTGGAAGCATAAAAATCTACTGTGAATAATGAGCAATAAGTGTAATGGGCTATGGACTTACTGCATAGAGCTGATTTCTTTATGTGTTCTCCCAGGATAATTTTTTTTGTTGATTGGCCTGATTTGACTTTATTTTGGAGAAGAAAATGTGAAATTGCTATTCACAGTAAATGACACTTGTACATCACTCCGGCAGAGAGTTATCAGGAATTACTTCCTTGTTCCCTTACATTCTTAAGTACAGGTGATCCATATATTTCTATTTATAGTGCCTTCTGTGTGCTAGACTGCTCTGTTTTGTGTGTTGCTAATTTCTTTACATTACCAGAAAACTTTGCAATAGTTTTCAGGGTTTTTTTTTATCAAGGACGGAATAATCTGTTCTCATACTTAGAAATGGCAAAATTGCCAAATCTGCATGCAGAAATCTGTGTGTGTGTTTCAGTAGAATTCTTCCATTCTCAAGTAGGAATAAAGTAGTTAAGTTTCTATGTCAGTTTAGTCATTGGCTTTTTTAGAGACAGGCAGTAATTGTGTCATTAGCCTTGTCATTGGGTTTCAACTTAGGGCGCTGTGAAGCTAGGCCTTAGTCTTAAATGAATATAATAGAAATCACCGAGTCTTTACTTTGACTTTATAGGCTTTGAATCAACCATTGAATGAATGATTTTGTACTAACAGTCACAGCAGTTACATACCCCAAGATCTTTGGAGATGTTTTCTTATGTAGAACTCAAGTCAAGGATTAGGTTATTACTGTTTTCATGTGCTAATTTACACAGGAAAACAAGAAAAGCTAACAGTAGCCAAACATCCTACACTGTGTTCTCTAAACAAGCAAATAAGGTATTAAATTCAGCCTAAATGTTCTTACAGTAGATAAGAAATTACACTTATCTATATTTTCTGTACAGCAGTTATAACCATGGAAGGGAAGGTCAGAGTGACACTGATTTAGAAAATTAAGTATTCAGCAAAGCATAGTCAAAATTTCAGTCCCCAGGAGACTCTCTGGGGGAGTGAAACTTTATTCTGAAATGTAAGGCTTATGTTAAACTTAACACTCCAACCAACACAGGTCCACATTTGAATTTGAACCAGGTTGAATGGCTCAGAGGTCTGCAAAGGAGCATGTCTGTGGATACATCATAGGGCAAGATGTTTGGGTCGTATGGCATTGCTGGAAAAAGAGGTTCCTTATGCCTGTTTAAATCCAGATCTATCTTCATCATTTCTATTTGAAGTATTTTACATTCCCCTCTTTGGAGGACATTAATGGAAAATGGCATACATCACAATAAAACATTCCAGTTGCCACGAACATTCTCTCTGTCCCATCCTAGGTATATATGTCATTGGATGACTGTTGAAATTGGGATTTTCCCAGTCATACTTCTCTGTTCAGGCTCGTATTTATATAGAAATGACAGAACCTGTAGTGATGGGTCTGCGAGCTGTCAAATAAAACTAGAGGCTGGTCCATAGGGCAGAGGTTCATAATTGGGAAAGTTCTGATGGCACTAAGATGTTTTATAGTTTTTACATCTCTGTGTTTTCAGCATTGCTGGAAAAAGATTCAGATACTTTTTTCTCTGATCAGGATTCTGTCTGCTGAAAGTGTTTTGTTTGAAGATAGTTCTTAACAGGACAGTGTAGATAACAGGGCTTCAGTCATGTGTCTCTGTCTCTTCCCATCTCCTCAACATGAGCAGCAACTGTCTTTTCTGATTGCTGTACCTTTCTAAATAAAGATCATGACTTCTCCTTTCTTATTTGCAATTCTCTTCCCCCATCTTGTTTAGGGTAAAGATTTTATTATGAAGATTGTAGTGAAAGGCGCACAAATGCTTCTGTTAGATAAATAGCATTAGTTGAAAGACTGCAAATAGATCTGTTACTCCCTGTCCTCCATTTTTAGTGTTTTAAACTGTAACTACAAACCGCCTGCAGTATGAAGTGGGTGATGTACATGCATTGGTGATCTGACATTGTTGATCTTTGTCCTGAATCAGACACAGTTACACATGTAGAATTCTGTCTTGCAGCTACCGGAAGTCTCTGTTTGAATAGAACAATAAAAAGGTTTCCTTTCATTGAGTCAAGCAACATAAAATGTGATTAGAGATCGAATTTATCTCAACAAAATAGCTGATTTCCAGAGGGCAGTTGAACCCTCAGAATTCACTGAGCATCTCAAGTCAAGCATGAAAAATAGGTAATTCTACTGTGCTGCACTCCCCTGAAAACCTGAGCATTGTTTCACAGCAGGAGATGCTGGATGCTGAGCACGTTTGAGAACACTGTATTTTTTAAAGCGTGTAACTATTAACTATGTACTTTTGATAACATGGCGTGAGCTGTGGGCCAGATGCTTAAGCATGTTCCAGTGATTAACCATTTTTCTTGTGCTACAGAAAATGTATTGTCTGTAGCAAATATCTAATAGCAAAAGTGAAGAAGAAAATGCTAGTTAAATTTTAAGTCAGATGTTTCATTAGGCACTAGCCTTCTGGACCTTATTTCTGTATGTATTACAAAGATTTGGAAGAGAAGGAGATAGATACAAGCTCATGGGCTAATGCAAATTTAAAAAATATATTTCATTCATGAACATTTTATAATATGAATGTGGAGTGTCTTGGAAACAGTTGTGATACCACATGCATGAGACATTCTTAAAACTGCTAATAAGAAAGAAGCATTATCTTAGAGCAAATGTTGAAGTTCTGTTTTGCAATGATGCACACATTCTCCTTCATGAAAATGAATTCTTGGATCTAACTCATAAATCTCCTGAAAAGGGACCTCCAGTGCCTAGAGAGAGAGATAAATCATACTGCGAAGACACTGAACCATGAAATGATTCTGTTAACATGTCATCTGTCTAGAATATATTTTCAAATCTCCAACAGAAGGGTCTAAATTATGAAGGGAAGGTGGCTAGCAAAGTTGGTAATTTGGGAGTTGATACTTTTAACCTCTTCCATCTGCTGCCACTACTTAGGTGTGTCTGTTTTGGCAAAAGATTACAAAGTAAAAGATTCTCAAATACCATTACAGTAAGCTTTTTAAAGTACAATAGGTCCATAAATTCTTCAAATTATGTTATCATGAGAGAAACGTTACATCATATCAGTACTATCCCTTAAGGTAGCAGTGATTTGAAATTATGACAAGTAATGGGTATGAAAAGTAGTGTGGCAAAGAGGAGATAAAGATTGTACATTGTAGTCTGGAAAGGGTCAGTGTATGTACCCACGTAAAGTGAGAATTTTAAATCATGTTGCAAAGATCCTGTGTTTCAGGATCTGTCTCTTTACAATCCTCTTTACAGGGAGGCAGTAAATTAAGAGCAATTTTCTAGGTTACACTGATGGCTGACGCTAACAGAAACTGATCCAAATTCTCCTCTAATGTCTTTATCAGTCAAGTGTTGCTCTTATGAAAGCAGTAGAAGGCAACTGTTTTAAAACTGATTGGTGATAAGAAACGGTTATTTAATTTTCTAACCCATGAAAACTGAGAATTAAATGAAATTTCATTAAAAATTATTATGCTTCATTAATTCATGTTAAATAGCCAGGAGTGGGATGGAGTTGAGCTTGTGAGTACTGATTGAATGGTGTAGTTCTTCACCTATGTTGTACAGTGGTGAGACCTAAAGTTCTTGGGAGTGTTTATTAGTTTGAATTTAGTGATGCTTGACTGCTTCAGGAGCTGACCTGGCTTTAGCAGAACCAAGCCTGGTGTCTCCACCTCCTACCCCATCACAACTTCAGCTTCCTGATAGTTTGCAGGTAGGCAGTATTATCTTTGTATTTTCTGTGCAAACATACACTTCATCTAACATTGGTAGTGATCTCTGAAGAAGTTCTTTAAGAGTACTCAGTTATTGTCATTATTAAGGCATGACCACATAAAGAGAGAAAATAGACCTATTTTGTGGTGATAGTGTGACTGCGGGCCAGTCATATGAGGTAGAGAAGCTAAAATATTTGCAATTTCACTTTACATTGTTGTATACAATGTGGAGCATCTGGTGTATGACAGGTAGTTTCATCCATCTAAACAGGTAAGAACTGTTGGGGGGCATTATTTTTTGGAGGTAACATGTAAATAATATTTTGTAACATAGCCTTTCATATTGCAGCGTGCTTTATCAACTTTTTTGTAGTTTTGCCATCTGCATTAGTACTGACATGATGCTGATATATCATGTAGCATGCACTTTTACTGCTGTTGCTTGGAGCAGTAAAGCTTAGAGTTGATTGCTTCTGCAAAACAATACCCAAAAGAATTAATAGAATTGTAGTTATTTAAAGTGAAGTGTTTAAAGTAATTAAAGGAACATGCTTAATACAATCTTATGATGCATCATTTGACAGCAGTATACAAGTTTCAGAGTGCAGTATTGTTTATTTTTTAATATGAATATGAAATGCAGTCACAGCAATGTGACTAAACTACCTCAAAAGACCAGATTCTGCCTATGGTTATAGGTAGGGCATCATGATATCCATAAAAGCTATGTATACTTATCTGAGAAATAATTTGACTTTTACACATTATTTTATTGTCTGATACATTGGACTTTCATTACTTTGTGATTGTATTTTTATAGAAAATCCCAAATACTAAAAATGTAAGGTGACACGTTACACCTAAGAGTATTATGGAAATATCTAATCAGCAGAAGTACAAGGTACTTGGGATCCTCCTTGGTTGGTATATGAATAGCAAAGCAATTCAAGAATATAGTCTGTCTGTAGGTGGAAAAGAATAAACATCTGTGACTGAGGATTGGAAGGACCACTACTAGCTTTTCAGGAAGTTGTTGTCTCCTCATATAACTTGAATAAGTCAAATATGACTAGATTTTCAAAATTATTTAGGTCACTAAATATGTTTTTAGGTAGCTAGTGTAGTTTCTGAGGAGTGCTTCTGTGTTTCATTTCTGTTAAAATTCTTTTAATCTCCATTCTGTGTTTGATTTTTCCAGAGTTCTGGATCACTGATTTCACAGAAAGGGAACCATTGATGTGTTTTTTAAAATGTCAGGATGTGTGTGTGCTTGGCTGTATGTTTTTCCACAGAATCACAGGGTGGCTGAGGTTGGAAGGGACCTCTGGAGGTCATCTTGTCCAACCCTCCTGCTAAACCTGGTTCACCTGTAGCAGGCTGCCCAGGACTGTGTCTGTACAGCTTTTGAGTATCTCCAAGGATGGAGACTCCACAACCTCTCTGAGTAGCATGTGCCAGTGCTTGGTCACACTCTCAGTGAAAAAAGTGTTTCCTGGTGTTCAAGCAGAACCTCCTGTGTTTCAGTGTGTGCCCATCACCTCTTGCCCTGTCACTGGGCACCACTGAAAGAAACCTGACTCAGTCTTCTTTATACTCTCCCTTCATATATTTTTATATATTGATAATACCTGTCTCGAGCTTTTTCTTCTTTATGCTAAACAGTCCTACCTGTCTCAGCCTTTCCCCCTGTGAGAGGTGCTCCAGTCCTTTAATCAATCTTAGTGATCCTTTGCTGAACTCTCTGCATTAGCTTTGTATCTCTCCGGTGTAACTCCTGCCCAGAACTGGACACAGTACTCCAGGTGTGGCCTCACCTGTGCTGAGTAGAGGTGAAGGATCACCTTCCTCAACCTGCTGGCAACACCTCTCCTAATGCAGCCCCAGTGTACCATTGGCCTTCTGTACTGCAATGGCACATTGCTGGCTCATGTTCCACTTGGTGACCACCAGGACCCCCAGGTCCTTCTGTGCAAAGCTGCTTTCCAGCTGGTCAGCCCCCAGCATATACTGGTGCAGGACTTTGCAATTCCCTTTGCTGAACTTCATGAGGTTCCTGTAGGCCCATTTGTCCAGCATGTTGAGGTTCCCTCTCTCTGGATGGTGGCACAACCTTCTGATATATCAGCCGCTCCTCCCACGTTGGAATATGAGCAAACTTGCTGAGAGTGCACTCTGCTCCATCATCTAGATCATTAATGAAGATGGTGAACAGTATTGGACTCAGTATTGACCCCAGGGGTATACCACTAGTGATGGATGAATGTCCTGGCATTTGTTTGTGTAATCTGGCAAAGCATGTATTAATTCTATGGGGAAAGAGTTTTGTGCTGTGAGGACAAGGTATTTTAACGTTGTTACTATCACATTGTCTCATGGTTTGCAACGGTGCCAGAGCACACTGGGGCAGGGAGGGACTTTGCCCTTCTAAATTTGTTCATTACTAATTCATTTCTAACAGGTATATGAACTGGTTAAAGTCAAATGCATGCTAGGGTTTGAATATCAGACTTAAATAGATTAGTGCCAGGGCTGAACTGAGTAATGAGTGGCTGGTAGTGATGTTACCTTCATTACATCATCTGTGTCTAAAAAGCAGAGCGAGCTGGTTTTGTCTAAGACCATACCAAGTAAGTATGGATAACTAGTCTTTTAGGTCTGGCAGTAGATCTAAAAATTGAAGTGTATGCAGTTAACAGCCATATCGTAACAAAATAGGGTCAGTTCCCCATTATCTTATGACATTTTGATATATTTGAGAAAGTGGTAAAATATTATAAACATTTTTATATACTACGTAAGATGGTAGAGAATCAGCCCTAAAATTAAATCACCTTGGTGCTATTTCGCTCATGTCTTTTTTTAGCTATTCAGTTATCACATAATTTATATACAACTACATAGCCGTTTCTCATTGATTTTGTCTTTCTATTCCTTTTCATGTTGTGTACAGATAGAATTTGATTTTGCAGATGCATTCTTTGTTCAGATGTATTCATAGCCTAATTTCAGCGAGTAATTCGTGCTCTGTGGCTTGTTGTTGGATAGTCTGTTGTAAGCATTTACTATTTCAGCTATTAGGGAAGACTTTGACTGCATAGTATATTGCTGGGTTTTGATTCGTTAAGAGTCTCTCCTCCAACTGGCTTTCTTGTGAATACATGCAATTACAAATAGAAGGGTATTTTTTTATATCTATATTCTTTGGTGCTTATTTGAAACAGACTGTTTCAGCAAACATTCCTGCCAGTGTATTTGTTGCTTGAACATTCATGGGAATTACACACAGAAGAGTTGAAATGGATGCAGATGAAATGAATTCATTGAGAAACTCAAATGAATAATCATGAAAATAAACATGCTCAGCTCAGCCATTTTCAGAGCCAACAAAAAAGAGTCACATCTGATATTCTGTTTTATACTCGGTGCTGCACTCTAACCCTCTCTGAACTCTAGGTAGAAACTGAGATGCCTGACAGATGTTTTTAGTGACTCCATATGGAATTCATTTCATGCATTAAATGCACATAAACTGTTTTAGTCAACCAGTTTCTAAAGTAAATTATTACTTTTCAAAATCCATTGCATAAGTAATAACAGACTGCTAAGATACAGTAAGTGCCACTTTGTTTTGCTCTAGTGGAAAATTTCATGCTGACAAGGTCAAGCCCTGCAGTCTGAGAGCAGTCAAGTGATGAAGGGCACATGCAGCAGGAGGAGAAGTGCTAGATGGACATCTACTAACCATTGTCTCCTTCAGAAGTCAGGATTTGAAATGTGGCTTAGTTAGGTTTAAGGGGATAGAGCTGAGCTACAAAGTCTTGTTTTTATTGCTTTATTATTGTAGACTAAAAATACATTGGTTTGAGTGTGTTTTCGAAACTGCTCCCTGTTTCTTGTCAATTCATACACAACTACAGTAGTTAACGGCGTTGTCTGTAGTTGTCCTGAGGGTAGCAGGATAGTCCCTACATATAGTAGTTACTGAACTTTAAAGAGATTCACACTATGGTGCACGTAAACTGGAGGTTGCAATGGAGAAGATGTAGCATGGCTGAATTTTTTTAGTGCAGCAAAATACTTGTGATTTGTATTTAAAATAAGTTTGAAGACGGTGGGAAAATCAGCCAGTTATAAATAGTTAACAGCCAATTTTCCACCATTCAGCCAAGAGAACAACTTCCTTCCAGGTAGATAATTCATATGTAATATTGCTTCGCAGTAAGACATTTACTGTTCAGTAATTTTTGTATGATTGATTAATATACTTTGTTATGGAAATAGATTCTTAGGATAAAAATAATTGAGATAATCTACGAGTCGAATTGCTCAGTAAAGAACTAGGTAGCTACATTTTCAACATATAAATCTACATCATTGCCAGAGGCTGCTGAGAGGCTGCTGATGCCTTATTAGGTAAGGTTTAGATAGATTACCTGCAGCACTAAACAATTTACTGAGAACAGAAAATGGGCTTCCAATACAGTCTAGAAATGAAACATCCCAATTATTTGAGGTACTCTGTAACCTTGGAAACAATTGGAAGCAGTGACATCAGCAACAATTATGTGCAATTTTTGTCTTTAGTTTGTCACCAAGGTAACCAGAGCAGGTTTCCCTGCTTGAAATTTTAAGAATGTCTTGGTTTGGTATTAAGTGAGCATGCATGAAGCAGACTGTTTAGGGTCTGTTAAAATCGCATTCTGTTTCCCTTTTAACATGGTCCATCAGGATTTAAATTGTGTAAACTCATGGGTTTAGGGGTTTTTTTTTCCCTTTTTCTTTTTTACTTTTTCTGGAACAGCTGCAGGCAAATGAAGTCTGAGTTACTGTGTTAAATTCTTGGAGTACCAGAAAGGAGGAAAATTGAATTCCTCATTGAATTCCTTTTGCTGGCTACAAATACCAAGTGTTGCAACTATATGTAGAAATTGGGAATTACGCTACATTGTTTTGGGGGATGGGACTCGCCCACAGTTGAGGACATATGATGTTGCCACACGTAACTTCCTTGAGAGAAGCTTTGCATTAAAGTCTAGGTTCACAAGCGACTTGCAGTCAGTGCTTCCTGAGAAGTACACTGGAGGAGTGATTCCCTTAGACTTCCTGGCAACGAAACATCTTTAGTCAGCCTCCCTCACCTTGTGCTTGTGCCAGTCAAGAACGGCCTAGCACGGTATCTGTGTTCATATTTAATCCAGAGAGGGTTTGGTTTTTTTTCCCCTGCAGTGGGTCTTGGGGAATGTTCTGTTTTCATTAAAGATTAAAGCCTTGTTGCATAGCGGAAAAACCTGTAGTCCCCTTGATAATTGCTCTATGATGGGAAAGTTATGTGGGGTTGGAGCCATAATGCTGACAGTGAGGATGTTCACAGTCTCTCATCCATGTGTGGTTCAATTTTAGAGAGAGGTATTTTACTATGAAATAGTGATAATCCTTATCCATCACTCATGGAGGTAAAAGGGCCAGGGGGTTGTGGATGTGCAAAAAAGTTGCTTTTTTGTTTAAGGCTGGAACACTATCGCAGGTTAAAGCCACATCAGTTGGCAACTTGGAAATGCATGTATAAATTTGCATTCCTAAAACCTGCGGATTTTATATGTGATGTGTACTTTGTGGAACACTTACTTTTTTTTTGCATACATCTTTACCCATAGGTTGCTGCACATGTGTAATACACGCTTGTGTTCTGTTGACTTATTGAGCGGTCAGCATATGATTTTGCAGGGCAATTGGCGAGCAGGGAACTTGCCATACATGTGCCTTATAGATACAAGATAGAATTTGATGTTCGAAGGAAAATAATAAAACTCTGTTCTTGTTTGGAGTGCAATCCTGAAGAAGGGAAACTACATTTCAGGCCATTAGCCCTGTGGGTTTCCAATACATATTTTATAGCTTATGGTTTATATTGGAGTTCCATAGCCTACGTCACTCGTCACTTCTAATGAATTGAGCCGAGTAAATTAAATTAGATTTTTGCATGAAAAAAGATAATCCCTTCACATAGTTTGGTATTGCAGAGAGAATAAGGCACCTTGCACATTTCATGTACCAGAGACTTTAATGGGATATAATTGAAAAACACATGACTATTTCAGAAATAGAATACTGGTGTTCATATTTGTAAAGGAATTAATTCACTGACTGATAGAAGCAGAAGAAAAAGGAAGACTAACTTTTTAGATATTAGGCACAATCTAGCAAGTTTGAAATCATCTTTAGGATTGTAATGAATGTGCATTGGTTATTTTATATTTGTAATAAAAAAATCACCAAATGCTTATGTGCTTTTCCTACTGAAGTAATTTCCAGAAATATGCAATAGCAAGTAATCACACTATTTGCAAACATATTTGGTGAAGAGGAGCTGTGCTTTGAAAGGTATTGATTTGCTTGTTACAGTTATCAGTTTGATTAATGTTAAAATTCTGTCCTGTATATTTCATCATTACTCATGATTAATGCAGTAATAATGTATTACGCATATCTACACATTTACTATTAGCAATTAGTGTCTTATATTTCTTTTCTATCACAGGTGTAACCATAAGTTAAAACTCATAAAAATTTTAAAGAAATATTTATTGGAGTAGACATTGGTTATAAATCTTTATAGCTACAGTATTTGGGGAGTTAATAATGATTTCTCTGGGTTTATTTTATGGTAATGAAAGGCCATTGAGATTACAGTTTTGTTGCATCTTCTCTACAGAGTTCCACCAGAAGATGCAAGTTTTCTCTCACCATCTTGTGAGGCCAAGAAAAATTCCCAGGCAATACATAAAATACTGCACTTGGTGCAGGGACACCACATTTTACATATGAACAAACTGAAATATAGTCAGATTAAATGACGGTGCGATGCCGGGTTCACTAAGGTTCCAGTAGTGTTTGAAGAAATAGTGGGCAGGCAACGGAGAAGGGAAAAAGAGGAGGAAGAAGGTGGTAAATAGTGATGGAGGCAAGGAAAATCAGTCTCTAAGTCAGTTCTGTGATAGCATCAGTACTGAATGTCATCTTAGGTATGTAGGGATACAAAGCAGAGGCCGTGTTAAAGGGTGGGTTTCAAAGTGCTGACTTCAATGATTATTTAAGAATCCTTGTTGAAAATTGGCTGTAAATGAATTCACAGTGTGAAGACCTTTCTGAATAAAGCCCAGAGAAACCTGACCTGAGCTCATAGCTGACTCTGCTTTGAGCAGGAGGTTGGAGTAGAGATCTCCTGAGCTCATTTCCAGCCTGCATTACTCTGTGCTGTGGTAAAAAGGTTCATTTCATCCACGCAGGTGTATAAAGGGGAATTCAAAAAGTAAACAGGATGATTAATTTACTTATGCAGTCTGAATGATACAGTCACTGGACTTGTCCAGTATTATTAGTAACCCTTCAAAAATAGCATTGAAAATACAGAAAAGGTATAAAATTAGGTTAGAAGACTGAAAAAGAAACTGGTAAAACTCATCAAAACCAAGTGAATTTTTCAGGAGAGGTGTAATTATTTTTGAAACAAACTATGGGGGTTTCTTTTATTGAAAAAGAGTGTCAGTATTTTTGTATCCGAAAAAAAGTTAGAGGCAACTTGAGCATAGCGCTGGTTATCTTTAGGGGTGCAAAGTATTTAAGGCTGGCACATCTCAGTAAATACATTATGGGATTCAATCCCTGAAAGATGTATTTAGAAAAAAATTAAAATATATGTCTATGGGAACAGGGGGGGCAACTCTTGTACTTTTGGAAAGGGAGCACTTAGGGGTTTTTTTTTGTGCAAACCTTGCTTCAGTAGCTTTGGGGGGGCAGGGGAAAGGAACATTTTGCCTCTTGAGAGAGTTGGTATCTGTGCGTCGGCATCCAGCACCACAGTCTCTGAGAACATTAGGAAAAAAATATTAGTAACACCTTTCACCTTTCTACCTGGCTGACTAAAGCGATTTGACTTTATGCAGCTTCATTTGGTTAAATTAGCCAAAATGTACCTTCTAGGTTTCTTTAATTCACAGGATAGATTATATCAGCTTTCCTTTTACCAGACTGTTCACATATTAGAACAAGTGCTGGGTAAGGATGTACTGAATTACAATAAGATAGCTTTATGGGGCAAGTTGATGATCCATGATCTGTTGCCAGCATGCAAACACGTCAGACTTTTACAGGCAGCATCTGCTTGAACTGTCTGGGGAAACAAAAAGAACAGAAAACACCTTATATTGGAACAAAACAGAGATCTGACTTGATGAAAGTGTGATTTTCTTCTGTGTTAAGCCATTCCATGTGTTATTTAAAATTGAGTGCTCATGTCATGTCAACATGTATATAATCACCTCTTAGTTCCTTGTAATTAATTACCGAGAGTAAATTCAGGAAGGAAGAATAGGGTTCCATGTTATACCCTGTATTTTTATTGGTGTAAATATATTTACTTCTTAGCTGGTTTATTTTAAAGTTTTGGGGTTTGGTTTTTTTTATTATTTTATTTATTTCATTATTTCTTGTGTTGGGTATTCACGTCTTACAGAACCTGTTATGACTTTTTAAAGACTCCACAGATGAAGATGGTGCCCACCCAACTCAAATATATAGTAAATGCTCTTTGTGAGAGCTCCCTTTGAGGAAAATTTAACTTCTAGATTTATTCAGTTGGGAGAATCTCAGCAGAGCTGCATCAAAACTCTGCATTCCAGAAAAAGCAGGGAAGACATGAGTGTATAGTTTTATTGTTGTTAGTTGCCAGAAAATTTCAGTCTTTCCAGAAGGATACAAATGCATTTTTTCCCAGATTTATTGAGGAAATAGAGTGCTTGCTTGTTGATACCACCTAACTTTGTCTTGAACATACATAGCCAATGTTTTTGAATGTTTAAAGGTAAAATTCAGATTCTCATTCAGCGTTTTAATCTTTACTGTAGAAGAAGCTAACAGACATTTGTGTATCCTCAACACTTACTGCCATTGCATTCTAGATCTTATTTATGTCGTGGTTCTGATTGATGCCCACTTTGTCTCTCATTTTAACTTTTTGCTCTTCTCCTTGTGTTACTTCTTTGGTATTTTTCCCAATCTTGGCATTTTTCTTGTCCTTTCTTTTGTCAAGATGTTGCCTTCTACATTCAGAAACCTTGTCCTATGTCTGTCATTTGCCATTGCTCCTTTCAACTCTTACTTTTCTCTGGAGGTGTTAACTTACATATTCCATGGTATTTAAATATTTCAGCTTTGTAGTTGTTTGTTTTTTTTTTTACTCTAATTGCATCACTAATTGCTTTGTTACATGTTACTTGTACCATTAATGTTTCTTGCCTTAAATTTATTTTAACTACCTTCATCCTTTCTTAGATACCCTACCTTATGTGAGTCAGTATTTTTCCCAGGGTAGTTTCCACAGCATACCCAGTTATTTCAAGAGATACGTGAGTTTCAAGTTGACATCTTACAGGCTTATTGGGATATGATCTTACTGATATTACTGTCATTTAGTTCTGCATAGGAGAGGTTTTATTTGAATTTCTGTCATGAGATTTATTTATAACGAATAAATTCTTCATGTTTATCATACTGTGTTTATTAATCTTCACTCGGATTATAATCTATAGAGATTCCTAAATCATACTCTTTTTTTTTAAGCAAACAAAAATTAAAGTGTATTAATATAAAGCTTATTGGCTTGAACAGGAGAGGGAACAAAGAAATTCTAGTCCACATACAGTCTTCATGCTCAGAAGGCATATTACCTTAAATGATTTTTTTTTTTTTTTTTAAATTATACTCTCATACAGTTCTTTATACTTCAGCATTTATTCAGTCTATTGCTTCAGAATTTTTAAAATGATCCTCCTAATGGTCCACTGGGCATATGCCACCATTACCTAATGTATTCTCCATAAGGATTAATTCCTGAACTGGTAGGGCTATTAGAATAGTATCAGTTCTTACAATGCTATGAACCAGACTAAACTGAAAACAGTAAGGATTGAGTCCTAAAGTACAAATAAGGAGTAATCCTTGTTTCCTGTTGAAAATGCAGAATTTAAGTGCTTGCTTTTTTCAAGTCTAATGATTGAATTCCATGTTTACTACCGGCCATATCAAGCATATAGGAATAAACTTCTTTTATGGGTTACTGTTAGGTTTATTTGCATTTCTGTAGAACCCCAACTAAGAATAGGCTCCCCTCTATAAAAAGGAAGGATAAGAAGGTGTCTTCCTCTTTGAAAAGAAGAGCTAAATTAGTCAGACAAAGAAGAGAAGGTAAAGAAGAAGCAGAAGTGGTGCTTCACAGAACTCCTTCTGTTGTTCTGTGAAGCAAGTTCTCCGTTTCATGGGGGTAATGTAATGAAAACATTTTACATTTGGTGGAAAGAAGAGCCCAGAAATGCATGACTTGGGCAGTTGGAAAATCACAGGTACCCTGCGTTACCTTGTATATTCAGGACAATGTGAAGCCTGTTGGGTGACTGACCATGGTATGACGGCCTTTGCTGCTGTGTGGGTCCTGGGCAGAGGCAGGTCCCAGCAGGTTCTGTGTCAGACTCCACATTGTCTAGGTCTTCCCTTGGTGACCTTCCTCCACTTCTTAAAAGAAACGGCTTGTGGCATCCCTTTAAGTCTTCCTCTTGCTTAGGCAGGTGGCGTACTCAGGCCTCTAAAACTGGCTGATGTACAGCGGGGGTTTAAAACACATACAATTCAGGACTTGCCCTTAGGAATTTATCTGTGGGATTTTCACTTTCAGATTTTAACAGATATTTTATTTTCCCATACAACTCTACAAATATGCAGTGTAATTGCAGTATTTTAATATTCTGGCTACAGAAGTGTAATGTCTAGACAACACCATATGTATTTCAGTCAGGCACAGAAGTATTACTGTACCATTTTTATTTCTTTGGCAACTGACATTCTCCTGCTTTGCAAATTCATAGAGCAATGGTTTTCATAGAAAAGCAAAATACTACATTGCAGGAAAGATGTGAAGTGGTTATAAATAAAAATCTCTACTATTACTTCCTCTGTTTCAATTGCTTTTAATTTGCTAGCATCTCTTTAGCTCTTTGCAACTTTTGTGTATAAACGAGATGACAAAGCATAATTACAAATCCGATATGCTAAATATTTGTTTTGAAGCTTGACCACTGGAATGCAAAGCTAAATGTTTTCACCTCCATCCAAAAATATTTCTGAAATAAAATACTTGTTTCTATCTCAGTGAAGCTAGAAACTGAAACTGGAAACTGAAGAGTAAACGACAGAAATAAATGATGCCTTGTCAAGTTCTGAAAAAGGCTAATGAAACCTTGCAGCTGCCAAATCTGACTGAAACCAGTGGCCTGTGAATTGCAGTGTTCAAGGGAAAAAGTGAAAGATAATCCAGATGTTCCCAAGCAGAACACTTTGCAATACTTTTCCATCCATTTTCTTTCTTTGTGTATGAGCTAAAAAGTTATATAATTGAGATTTGTTTTAGTACATTTTCTGAAGGTTATTATTTGACTTTCAAAATAGTTTAATGTGCTTAGCACGTTATTTCTGTCTGTACTCATTACTTTAAAGGTGACTTTTAATTTATCAGATATATACCATTTTGAAAGACAGGAATGTTCATGTGAAGGAGGTTTCTGAGAAGGTTTCTTTTGACAGCCTCTTTATGTTCTTCCTGAAGCGCTTTTCTTTTGGCAATGCATAAAGTGAATCTTGAAAATCAAAAGGAGATTTGTGCATAGTTCTGGAACTGACTACCTTTTACCATTTAGTTTTGCTTGTTGTTGTGCTGGCTGATGAAATATTCTAAGCTAGAGACTTGTGAATAAATCTTGATTTAAGTGTGTTTTAAAGAAGTAGTTGATATTTTGTTCATTTGTGGATTTGTATTTGTTTCGCAGCTGAGCCCATATCTCATTGTTAATCTGCTAAGTCACCTACTTAGTGGCAGCAAAATAAGTAAATAGTCACATAAAATCACAAGCAAAAGGGGACGGATGGATATTTGTGTGTTACGAGACATATAGCTATAATTCTCTTCTGAGAAAGAGTGAAAACAGATACCCAATTTGTATTTTACTACATTCAGGACCCTGTATTACAAAAAAAGCTTACAATCTGGATTAGTAAGTAGCCTTTACCCATTCAAGCAATTAGGATCCTACAGTCTCTGAGTTAATATTTGTCTCTTTAACTTTCAACTCAATATAAATTTATCGTATGCTGTTGGATTCAGTCCAGACTTCTGTAACTGTGTATGGCCTATGGCAAATAAAGAGCATCCATTCCAGTAAAGAGAGAAATAGCAGCTAACTCTGTAATTAAAAGATACTAAAATACTTAAGAAGAATATTTTTGTTTCAGAATGAGGCGGTAATGTCTTGTGTTCTACTTCCTCTTAACCAATTCTTTTTCCTTGGTAGATGTTGATCTTGGTTTAAAGCAGCATATCTTTACACATTATTTGAATAGATACAAGCTTTTGAAATTCTAGAAGGTAAGAAATTCAACTCATATGTTAATGGTTTTGAACTAAGTATTTGCATGAGGAAAGCGGTCCTTTCAGAGAAAAGGGAAGGGGAGTGGAAAAGGAGAAACTATTTAGAAGTAAATCAGTTGTGACTGAGAAGGTGTCTGGAGAGTGAATTTGGCAGGAGCCCTTTGCTCTCACAGAATAAGAGTAATTTTGCTGATGCCCCCTAATTGTATGGTGAGAATACTATGATCTTGCATTAGTCTGTTCCCTGCCTTGAGAAAAATTTGTGTAACTATGCTGACCACTTAGAAGCTAAAGATGATGTGGGGAGCTACTGCCTTTTCCAGCTATTTCATATGCTGTGATTTGGTACATACAGTCTCAACATATGGTTCATGCCTTGTAGGCTGGGCAGGCATGGGAATGCTTTGCTTATAGATCTGGTTGAGAAGACTTAAGGGAGATTAGTGCCTAATATTGTCAAGACTTACACAATTCTAGGCATTTTGAGGACAGGATGTTCAATTGCCTTTGGAGCTCCCTAAATCAATTCAGTGGGCAGACAGTTGCTTTACACCTGGAGCCATTTTGCCCAGATCCCCTGCTTCTGTCATTGCTTCCAATTTTCTTGCAGATCCTGTATTCTTTCTGATCTTCTGGTGTCTTGAGGCAATGGGCTGCTGTGGTTCCCAACCATGAAGGCTTCATGCAGCAGCATTCTGATTGATGATGGCTTTCCACTGACCTAAAAGGCAACTTCAGAGGCCTGCCTCCATATACATGGAGGATTTTGTGCTGATTCTCCACTGCTGGAGGCACCTAAACTCTATGGTTTCTGTCTTAGCCTTACAGAGCTGAATACAGTACCCTGCTTCCTGCTGAGTGGACTTTGGTGTGGTATATTACTGGGAGTCAGTCAAACTTGAGTGGCCTTTATTAGGAGACAGATGAATGGGAAAGTGTTAGGAATCTGAATTTTTCATTCCGATCAGTGGAAACCTCTTATTGATTTGAATGGGCCACAAACCAGCTGCATTAGGAAATCCTCCAAACCCTGTTGAGAATTGCCTGGTTGTTTCTGGAGGATTACCCAAAATGGGGATGCTTTGGAGCTGCGGGACTTTAAAGTAGTATGAGAATTTATCAAATTTTAATTAATGTCACTTATTCATGTATTTTAATAGAAAACATTTGCTTTATGTAACCTTTTGTAGGGAAATCTCATTATTATGCATGGTTGACTTTCTGCTTTTTTCTATGGCTGTTTCATGTAGTTTTTTTTAAATACGTATGAATGGTTTAATTTAATGTAAAATCTGTCTATTTATAAACTTAGGCAACTGTCAACAGAACTATCGTCTATTCAGTCTGCTAGAAAAATAATTCACATGTGTGTAGGGGGCTATGATTGCCAGAGCCTGTTCATGGTGACAGGTGTTGGATGTTCATCTGCTAATTTCTCATTAGAAACAATGTGGTAGGTTGATGATACAGTTTGGTCATTGGAGACCCTGTCTTGATTTCTGTTTATAAAATGTATGGCTATGTTTACTGAAATGGTTTTAAAAATAGTAGATGTGTTTTCATTTTTTTTAAAATTTGTCATAGAAGTATTTTAAGATGAAAATACTTGTTTTCTAATTGCCAACAGCTATCTATTATCTGTGATCTGTAATTAGGCTCAAAGCTTAATGTAAAGCACGAATGGTGCTCGCTGAGCTGCATCATTGGCCTTATTGTGGTAAAATGACCGATTTTGTTTTACCAGCTGTGACTTTGGAGGCAGGCTAAATGACAGGGAACACATAAAACTCGACAGATTAAAATATTTCCAGCACATAGCTGTGTGTGTATCTTTCAGAATTCAGCAGCAGCTTTTGCTTGATAAGCTTGCTAATGTCTTCATGTTCCAAGGGCCATTGTGCTCCTGTATGGGGTATCTTTTACAGTCTCAGTCCTGCCGTCCTCACTAGAGCAAAACTCCCAGTGAAAAACAGCATCAGTGTGACCATGGAAAGCACTGAATAAAAGGGTAGAAAAAGATCACAAGAGCGATGCATCTGCCTAAAGAAATAGAGCATGTAGTTCTGTGACTAATTACGAATTATAGAAAAGAACTAAAGGAAAAAGACACAAAGTTAGGAAATAAATGGTTGATTACTCATCTTGCATCAAAGGAAGACATTTTCAAAAGACAAGCCCAATTATACCCGCTTTTTGCAATAATATTCCTATCTACTTCTCACAATTTCCATCACTTATAGTAGAAAATAAGACTATATTGTCCTTCAGATTGAAAGGTTGCATGCAGAGCATTCTAATTTTATATGAAAAGAGCAGAATAAGTTATGTCAGCAAGTTAACAAGAGGTAGCTTTTTAGTTTTACTGTGAATGTGTTCTGAGGACTGCAGAAACAGCCAGATGTTGGTGAAGTGCAGTGATGTTGGCTGATGTAAGTATACAAAAGCCATAGAATTCCATGTACTGGATTTAATACAGTCTGGAATCACAAATGGCCCTACTTGGGTCTTTGAGCTGAATTGATGAGGCAAGTATTGCTTCTTTGTGGTTCAGCATCAGATAATGTATGTGATTTTTTTAACTTTTCTCCGTAATGTGATATGAATTACAGATATTTTAATGGATTATTAATTTCAAGTTAGCCTTGCTTATCTGGCTTTTTGTGTCTAGAACTTGAGTTTGAGTCCTAACTGCAAAAATCCACCTCTGGAGATGCCACAGAAGCAGTGGTATTTTCTGATGTCACCATGAAACAGTTTGTGGTGTCTTAGATAAAGCGAAGGTAGGAAGCTGACCCCCTTATGCCCCTTTACGGAAATCCTTTCCGGATATGATGCCAGAAGAGGGTGAGCCAATTTTGTATTTTGTAGCTAAGTAACGTCTTTCTTCATGGAGAACCAATGTACTTTATAGATGCTAATGAATTATGGTTCTGGTCACATTTATCAGCTCAACTTTATAGATGGGGTGCCTCAAGCATCAATTTAGTGGCGTAAGTGCAGAGGACCAGTAGTTCTATGTTTTTACTACAAAGGCACTAAGAATAACATAGTATCCTCTGTCAAAAAATACAAAAATATTAAGCTCAAGAAAACATCTGTAGAGTTACAGATTACTTGGTTGTGTTGATTTGGTACATGGCATGCTCAGTCATCTCTAAAAGAATAGGTATCAGTCAGAGCTTAGTAGCCTAGTAATTTGTTGGACAAAACATGTTCTGTGTGGTTAAAAACATGACTTTCTCCATTAATCATTAACCTGCAAATGACTAAATGTATTTCCTGAATGACATCTGCTCTGCTGGTCTGTTCTTCCATGATGAAATCCCACCTGTTTCCATCATAATATCTGCAACTAATATAAGTAGCTCTGTTTCTTTTTTTCAGAAAGTTCCTTGTGAGCTTATTAAAATAGCCTCCAAACCATATGCTTTTTGTAAGCACTGTTGTTACCACCATGGAAGGACTTTAAGAACAGTGTGAACAGAAAGGACAAAACTACATATTTCATCAGTAGTAACTGAGCTTTGAAAAAGCAAATTACTTTGCAGTGAAATTAAAAATTTCACAACAAATATTCAGTACACAGTGTTGGTATTATTCTAAAAAGAAATACACTGCACTTCACAGTGCAATAAAAGCTGGTCTTATCAGAATCCAAATTGTCAGATACCATTCCTGCAAAGTAAAGACTAAAAACATATCCTAACCCCAGCTGGCTGTCCCTTATAGCTGTTTGCTGAGTTCATGCATGTGGGATGTGTGGACTGATAACCATTTTCATTGTAGTGAAAGAAGTTTTTGAAGTTTACTTTCTTTGATATGGGTTTGTTGGTTTTTTGTTTTGATTTGTTTTTCTGGGAATATCTCTAGAAATACTTTTCTATGTTTTTTTAATACTTTTAAAAATCGGGTTCTGTGATGTGCATGAACTTACGAGGCTTGGAAATGGAAGACAACCCCAAAAAGTTATTGTCATTGAAAATGACCAGTCATATTTTTTTCCTAATGATAAATTTCATAAGGGATGCACACCTCAGACATTCTGGGTTTCTTCACTTCATGAAGAAAATTGCGTTCCCTGAGTCGTCTGTAACAAAAGAGAAAAGTTATTATAACATTGTCATAACATATTAAATTAATGACATATTAATCTCAGAAAACATGTCAACCTGCAGTGAAATTAGATGACTGCATTTGTTTTTAATAGATACAGATGAACAAAAATGGGCCATCTATTACAAAACCACATTGTAAATTATTTTTTTTAACCATTTGGTTTGGATTTTTGAGGGTAATTGTTGAATGGAACTATTTTTTGAATGAATATGCATAAAAAATTCAAGACTACTAGGCAGGTGAGCACTGATTTAGGTCGTTTGCCTTTTCCTTTGTGAGATGCTTCCAAGCAGTGTCATGCTGTGGAATGTGGCCCCAGTACAAACGAGGTGACTCATGTTACAATCCAGAATATTCGTGACTCTTTCTATTGTAGAATAGGTTTTATTGTGATTTATTTTTTTCTGCCAGTTCAGTAGTATGTGAACCTTTGCATTGAGCCCTCAACTGCAGTAAAAGACTAATCATTTAGGTTTCATAAAATACATGTTTAATCTTAAAAAGTTAAATAGACTTCATTACTTATCAAATCTTAAATTGCAGAAGAAACCTCTGGAAGATAATATAGTATAATGTGATTCATGAACAGTTCCTGCTATAGGTTGGTCCACTTAATATGGGCTGTAGGCCTTGCTCTGTATGTTTATGTGATTTAACTGTAACAGTAACAATCAGAAAGGAAAGTAGTTAAATGCCAATGAACATGGAACATATCAGAGTTTAAAAGATTATTCTAACGGAAAGCCATCTTATGATGTAATGT
Source organism: Tringa tobata (assembly GCA_033628505.1). Lineage (NCBI taxonomy): Eukaryota > Metazoa > Chordata > Aves > Charadriiformes > Scolopacidae > Tringa > Tringa tobata. The sequence goes on from JAHREE010000444.1 coordinate 4,110,605, forward strand.
AAAAATACTGTCTGCTAAATGTCACTTTAAAAATAACATCTGTTTGTAATAGTTTACAGTATCGTCCAAACTGAATACAGATTGAAATCTGGATTGAAAATCCTACAGATTGTTGACGGTTTGGTAGTTCTTATGATTAAGAGTCATACTTAAAAAAGTTTTGGTCAGAGTCAGTGATCTGGGGTAAAGGGCTAAAGTGGTGTGATGGCGAGGTTAATATTTCAGTGTCAGTTGACCCTTCCTGAGTCAGGCTGAATTAAAAGGGAAACGTTGGGAGGAAGCGCACTGTGAGCTATACTGACTACTGACTTCAAAGGTATTGACATGAAAGGAGAAGGACATGAAAAGAGGAGAACTGCCAGTGAATAAGCAGCAGCAAGAAAAACCCGACAGGCATCTGAAGGGGACACATAGACAATTTGAGCTTTACTTTCTCGATCATAATTTTCTCCCTAGTGGAACCAGTATTATCTTTGCTGACTGTCTGTGAGATAATTCCGGTAAACATTAACAATTAAAACCCCCAAACTTTGTATTTTTTCAGAAATCCTCCTCCTACTTTGCTACATCCTGAAAAATGGTGCAGAGGATTCAACCATTTCATTTCACAGTGAGTTTTATTTTCTTTAAAAACAGCTTATTCAGCAAGGCCCATGTGTGTCAATCTGAAAATAGAATTTATTTTATGGAGTGGTTGCTTTTGCAGATTTTTAACTTCAGTTTTCTTTTCATAGACTCTAGACCATGCTTCACTTTTTGAAAGCTATACAGCACAGTTTGATCTTCTTATGTAATTTGTTTCACAGCTTCTCTGAACTCCTTAGTTGATTTGCTTTTTGACTTTGATGGACCTGGGACAGGCTTATAATCAGGCTTACCTGATTTCCTTGATGGTTTTGCAGTGAAATTTTGTGTCAAGGAGAAAAAAGTGCTAGTGAAAATGACTGCCAGTCAATTTAATATAAGAATTTGAAAGATAAGAAAGAAAATAATTGCTTTTTGCCACTGTACTAATATGCAGTAGGTTTTAAACTCAATATAGGTAATAGAGCACTACTTGTACCAAGAGTGTAATATGTTACCCAGGTGGTACCAGCTTTCTGGATGCAGCTGGACTAAAATATGCTTTTGCTTTATTTTTTTTTTCTTTTTACAGTGAAATTAAGAAATCATAATTTAGTAGTTGCTAGCATTATATTGAAAAATCTTACAGCAACTCTTATGAGTAATTTCTTCAGGATTTCATTGTAACCTATTACAGCCTAAACTGTGTAACGTGGGGAATAATACTATCAGACCCTTGGGAAGTTTACAGTGTTCAAATAACCAAATATTTTGAACACCGCTCCTCAGTATTGACTTTTCAAGACAAGTTTGAAAATATACACATCTACATTTTGAATCTATTCTGTTCCTTAATGTATAGTTACTTGAGGAGTAAAATATTCCTACCTGGTACCTTTTTCAGTCAGTTGTGTAGTGGTGTCTTCCAATTTTAGGAGAAGTTAAACATAGAAAAAGTAACGCAAATTTTATTAATAATCCATGAAAAAGATTCTTATTTTCTATGCTGGTCTTTAATGAAGCAGGAAGGTGAGGTATACTGTAATGATTGGCCTACAGAGGAAGGCCATTGCTATCATTACTGCAGTGTAACTCAGAATCTCTTCCAGTGGAGATAGGAGAAGTACCTTCCTCTAGAGCAGATTGCTCCGAGTTCTGTTTCTCCATAATGCATGTCCGTGTTTACACAGCAGTGTACGTTGTGATCCATGGCAGAATTGGTGTTTAATTGCAAACGTCACTGCGTGGTGGATGAATTCTTTTATAGAGAAACATTGTTTTTACTGTATTTATGGACAATAGCTTATATTCTGGGGGACTCTAGAACTGGTGGGTTATATTCCACTTGTGCTTTAGAGAGCCAGTGCACCTGGTCAATAAGATTACATTCCTTTCTCAGAAACGTTGTGAGTTAATCTTCAGCGTTGTTGTACAGGTTTTCTTGGATCTTCCTTTTTAGAAGTCCCTGATGGGCTTGAGAACAATAAAAAAAACTAAGTGTAACATTTCTTAGCAGTTGTTCAGTCCTTTACTTCAGCATGCACTGTTCATAAAGAAGTCAGACGTTAGTACTTTATGGCTGTGCTTGTTTTTAATCTTGTCCTTTGGGATTTTGATATCTTCAAATTGTATATTTTTAATCACATTGATTTTTAATTACTTTTGCTTAATTACTTCCTCTCTCCAGCAACATCTGCAGGTTCTCAAATCTTGCTTTTCATTTTTACAGTAATTCACACAATGAAGTAAGGAAGTATGCTCATATGCAGTCTCTTAAAATGGAGAAATGCAACAATTTTAATAAATATACTAATTTTATAGCTATCTTTAAGAGAACACTGAAATGGAATTCTGTGTGACATTCCTTAATTCTCAGGCATGTGTCGTTATGATGCAGAGGTTATAAGATGTTTTTATGGAGGCTTGGATTTACATTAGTGGGTTTTATAGAAAAAAATAAATAATGAAACATTGGATCATATAACTGCAAACCTTTTAACCATTACTGATAATTGGCTCATTTATATGTGTTAGTTATGCATTTGTTGATGCCCACCTTGTGACAGCTTAGTTATGATAAATTAAAAGCAGTGATTGTATAAATTCCATACTGCCTTTTATCCATGTGTTAGGACCTTGCCTGATGTTTCTGTCACCCTTGTGATGAGTGGTTAGTTTTCGAATAATTTCATTATCTACCTCCTTCCTGATGGCTAACATCATTTGCATAACAAGCTTATCTGGTTCAAGCTGTGGGCCAGACCTTTGTACTGACTAAAACCAAGCATGCAGCTTTGGCTAAGCATACTTTTGACTTCAGATCACACAATAATTTTATTTATGCCAAGATTGCCAAACCTGGTTATTGTAGCTGTTTTTTCACCTTCCTTTCTCATCCCTTGAAATGCCACTGTCTTAAGAGGCATCTTTGTTGTAAGACTTCTCTCGTGTATTATAGTGATCTACAACATGCCTGAGCTGGAAGTTTCAATGCACTTTTGTAGGTAACTCTTTAAACTATTAAAATAGTAATCGCATATTTTTCAGAAATGAAGTCTGTATTTTTAACTATGGTTCTATGACCCCAAGAGGTGTGATTTTGCAGTAGCATTTTAAAGTCAGATGCGTTATTTACAAACTCTGAATGGAGAGAGGGTCAGGATAGTTCTTAGCTTGGTGAACTTACATTTATATTTCCAGCATTGTTGACCTTGACTTGGGATGAAGACTGTAATATGTTGTCCTCATAAGTTTTTTTACAATGAAATGACTAATCTGATTTAGATATTTTGTTTTTTAAAAAAAATAATACAATTTCAGCCAAGCCTGGCAGCAGCCTAATTTTGTATTTGATATCTACTGAGATGCACACAAGCACATATGTACTTTTAAAAGGTTGGTAAAATTCTATGTATGCCTATTCGGCTGTACTCCTGTAATTGTCCATGAAGAACTTGGCTGCTCCGCTCATGCAAGAAAGAATTGTCTATTTATTTCTAGCTGCATATTGATAGGAGTTACTATTCCTGTAAGGAATTACTATTGCAACAACCACATCAGCTGTTGGAGGATTGGCTCCTAAAAGCAATATACTTTAACCTATGGTTATTTCTTTGTTGAAATAAAATACCAGTTTTTAAGAGCTCACTCTATTCCTTGCCCATGAATGTTTATGAAGCTTTTTTTTTTTTGATAGCTACAGCATAGATGACATTGCTCTCTTAAGATAACAATATGTGTCCACCACCATTTTAGACATACGGTGCTTCAGATTTTGTTCATAAAATAATACAGGCTGTATGCTAAAATGAATTTTAAAAGCCCATTCACTACATTTATCTCACATGCTGCAAATAATTTTCTTGGCAGTTTAAACCTTGACTGATCTCTAGGGGTAGATAGAAGAGTTAATACGTTCTTGGAGCAGAAGGATACAATAACCTTTATTTACATTACATCACAAAATGGTAATTTTAATTAATATGAGCAATGGTATCTCCAGGGACAGACATTCTCCTCCTTTTAAATTTATTTAACCAATGATTAGCTATTATGGTTCTTTGAATTAATTAGTCATTCTTGAGCTGGAGGGAGTTAAAGAATTAAGAAATTCAGGAAATACTGAAGTAAAAATGTGAAGTTACAGGATTTATGGTCACATTTATCATTAGAATGCAACTCTTATTTTAGCAATGACATTGCAAATACAATACAAATATAATTTTTAGTCATGATAAACCTAAATTTTTGTACTCAATTTAAACACAGCCTCACAAACTGAATTTCATATTGATGACTCTACGTTCAGAATTATTCAATTAATAGATCATCTAGATTATATAGATTTTAAGTGCTCCATTTAGATTTAACTTCTCTGAATGCAGATCAGATTTTTACACAATCTAAGCAATTGTTTAGTGACACTTTGTTCATATTACATAAAGAACATTTTACTGTTTCTGTCACTGAGAACATGATATGTGTTTGACATAACTCATTAATTTCACAGTATCTAAGAAGACAAAGAGGTTTGCAAATGTCAGAAAGATACAAATTGCAATGTGTAAGGTTACCACCAAATCTATAAGTTTTCGCCTTTCATTCATTGATGGTGATTCTGAGAATCTGTCTACAGATGAACTTGAAATACTAAATTGTAGTACCTGACAAAAGATCTCCACCACTCTTGAGTATTGCATGAGATGTTTTTATACAGATGAATGGACAAATATAATGGATACAATTATCTTCAGCTTTCTAATGAGCAGTTGTAGTAAAAAAACCTGCAATTTTAGGTAGATGTGAGAAACTCCCATGCAGGTTTGAAGTCCTGGCCCTGTAAAGAATCGTACTAGGTTTTACAGATGTCATAGTATCAAGATCTTTCACTCAGTAACATACTGTTGAGTTCCTTACCGCTGTAGATAAGCACTCATTCTTCCCTTGGTTCCCCTAATTTGTGGGTTTGTTGGCTTGCTATTCTCAATTGTAAACATTAACAATAGTAAGTATAGTGAAGTGAGAAGGATTTGTATCCATGGTGGAGAGACAATTCTATTTGGGAAGCATCGGCAATTCTAGGAATAGTGTGCTGCGTAGAAAATTATAGTATCAGAGAGAGCATGTGAAGTAATTGTCTGATGAGACAAAGGTTTTCATTAAGTACCAGTCTGCCTATTGGGTTTTCACTGAGATGCTTTTAAAGCTTTATTTGAGGCTTAGATGCTTCTGGAACTCTAACATTATTACCATTTATTAGAAGGAGAGCCTTTTGTAATAGCTAATGTTTGCCGTCTCTCTGCTTTACTTGAAAGGAAATCTAAAGGCAGGATGCTACCACTTGTTAGTGCATGGGTTGACTTCCATAATATTTAGTAAAATAAAGACCAAACATGACAGAAGACTGAGGACAGTAAGACAGAAGTAGTAGACACAAACACCAAGATGCAGGGTGGGAAGGAAGGAATGTGGCAGGAGCAGAGAAAAGTGAAGTATGTCTGTGCTGATCTTGTAGCAGTTTTTTTTTAGGGTGAACTTATTCCTTCCAGTTAAATTATTCTAGTTCTCAAAGAAAGAATGTGTTCCAGATGATCCAGGTTTGTTTGAAATGCATTTTGATGGTATAAAAGGCAGAAATACAGAAATAGAAAAGTGGTAAAAATCAGAGTTGGGAAAATGTAAAACAAATAATAATCCAGCATTTCTGCCTGATAATAGTACCTTTGCATTGGGCTGAAGCAACAATAGAATAGTGATGCCTTATTCCCGTCAGTGGATTTTTAAGTCATCTGTACTTGCAGAATAGAGAAGAGTTCAGTTCCTTCCTTTACAACTGAAGAGACTGAGACGAAGAGCATCTTGCTCAAAGTCACTCAATAATCAACAGCAGAGCTGGGAATGAAGCAGTCCAGCATACTTTTAGATTAAGGGAAGCTCCAGGATGCACAGATGTGCCTTCTGTCCTCCTCTGGGCCATGAGGTACAAGTTGGGTCTGGCACACTGTAATGGGAAGAATGTTGTTATTGCCTGTGGGTTCCCAATGAGTATAACTGCCCGATCTCATCTGTCTGAGCGGGTGTGAATTGCTTCAAATGAAGACGTCATAGTGTGGCTGGATTTGGGGTTTCACAGCAGAGGGCATCAAGCAGTCAGCTTAATGGTGTATAGGTGAGAAACTTCTCCCAGATGCTCTGTGATTATAGCATAGTGGATCTACAATTGCCTTTTTAGTGGCAGCCCTTATTTACTGGAAGATAGGAAAAAATGCAGTAAATACCAAAGGAGAGAAAAACATCTCTGTTCTTAGCTGCCTTCTCAGGTATGACATAAGATGTAAAAGAAAGAAACTGTCAGTATCAGATTATGCTTTCCTTATCTCCTACCTTCTCTATGCTCCAGCTACCTCAAATGAGCTGCATGCTGTAGTGTCAAAGGGGGATGGATACCTAAGGGAGAATGTTTGGTACAAATGCAAAACATACCGTTTCTAATAAAAAGCTTCATTTGTAAAAAGTGCTTGTGGCCAAATAGATCTAAAGGCTCCTTGTGTGCCTGGGTCTTGAAGGACAGACCAAAGAAACAGACCAGACCTGTTGCTGGTAAAAGGCTAGAAACACCCCAGTTTAATCATACAATAGTAAATTTGTTGGTTTTGAGATGCTCCCTAGGCTTGTTCTGACTGAATTTCTGTTGTCTCTGGTAAAATTGTAAGGGTTTCAACATGAGCAAAGTCTGACCCATTGTGAGAGCTGCCACTCCATTGTTTGTTCTCTAAATCGTCTATATGAGCCAGAATAAATTGTTGTGTCTCCTCAGGAGGCTTGGAAACCTGTTGTAGTTTTTGAAGCTATAGAAGAAGTAAAGCTATTTACTACACCTAATTTTACAATTTCAGTGTGAGTGAACCTTTGTTGGGTTTCAGGTGTGTGCTCTAAATTACGCTATATGGTGCTTGATGTTAAAATTAAACTGCAAGAAGATTTATTAAGAAAACAGGTGCTGGTGACATTTCGGTATTAGAGTATTTCTCTCATTGTTAGGGAAGACTAGTAATTTATGGCATTTGCTACCAAAAGGCAGATCAATAAAGATATAAATGTGTTCTGACCATCAGAATTTATATTATGCACGTGATGATTGACTATTTTGTCATAAATTCAGTCCTGCATCCTGATATCTGATTGTAGCAGAAGGAACAGTAAAATCCTTGTTATTTATTGTGGGATGCTATACAAGACAGGAAGCCTATTTAACCTATATACATACCCTTAGTGCTCAGTGTTTGTTTTTTTCCAAAGGGGCAACTATATATAGTTCTGAAGATAAGGTTATTTATATCCTTTATGTCCTGTCGAATTAGGACTGAAAACAGAAATGCTGCTGGCAATGCTGTCACGGTTTTTTAGTTTATTTTTGCAAACGAGTGACCTGCAGTGGTGGGGGATGGGCAGGCCTGGGAATGGGAAGCAGGGGGGCTTCCGGGAAGCATGCACATCCCTGCTTCATTATTACAAATGTAATTCATGAAATGCCTTTTCTTCTCCACCTCTCTGCTGTCTGTGACTGACCAGTGTCTGCCACAGCTATGTGTGGTACAGAGGTAGGAGGAACAGAGTGATGGATAGGAACAGAGAATTTTAACCAGTTAAAAACAATCTCAGAAATTGTTATTTTTCCTTCCGTGACTGGAAGGTTTCTGAACTCATGTACCTGGCCTAGACAATCTTGCTTGTCAGTGTCTGTCCTTCCATTTCGCTAAGCAGGGGAGTAAACCCAGTTGGGGTCATGCTTTTGATTTCATGAGTCTTCCACCATGGAACAACCTTCCGATGGAATTAGCTGGGAAAGTATGGGGAAGAAGAAATAAAAATCTCAGAACTTAGAGACCTCCTTCTCCCTGATTAGGGAGAGAATCAAGAGAATATGACCTTACTCTTTCTCCTCTTCCTCTGGGAAATCTCCATTCTAGATCCCCAGCTGAGCCGTCCCTACCTGTGGGGGCAACCTGGTCACTGCTTTCTCTGGGATTGGGAGGAGACGATCTCAGCACCTCAGAATGACCTGAAGTCCTGTTCAAGACCCTGGAAAACTCTTCTGTCCCAGTAGGAGAGTGCTGGAAAGATTCCTTACTGCTAGGCAGCAGGTGCTTGTGCAAGCAGTGAAGTATTTGGAGGGCTGGGGAGAGTGGTGTAGAGCTGTGTGAGGAGCAGATGATGGGGAGACACCCTGATGGGCCAGGGAGTGGCAGAGAGATAGGGACCAGAGGGGTGGCAATGAGGACTTTATCTAACCATTTGTTGATCTGATTGGAGACTTAATCTCTCTCTTGCCCTGAGGCTGTTGTTTGGATTCCCCAGCTCTAATGCAGAGTCTGATATAGTCATCATTTCTTCCAAATAATAACCAATGCATCTTCTGTGCATGTAGATGATAAAAAGTGACTGGATGTCTGGTTGGATATTTGGTTTGTGAGACAAACTGAGTTCTGGCAATTTACTGCCAGCAGATGAGAAATCATCAGAAAATGTAGCATTCACAGAATGTAATAACTGAAGAAAACAAAATACTATACAAAGTACATCATAATGTAACTAAGCTATAACGGTTGGACCTGGTTAGTTTCTTTATTTTTAAAGTGCTTGTGGCCAAATAGATCATAATAGATCTGATGAAAGAGAATTTCTAAAAGAAATAACTGCTGCTGTTCTACTTAGGCTTAGCTGCAATAATGAATGACCTTAGTAATTGTTTTCTATTTCTGAGCACACAGGAGACTTAGGCCTCCATTGCAGCTCTTACGAAATCTGTCTCTTTCCATTTATTCATTAGTAAATATTAGCTCATGAATGCTGATAAATAGCTCCCCTTTTCAGTCATCTGATTCGCTACTTGCAAAATGGCAGTTGCATTGTTGAGACATAGCAATTCCAACAATGTTATCGTCCAAGTGCAAGCAGCCAGTGAATTTTTAGAGGCTGTCTCAGACGGGCCTGCATGTATGGGAGTCTGCTCTTATCCCCTGCTAATAAATGCTTCATCTTTGCCTGTAATTGTGGCAGAATGGAAATGGTGCTTAGGAGCCTGGCTGTGAGATTGCAGCAAATGGCTGCAACCTATGTTTAATGTAGTGACACTAATGAATTCTGAGAATTAATTTTCAGCTAAGAAAGCATGATGGAAGATACTAGAATTTCAAATTAGGTAATGGATTGACTTTCATCAGGGCAAACATGTACAATGTTTGTTTCCTTTTCAATATCTACTTGCTTAGCCTTCACATTATTTTAGATCCGAAAAATAGCACAGCAAATATGATAATATTTTCATTATACCTTACATGAAACCCATCTTCTAGTAGATTTGCTAGTCAATTTGCTCAATGCAAGGCAGTCTCACCACTTTTTTTTTTATATATATATGGTTTCTACAGGCCAAACAAATTGGTTTAATTTGCAGGTGCAGCGTACTTACTGGTTTTATCTGTAATTGCAGCATATTTGATGTTTGACAGAGCCTAACCTAACTGTCCAAATTGGTCTTATATAAATGCTAAGATGAGCACCTGAAAATATTTTAGTTTTCTCCTTTCCTCAGAAGCAAATCCTTCAGTGATATGGCTTCTTAATATTGTATTCTTAGTATTGCATACACCGATTTCTTTGGCTGCACTAACTAAGAATATTTTCTGGTAAGTGACATTATAAAAGTTGTTTTGATACTTTACTCTTCCTCTTTCAAATGTTAACATTGCTGGATTTTTGTGTATTACTTCCTGATTTCTTTTTTTCTGGCCTTTACGTGGAATGCATCTGCTGACTGAATGTACTGGCAGCTTTGGACTCAAGCACCCATATGATTAACTTTTTCACACTTTACAGCTTTATTTTAGGGTGCAGGTCAGTACAAAACACTGTGATAATGCTCACTGTCGTGCAGGCTTTAGGATCGTAAAAGCCGATATTCTATATGAAATTATTTTTTCCTGAAAAGCAGTATAGTGTCAACGCTGCTTCCAGTGTAGGAGATGATACGTTACTGAACACCTTCTGTGACACTGTCAGGCTGATGTGTCATTTTTCACTAGCACAGAACTGGTGGCCCAAGAATTGTTATTTTACAGGTAGCATTGACTGAGAACAACAGCAACACACGTTCACTGTGGCGCTAAAAGCAACACAGTTGAAATGACAGTGTGTAGAAGACAATATAAATATACCTCAGAATATGAATAGGTCTTGTCTACATAGAGAGGAATGAGGACAAAGGAATGCACACCAAGAGGTGGAATACAAGGACTATCTCTTCCGTGTCGCATGACAGCTCTCCATCCTGCACTCCATCTCAGCAGGCCCGGTGACACACCAAATTGGCACTGAATATCTGAGTATGTGCTGAGTCCACAGTACCTACTGTGACTAAGCTGCAAGCCAGTTGCTGGCACTTGAAACATAATAAGCAAATAATTTCTAGAACTCACTGTGTCAACACTTCCGCTCTGTTTCAGAGCAAAAGAAGAGTGTATATGCCATACACGCTTCAGTTTCCTGTGGCCTGCCTGGTCCTTTTGCTGCTATGTTCCTAATGTGCTAGGAACTTGCCATTTAACTTGATGGATTAAACCAACTTCAGTGAAAATGTGCCTTCTCCTGTCAGTCTCTTCGCTGAACTGAAGTACTCGCACAAAAAGTTATGGATGTGAATTTAAGCATCTGTCCCTCACCCTTGCACAGCTGTTAGTTACTAGCTCTCTGCTTTGTTGTGGATTCTCACTAACCATCTGAAAGGGTTCTGTTCTTCCAGTATAGGCACAAGCTTGGCGCAATAGTAGGTGTGCCCTGTCTGAGCTTGGAACAGAGTCTTTGATTGCAGAATTATAAGTATATCTTGTGTCATTAGCTTGGTCGTCTTATGAATTCATGAAGTTTTACTTGCGTTTCAAGTGAAATCCTAAGTGACCACAGGTTGCAAAAATATCCTACCTCTATAACATAACTCCACTTGGATTGTTATATTACTGAAAAATTCCTGATGTAAACAAATGTAACAAGAAAATGTATACATTAGCAACATAGCATAAATATTATAAATTTGTAAGTATTGTTAGTATGGTAAAAATCACATGCACGAATGAGCTTTTCCACACTGAAATCTCCACTTCAGGTACTTGCCATCAATCTGTGATTTTGCATGCTGTATAGTTTTTTGTTGGTTTGTTTTGTGGTTTCTGCCATCCTGATTAATGTTATCTTTCTTTTCAAATGCTTTTTTCCTTTTCCTCAGAAAACATAAATTTAACCAGGATTGGCATGGACCATGTTTTCTGTGCGGGTGTATTGACTTTTAAAAAACATGGATCACAAAAGAAAAAGTGTTGGGGGGGAAGGGGATGTTAGAACCTGTTGAAGACTAATGATGGATCTATTCATGGAAGGGAAAGGACTGGTATTTATCGGCTTGCACTCAGAGGGATGGAGATAAAGCAGGTTCTGTTACTTCAGTCTTTCTATCAGGAGGCGACAGCTCTAGCCTATAGCAACATTCGCCAAAAGAGTTATAAAACTGGTAGCACATTTTACAGACTGTCTTTTCTGGACGGTAGAGGTACCAAGAAGAGGTTGGGAAAATGGTTTTCAGGAACCTAAAGCATTAAAGTTATGTTGAAAGATATTTCAGGATCATTTTAAGAACAGACTTTAGGCTTCAGTAAAGTATTTGAGGTGAGGCTAAACTTTAATAATTTGCTAATCTCTTTGGTAGTATTTGAAATCAATTAATGTGTATGATTATTTTTTTTTAGATTAAATTTTGCAAATCATTATTGATACTGGTAGAATAGAAATTATTCTAGAAGGTATTAAAGTTTCATTGAACTTTTGGCTAAAAAGATAATCTTTATTTGTGATATTTGGCCCTGTACTCTAGATGTATCACTTAATATCAACAAATCTGAGATGTAATTGTGACAATATGCAATACGAATGCATCTTATCAAAGAAACTCATCTTGGGCTATGATTTACTGAAATGATAAGTGCTAGAAGGGAGATATGTACTGAATTGCAACATTTCTTTTTTATGTTCTCAAATAATGTCAATATTATTATTTGAGCAAGATAAACAGAATACTTTAATATAAAGAATTAGAGGGTACTTTAAAGCAGTCTAATTCTGTTACATCATTCTTCTATTTGGAATGTAGTATTTCAGCTTTATTGTACAGAAAATAATTCAACTTTAATCATGGCTTCCTCAATTTTAAATCTCAATTATATAAATTAACTTGATACTTTATTTTATGCTAATTTAATAAGTTATAGCTCTCTACTCATTACTAGATCACGTGTTCCTGTCGTAGACAAAACTTTCATACCCTGGGCAGCATTTAATTCTGATTCATTCATTTCTGTTCCAGTCTGAATTATGTAGGTTTGCAGAATTTTCTATGATTCTTATGCTAGCACTTCTCATTGCAATATAGAAGATCTACCCAAAACATTAATTTTAAAAACAAAACAGAGCTCTATATCAAATTGTTCTGTCTAGTGTTGTATCACAGGTTTTAGTTGTGGTTTTTATCAGGCTATATCCTGCATTTCTTAGTCAAGACTCTCATCAGATAATAGGTAGAAAATTAAAGTGAATTAAGTGTTGTCTATTCATTTTAGGTTATGTTTAATATATATTAACTGTACAGCACAAGATATGATGCCATTTCTCATAGTAAGCTAGTTACAGTTAAAAAGAGAGATTAAGTAAGTTCAAATTTATAGCCTCTATACTAGTATGTGTAAATTCACTTAGTTAAGTATTTTATACTGGATTTATTCCAATATAGAGCAAGAGTCTTGTTGCGTACTGTGGAACTCAAATTTGTGGGAAAAGAAACTACTGTACAGTAACAGCCACACATGAGCCAACTCAAATCATGCTGTCATGAAACAACATCATTGCCTGAGACCACTGTTTCTCTGTCACAGGTGTCTTATCAAGGATTTTGAAAAGCGTCCTTCAGTCACCCACCTTTTGGAGCACCCATTTATTAAACAAGTACACGGTAAAGATATGTCTTTACAAAAACAACTGGCTGAGCTCATCCAAGAACAGCAGCAGCTAGGCTCTGTAGCCAAAACAAGGTACTGTACAACATATGTGCTGCAGCTCTCTTTCCCCACAGTAATCCTGGAAGCACAGTTTGAAACTTTGAATGCACAGACATTGGCTAGCAATATGATTAGCAGTAAGTGCTGCATGCCACGTGAATGCAAGAGGCATATTTTCCCATTAATACTCTTTAAAGCTAATTTGATCAGCCATTATGCAACCACCTTCTTAGCCTTCTTTCTCCCACTGAACTCTGTTCTGTATATATTCACTTTTGGCTCTGTCACAAAGATGCTAATAATTCCAGAGCACTCTGGTTTGTGGAAGTACATATTGGCATGATGAAAAATTATATCAGATCTTGGTAGCAGATATTTAAAATTACAACTGTGAACAATGAAGTGACTACAAGAAAAGGTTAAGAACAGAACGCTAATATTTGCTGTTTGATTAGATGCTGTAAATAAGGTTATTTGGTACTTAATTAGTAATTGTTTTGTCTGTAGTTTAATAGTAACTGCTATTTTTCATTCAGCCTTGTACTTAATTTTAAAATGTGCTTAAAAAGCAATGAATGTTTATCAGTAGCAGTGGGATTCTTTTAATTTTGAGGCTGATTGTAAATATGCCTTAGTTTAGTTGTTGTCCAGAGGGTGGCAGAATTTCACTGTTTCAAAAGAGAATTAAATGCAAATGAACACACCTTCCCAAGCTCAGCAATCATTCTGTAATATGAAATTTGTCTAGAGTGAGATAAGCTCTGGCCCATTATTAGATACAAACACCTACTAATGTTGATTAAGAAAATTAAATGTCATGATTCATAAGTCATAAACATGTATATACTTACATGCCATAAGATTCTGTAGCTTAAATGCTAAAAGCCGAAGCAAAAATGTACAAGTTAACATAAAGGAATAGCTGTAAGGACAGTTTCAAGTTCCAGTTGACTTCTGTGGAGGTTTTTGGGTTTTGTTTTTTGGTTTTTTGTCCTGGAAAAAATATAGCAGGCACTGTTTGCTGTGGGTGAGGGAGAAGTTTCTGCAGTATCTAGCCTCCTAAGCAGACCTCCCTCATATAACACCTCACAGATCAAGTTGACTGGCCCAAAAGGCCCAGCTGTTGACCAAATAGACGATACAGACAGTGAAATGATCCTTGTACTAAGAGGAGGTCTGAAATGGATTCCTCATGGTATTCCAATACATTCTTCTGGGATCTATTTCCATAATCAAGACTAAGACAGCGTTTCTTTCCTCAAGCCTTTCCATATATTAACTGGGAGTGCTGTGACAAGACAAGGGAGCCAGACTCTTTTCAGTGGTTGCCAGTGAGAGGACGAGGGGCAACAGGCACAAATTGGAACATAGGAGGTTCCACTCAGATATGAGGAAAAACTTTTTCACGGTGAGGGTGACAGAGCCCTGGAACAGGCTGTCCAGGGAGGTTGTGGAGTCCCCTTCTTTGTAGATTTTCAAGACCTGCCTGGATGCAGTCCTGAGTAACATGCTCTAGGCAATCCTGCTTCAGCAGGAGAGTTGGCCTAGAAGATCTCTAGAGGTCCTTTCCAACTCTAAAAATGCAGTGAAATTCAATGAAAGCTTCTGCACCTTATGCTTATGTGTGACTGGAATGCAGGAAGGATTTTGCTTCCCAGCACTCCCAGGATCAATCAGTGCTCACCTAAGGAAGTTTAACTCCTTGTCCACCCTGTCACCACCTAACCCGTCTTAAATATTTTTTGTGCCAAAGTTTATTATTTGCAACTTGTGTGCAGTAGCACCTGCAGATTGCAGTGGTGAATGGGTTGCAATGGTTGCAATGGGTTTAGCCCTAATCTTATCCTCCCTACCAGTCTTAAGTTCTATTATTGTTCCTGATGCCCCCAAACTTAGTGGGCCAACTAATCCCAGGTTCACTGTCCAAGTTGTTATCTGACCCATCTTTCCCATCATTCTCTATTCGCTGTTCATTCTCTTTGTCCTTAAGGCTTTGTTCTCCTGTTTCTTGTGTCTTCTTCCTCTACCACTCCAATAGCTTCTGTTTCTAACTTCCACCTTCTTCAACAAGTCCTAGTCCAGGTTCTTCTATTTTTCCAGCCATTTCTCTGTTCTTGGTGTTCCTCTTCATCTGATAATATACCTGGCAGACCTCTTGTTTCTTCTCAGTGAATTCACCTCTCCCACATCTCTGAATGTTTCTCTTCTACTCTTAAAGCTCTACTCCCAGCAGACTCTTTGTACTTATCTTGTCCTTCCCTGGACTTTTGGTTTGCTTTTAGCCATGCCTCTGAATTAGATGGCTTCTTCCTCTGCCAGTGAACGATAAGAGGGGAGACATGATTAGGCTGCTGGAGAAATAGTCATCTTTACCTTCACTTTGAAGCTGGCAGATCTTACTATTGGCTTCACTTTGAAGCCAATGGGCCTAACTGCTATTCAATAATGTCTGATTGTTGTAGCCTTGTACTGTGGTATCCTTACTTGTTCTTTGAAGCACCATTCCACTTTGATCAGGGCTGAGAGCATGTTCAGTGAGGACAAAAATTTAGTGGTCATTTGCTGTTGAAATCTACAGCATATTGTTCAAATTAATGAAGTGCCGATTTTACAAAGATTGGAAAATTGAATAATCAGTACAAATTTTAATAAGATTGAAAAAGCATGTCCCTGCAAAATATCAAAAGTGCGGGCCAAACAGTTAATATTGGACTACAAACATCAGATTGTTACAAAAGAACCAACCACCAGGAGCATCTAATTATAGTTTTCCCTAGAGGCATAGACATAGTCTCATAATAGTAAAGAGCTTGGCTCTGTATTAGGGAGCTAATACCCTCTAGGAAAATTGGGACCAATTAAAAGCCTTTAAGAACTCTGTAATGTGTTTATAAAATAATTTTCAATACAGAATCTGACATGCAGAAGAACACATGACCAGATGGTACTGTAAAAAATATACTGGCATTCATTTGTGGTGATCTGTAGAAGTCATCTGAATATATAGCCACCACTTCAAAGTACATAGGTCAATTAAAAGCCATGTTGAGTAAAACTTTCTATTATACCATTGGATATATGTGCATGCTTTTTCTGTTTATTGATGTACACATGACAGATACAATGAAATGTGCCCTGGTGTTCAGAGATAAAGAAAAGTGGATGCCCTTTTTAAGGAGTACAACAACACTACAGATCATTTAAAAGATAAGTAAAAGAAAATGTTCTCCCATTTATACTGCTATAGAACTCTCAGAGCACAGGCTGAAAATTTCCAGAAACTGAAAAATCATCAGCTCTTTTACTGTGAGGGAACTCATGGAGTCACTGGTGATGGTAACTGATATGGAGGTATCTGGGGTTTGTCTCATTTGAAAGTCTTCCAGCATCAGTGCTTTGCATCTTTTGATTCTTTACTGCAGCACCTACTACAGCACCTGTAGTTTTTTTAATAGGATTCTCTTTCCAATTGAGCCATGTCAGTTTTGCTTATTTCGGAACGTCACTTAAGGTCATTGTGCCTGAGAGCAAGCCTGCGGGCTAGAAAGTCTCTACTACTGATTTAGAGGGTATGATGGAGAGGTGTACAGAGCTGGTCTAGCAGTTCACTGCTACTGAAAAGAACTGACTTCTTTCTCTCATTTTCCCACATCTCCCAGGAACAAGCTCATGATGCTCTTTTTATTACAGCTTCAGTGATTGTCAAAACCTCCTGAGCAAGAGCTTCTAAAGCAAGAGGAAGAAACTAAGGCAGTAGAAACACACAGTTGATTTTCTTGTGTGTTAGTGGTTGCAGAGGGGGTACATCAACTAACATAGCTGAACTAAAGGAGGGAATACTTCACTTGACCAGGAATAAGGGGGAGATGGGTGAAAAGAAGCAAGCTGTCCCCTTTTGGCAGAATCATCTGCGTCAACCTCTAGAGCCACAGACTGAAATGTCTCTTTAATGCAGTTTCTTTCATTCTTCATTTATAAACTTGTGTGCAGTATAGCTAGGCTTAACTTTAGCACAATTCTTCATACCTCTGAATTGAAGGGGCACTTCATTGTCTTTGCTGAGCTCAAAAGAGCCTACTGACACACACATTTGTTGCTGTCATCAGTTTGTTACTGACAAACTGATGATTGTCAGTTTGCCAGCAGATAACTTACTAGAGAGTTTTATACTCTATTATTTCCTTTAGGTTAGAAGTTAATAAGATAAAGAAAAGGTTTATGTTAATAAAAAAATATTATTTTTAAGATCTCCTGCTTTTTTTACTGAGAAAGATGCTCTTTGAAACTTTTTTACCAGCTTTATTTTTCCCTAAATTATTTTAATCAATGAGATACAGATATCTTCTATCCTTATGCAAATAGGTGCTTTCAGTTTCAGAAAACCCAGCCAGGGTACCCCTCTTTCCACTCTTGTAATGAGGAAGAAGGTTCTTTTTTCACCTCTTGGCATCTTTTAGACTGAAATCCTTGAGTTTTGCCGTGGTCTTGAGTGAAGCTGAAATTTCAGCATCAGCACTCCACTCCTGCATTACCTGTTTCTTACACTGTAAGGGGGACAAACTTTGTGAGAAAGTCCAGTGTCACAGCTGCATAAGGATGAGCTCTGGGTATTAGATTTACCTCTACTCCATATCCCTCTTATAAACTATCAGTTAACCATGTGTATGTTTGGTTTGGTTTCTAACAATACTAGGATATAAATGCTAATTAACAACACAATTTCCATTAACAGCTTTGCTATAGAAGCAGTTACATGAAGTTTAATTTTAAGAAGTGTATTCAGTGCTAAATGGTCCAGTAGTTCTATTTTTATAAAAGTTCTTTAATCCTTAAAAACTAGAGATTAGTACATCAGAATGTTGCTTCACATTTATTTGTTCCAGCAAGACTGATTTTTTTTTTTTTCCATCTATTCTAAAGTCAAATAAATCATTACTTTTTAACACATGGCTAGATCTTGGGAGCTAGGGCACTGTTATTCCCATCAATATATAGCTGCCTCCAGGCAGGAAGCACTTCTTAAAATCTTAAAATCAGAGAAGATGCTGTCACAGGCTCTCACTCAGATTTTTATTTTTTTTACTTTACCAATCCTGTACTCCCACAAGGACCATGAAATGTGTTCAGGTTATTCAAATACCATCCTTATGCATAACAACATTGTGAGAACAAGAAATGTAATTGATTCCTAAAGACTTGTTTCTCATGTAACATTAAATTGCAGAACTGGATAAATTGCAGAACTGGATTAAATTGCAAAATTGTCCACACAGTAAGGTGTGGACAACACAACATGCAAACATTGGTCAGAAATGATAAGCAGAGTTATAAAAAGGTTCTTGGTACAGTAATAACAACTGAGTGTTGATAAAGAATAATTCTGTATTCTCTAAGTAAAGAAGGGTATAGAAGTACAGTTGATAGTAATCTTGCTGTATTTCAGGTATAAGTTCTTCAAGATAGATATTCATGCAATTGCATGTCAGTAAAATACCAAGAATGTTTAGGCACTCTCTGAATTATAATACAGAACCATGATAGAGTGTTTTATTCCTCATTCTCTCTGAATTACTATATAACTGCTGTTATTTTGGATATATATATGGATATATATATATATGGATATTAATGGCTTTATTTGATACATTATATCTACAAAAAATAGATAGCAGTTTGTCTGAGGCAAGAACTTTCTTTTACTTGTTCTATAAAGCAGTGCTATACCTTTGGTTACTGTGAACCTGTTGATGAAGAGAAACATGCATAATGCTTGAAGCTCTAGCCATTTTTCCTTCTGTTCTTTCTGCCCTGAAGTCTGGGAAGACTCTAGGCAAAGATAAATTACAGATTATGGATATTATTATTTCTCACTTAACAGTAAACATTGTTCTGTTTGTGTAGATTATATTTTTGTTAAACAGTGTTAGAGTGCGTTTTAGAATCCATTAAGGGAGAGAGTCACTCACTTTCCAAATAGGCCTTTAGATCTCTTGAACTCATTTGTGTGGTCATTTGCTTTTCTGATTCATAGTACAAGAGATTCCAACATCCAGGCTGATTGCTAGCCTGCTGAAGGAAGAAGTCAGAAGGGATTTAGAATGTTTCCTAAATATTCCTAAATGTTAAATGACTCTTTGTGCATTGCCAAAATACACTCCAAAAAGTGGGCATGTTCTCTGGAGTTTGTTTAAAAACATCAAATATTATCCCTGCTTTTTTTGTCCTTGTCAGGACTTAATCTAAACCTGGCAAAGCTGGCAACTGGTTCAGAGTTGAAGAAGTTGAGAAACATATGTCAAAACTTCTGAAGTCCTTTAAGCTAGACAATATCTGAAGTTCCATAAATAATGTTTAAAAATACTACAGAGCTTGTCACCGAGGCATTTAAAAGGGAAACTCAAATTTGGAACCCCAATATTCTCTGTCTGTTGCCCCAGCTCGCCCTTGTATAAAATTTGATGAAAAAATCTTGCATCCTTTAGGAAGAATTTCTCAAAAAAGTAAGTGTTCCATTTTATTCCATGAAAACCCGAAATATAAAATATTTTAGTGGATTGTGAGTAGAAGTAATGGAAAACTGGAGGATTTTTAAAGTTTAACTGAAGGTTTGGAAAGTACTGACCATCAGCAAAAATGAATGAAATGAAAATGTTCTGGGTGGTGTTTTTTCCACCTTTGATTTTACAACAATTAGGAAATTACCTGTTTATGAACAATCATAAAATAACAGGTTGCTCTATCAAGTATAGCATGCAGGAGAAAATCTAAAAAAGCAAAGTCACGACAGCATTTGAGCTGAAGAAATTAAAATGTATTAGCAGATCTATTAACTGCCTTTTGACTGTGGTGAAGGAGTGGAACATCAAGGAGGAAAATACACGATTAAGAGCTTAGAATTCGAAACACAGGAGGAGAGTTCTCACAGAATGCAGTCTAAAAATTTTGCCCTTGGTAATATTCTTATAAGCTATCTTTCAAAATTATAGATACTGTGAGACCCCATGTAGCATTTGGCTATAAGAATAAGTCTATAAGAATTTTAAGGTAACAAAAGTATTTAATAATCACCAGTTGCCATCTACCTTTATTTTGTTAGTCCTGTTTATGAAATGTTACAGTAGCTGATGCTGAGCAAAACAATGGTCTTCTATATTTCCTCAAGTGATTAATTAACTCCTGGCCAAAAAATTCTATAATTGATTTTATGTTTGAGAGTTAATGTTGATCAAGTATCAAATGGTTTTGGTTATATGATTCAAGGTGGCAGTTCCCCAGTTAGCAGCAGCTTTGAAGAGGCCAACTCCAGACATAGCTCATTCTTCTCTTGGATGTTTTCCTATGTCTGGGTAGCTTATGTTCCTGTCTGTAGATAGACTTCTTCATTGGAATCAATGGGAAAAGGTCTTCTGTCAGCCTCTGATTTCAGATTTTAAAAGAATAAAAACACTTCAGCATTTGCATGGATAAGGATTGAAACAAGTTTACTGTAGATAGTAAAGAGTTCAGAGTTTACTGTTTTGGGTCACACTGGTCAGTGTGCGACTGCTGGTCACCATTTAGAAGTTTGTTTCTGTAATGGGGAACAGAGTTATGGAACCTTGAATTTTGGAGGATAAAATGCAAGTATGTACATCAGGAAGAATCTAACTTGAAGAAGCCTGGAAAAAAAAAAAAAAAAGGAAAAAGGAAAAAAGCTAAAAGAAAGCCAATCATCTAACAGTTTGAGAAGGGCAGGTATGTTCAGGCCACCTTGTCAGATATTAGGATGAGACTACAGTAGCTTGGTGGCTTCCCCCTTCTTATTAGCCAGCTGGATTACAGCAGCAATCCATCCAATGAATGGCTTCTCTGCCAGATCACATTTAATTTTGAAAGCAATTAACTGCAAGGAATTTGATTGCATCCAGCCAGTAATTTTCTTTGGACTTAAAGATAATAACAGAAACAGAAATAGTCCTCTGATGCTGTATGCAATGTAATTTAATGCAATGCTTCTAGCCTTCATCTATATATGTATTAGGTAACTGACTTAAAAACTTGGGGTTTCCTTTTTTTTTATTTTTTTTATTTTTTTAAATCACAAGGCCACTGTAGCCCCCCAAAGTGATCTTTGGTCTGATTATATTGTATGTGTTTTTACTAAAGGTTGCACAGATTTTCATTATACTTGCAGCATTTGTAGTGTAATTAAGGCTGTGTCAGTATTTCTGTTATGACCTTACTCCAGGCTGAAACTTGACGTACAGGAGCAAAATTCACTCTTTGCAATGCACATAAAATAGGTTGTGTTTCTCTGTGTGGCAGTAGCACATTCTCTTTTTTCTTTCTCATTGTGTTGAGTATTTTTCATGTAAATCTCGGTTTGGGTGCAATTAATTTTAAAATTGGCAATAATGTAAGGAATAAGAAGTACAAAGCCGTTTTCCCTATATGAGTCCTAGATAAAAAATAGTAAATGTAAATGCTTAACTGCACCAAGAGGCCAAGGTAAAGGCACGCATAAAAGAATGGCAGGGGTGAAGGGAAGAGAGATCAGAGCTGCTGCTTTTGTTCCTCAAGTTGGATCTGCTGGCAAGACGACTTTTCAATCTAGAGGTCTGTGTGGTCCATCTGGCTTTTACTTCCCCATCATCAGCTTGATAGTGGGGTCACATGAGCATTTAGCTGTTTATAATGCACTTCTATTACTATGACTGTTGTCTACTTCAGAAAGAGGTAATTTTCTTTCAAACTCTGTCTTTCCCCCAACTAGAATAAATAAATGCTTCCCACCCTCGTCATGAAATTGTTCTCCTGAGGGAGAAATACTTCTCGCCTTTGGCTCCTTCTCCAAAATCCAAGCAAATTCTGTCCCTTCCAGCTATTCTTGCCTGATGAAAAGGCAAAGGGAAGGTGCTTCGGAGGGTGGACACTTTTTCAATGGACAGTGCTTGTCACTAGAATTCTGGAATAAATCTAAAGCTGCTCTTCAGGTTTGATAAGGTTAGGTGCCTTGAGTGACTGGGCCTTTATGCCACTTCTTTTGTCAGTGAAGAGACTACATCCTCCAGGGGATGATTCAGAACATTGCTGGAACCTTAAGGCAAATAACCTAACACCTTTGATTTTCCTTTTGCTTAGAATTTGTACGTTTTATCAGAAAGGAAGGGTAATTGAAAAAGTGGCTGATAATTCTACTTTTTATGCAAAACAATTATAGTTATTAATATTATAGTAATAATTATTTCCCCAATTAAGAATGTTTCCTTCTGCTTTTTAAGATTTTTTTAAAAATATTTTAAAAGCAGATTGTATTTCTGATGTAAAATTGTGGAAATAAATGTTACTGTCTGTATGCTTCCTACTCTGTCAATGTATCTGCAGGACATAGGGTCAGTAGAAAACTGATGAGGCTAGCAGGAGATTTGAAGCTAATGTGATGTTATGCTCCTAATATCCTCTTCCTAATCGTGTACTTAGGAAATGAGTTAAGCACAGGAAAATATATGCACAAAGGTATATATGTTTTACTTGTATTTGACTAAGATCAATTTCCTTAGTTATTTATATAGTGTTTAAAAAAAACCCTTTCCAATAAAAAAAAAATTGATTCATTTATCACTTAAGGAGAACAAACAGCAGGAGTTTAATATACAATCAGATAACAGATTAGTTTACAAAGCCATTCTGCAATTAGAGATGCTTAGGTTTGAGTGTGCCCTCCTTCCCCCTCCTCCCTGCACCTCTGGTGGATACATCCGTACTTGCAGCTTGTTGCAATTTAATATTGCGGCTGTGATGGTTTGCTCCAGGAAGAATAAGCTTCACAGATGAGCTATGTTAGCTATAGTGTGTAGCCATCGCTTTATTAGTTACATCTCCATGAAGTAAAGTAACTGTTAAAATACTTGCTTCATTTGTAGACTGAGGAGTGCTCTCATCTCAAGATGATTTATATTATCTACAACAGCATTTTCCTCTGCAGTGAAGTAAGAGGTTGAATTCTGGTTTGAGGCAGAAACAACAATTAGAAAAAACAGTACTATGTTAGGCCACTTAGGTGTATTCCTACTCCTTTGAGGATCTGGCTTGTCAGCAAAGTGTAATGTTCTTGAATATGATGACTGCTTTGAAAAAAGCCAAAAAGAACCCGCAATCCACCACCTAATCAAAGATCTGAAAATGGAATAATTAATTGAGTGGAATGTTGAACAAATTCACATGATCTTCATGCTGCCCACTGGAAATAATACCCACTGTAACAATTTTTCTTTCATAGCTTCTTTTTTTGTGTTCTCCTTCTTTTATTTCTTCATATGTACAACGTCAAGCAAACTACCATCTTGGAAATGTAGGATGTAAAATTTAAGTGGGGGACTGTCAGCAAAACCTGCCCTGTTCCCGTGATTTTATTTCCTAGCTGAGAAAACAGTTTGCACAGTAGTATTTAGTTACAATTCAAGTAAACCGTTATAGAATAGTTTTCACAGAGAAGCCAAAAGTAGATTAGGGAAATAAATAAAAATAGACATAAAAAAATTATATTCTTTAAATGTGATTCAAAATTATCAGTGAAGCTGTTCTCATAGCTAACACCCTTCTCCTTCCTCTTTGTTTAGAGGCTTTTTATGCAATAATTCATCTGATGATATAATAGCTTTTGGATATGAAGAAACTCTCTTTACTGAATGAAAGCTGACTAGGTTCCAAGGTAGAAGTGTACATAAAGGGGAAAAAAGCAAAAGCCTCAATGCTCATTTTTGAAACAGAATTCCATGAGTGTATGAAGATATGGTTATAGAAAAAAAAAGACCTGCTACATCTTGATATTAACTTTCAACATTATAGATGAACTGTGTTTCGTGCCAAGTCACAGAACCGTTCCGTTAGTGCTTGATGTAATATTTAGCATTGTTTCGGGATGTGTGATCATGTGATTCCTACTCTCTACATGGCAACCAATGCAGAAACAATCTGTCAGGGACTGTCATTGAGGATCAATGCTAAATGTTACTCAGCAGGACGCAGACTGTATCTCGGTGGGTGTCCTCCTACTGTGCTTTGATTATGTTTGTTGTAAAGAAAAGCCTGGTTGTGCTTACAGCATTCATATTTCACCCCCTCTGTGGAAGACATATTACAGCCTCTTGATTTGTCCCTGTTTTAACAAGATGTGTTGTTTAAAAACATATACACAGCGTTTTCAAAGATTCCTTCAGTATAATCTGATTATAAAGGGGTTATGTGACAGTTTGTCTCTGCTGCTTATTGTGTGGCTTAAATCTCTGAGGACAAGCCGAGTGAACGTCCGTACAATTTAAAGTCTGATGGCAGCTGTGGTTCAAAAATGTTGTTTTGGGCCAGATCTAGGGTCACCTGAGGAGGCGCTTTGGCATACACCGAGGTAACAGAAGGATTTTACGCTACTTATTGCTTCTCGTAACTTTGTTAGATGACAGTACTATTGGCTGGGTACGTGGGGGGGAAGATTTAATTAAACAGAGTGGTAGTTTATTAACTTAGAGTGAGAAGGGAAGGGAAAAGAGGGAGAATTTTTTTGGAGTTTACTGCGTGAGTGGGGAGTAGTAAGCCTACAGATAAATCTTCATCTCTGAGCATTGATAAATAGGCTTGTATATTGTGTAAGAGAAAACAGATATTACACTGGACAGCAAGCTGGCCTATTGCTTTTATTAAAGGATATTTCAAGTAAAAATATGTATTTCAGAGAGCGTGTCTGTGTTTTCTGTCTGGCAAAACCACTCACCCATGACTTCCAATTGCCTCTTAATGTTTGTTGTCTTCAGTACAGTTTTATAACACTGGTGCTTTGCTAACAAACTTCCAGGCACGAACGAATACATACTAGAAGACCTTACCATGTGGATGGAACTGACAAGTACTCTCTAGATGACGATCTGGTAAATCTAGAAGTTCTGGATGAGGTAATGTACTGTCTGAATAGCAGTTTCTGAAATTGTGCCTCACATTTTGCTTGTTTCTGCTTTAAGACTTCTTTTAACAGAATGCAGAGAGTTCCTTCGTGCAAGCTTTTGTCTCACCATGGCAAAGGAATTGTCACGTGACTGATCTGCTATCATCTCTTCGTTAATATTCTATATAGGGATATAAAAGCAGTAGCAGTGACTCCTATTATGTGGAAGAATTTAATTATGAGTAATGCTAGTTTAAATTATTGTGTGAGTTTCCTGAAATGTGAAGTTTAGTCATGAAGATCTAAATATAAGTGATTTTTTCCTAGAATTGTTGAACTTATATAGAGTAATATGATATCTACCGCTTCTGAATAAAAAGTTGTATCAGTTACATATTTCACTATATCACCTATATGCACAGTATCTGTAAATTTTTGTTTTGATGGTTCTTCAATTGCATGCCAGCGAGAGAAAGAAATAATACTAAATTGTGCTAGTGTTCTATTTAAAACAGTCTCTTACTACCACTTAAAATTTAATCCTTGAAAAATTATTATCCTTCTTTCATGGTCAAATAAAAAATTAAGTGGAAATATATTATGAGGTGTAGCAATAATGTGCATGGCCATTTTGTCTTCAGAAGGTTTGCTTCTCAGGGTGGTGTAACAAAATACGTAATAATCTGGAAATAGGAGTTACCATTTAACTTGGATTTATGGCGTTAGCAAGAATTGTGAATGTATTTGGTTTTGTGGTGTTGGCTTTTGAAAAATAATTAGTAACATTTATAATAAGTATTTTTTAATCAGTGTTCTCAGTATATTTACAAAAATCATCCTCACTTGGAAAATACTGTTTAACTATCAAACTTCTTGTAATCTTCTCAGGATACAATTATCCATCAGCTGCAGAAACGCTATGCTGACTTACAAATTTATACTTATGTTGGAGACATTTTAATAGCCTTAAACCCCTTCCAGAATCTCAGCATTTATTCTCCCCAGGTAAGAGAGATTCCAAGCTGTGGATAGTACTCACTTTAAGTTTTATACTAACACCGCTGGCTAAAAACTTAAGTAATGTTGGAATCTAGGAGTACAGACTAAATCCCAGTCTTTTCTTCTTCCGGAAAAGTGTGGCTACAATTTTATTTATTTATTTAATTATCTTAAAATTCAGTATCATTTGATTTCATTCCTTTCTGCTTGGTGGCACAAATTCCACAGGAGGGATGAAGATTACCCCAACCGCTTGTCTGGCATTTAGGGCTTTCTTCTGGGAAACAGAAGATGGTTATATGAACCTCCTCATGATGAGGCTGTTGCTTCCTGAAGAATTGCTCTGACTATTGGGTTATTACATGTCCTGTGCCATCAGCTGCTGCTTAAAAGAAACAAGTGAATCAAATACTATAGAGGCAGCTTAATTCCCTACAAATATGAAGGGAGACGGAGCCATAAATGTTAGTCTCCATGGGTACCTAAATAAATGTTGCAGGTACAGGGCCCAAATTTTGGATTCACTGTTATCTTTGAAGTTTCTTTTGTATAGGTTGGGTACTTGTGCTAGTGTTTGAAATTTTGTTCCTTGTGATACAGTTCTCTCCACTGTCTCATGTGGGAAACATCAGAGTGTGTTTTAGGTGTTGTAATTTGTATTCTAGAAGCTGGGCAGTGCTAAGAATTACTTCCTCCAGGTGATTCAGTGGAAATTAAGTGTTAAAACAGGCAACTACCTTCTATTGAACAGGCAGAAGATAGTCACTATCCTGTTTTCAGTTCTTATATAGCTAATTTGCATATTTTGACTATTGTGTGTTCTTTTTTAAATTTAGTTTTCCAAGCTTTACCATGGTGTGAAGCGTTCATCAAATCCCCCCCACATATTTGCTTCTGCAGATGCTGCCTACCAAAGTATGGTTACGTTCAGCAAAGATCAGGTAAGAATCTGTTCATTTTGCTTTAGATATTAATCATACTGCCACTATACTACATGGCTACAGCTAATCTTCTGTTATGTTGTACTTCGGGAAATTTTTTCTTTAAACCTTTTATTCCTACATGAGGAGAACCCAAAGTAGAAATCTAGTCAGATTTGTGAATTCTGAAGAGGACACAGTAGCATAAAAGAGGTGAAAAGGTCAAATAAGAAGATAGAGTTGCCTGACAGATATAGTTTACTGGACTCCTATAGAGTCCTGGCAGTTGACACCAGCTGCAAAGTGTTGCCTGCCTTGAATTCTAGCCTGTCTTGAACTAGGTATTGTAGTAATTTACACCTGTGAAAAATAGGAGGGTCTCAATGTCATAGCAGATTAACAGAGTTTGAAACACTTTTCTGTTGCATAAAGATGCTATCAAGTAATGGATAATCAATTCCTTTAACTGCATATCACAAAATGTAGGAGCCATTAACTGGAATAGGCTACCCAGGGAGGTGGTTGAGTCACCATCCCTGGATGTGTTTAAGAGATGATTAGATGCGGTGCTGAGGGATATGGTGTAGGGGAGGACTATGTAGAGTAGGGTGGATGGTTGGACTCGAAGATCCCAAGGGTCTCTTCCAACCTAGACGATTCTATGATTCTAACTAATCTTTTTAGTAAAATATACTAAGGATAGTTCTAATATAGATGTAATATGGACAAATATCCAATTATATAGCAATGATTTTAATGAGAATGAAAGACTATGCTCTAGAAGCTAGATTTCTTTTTATTACATTCTTAAGATTGTAACTTTGTACTCTTTCTAATTTGATATGCTGTATGTACATGAATATAGGGGGCTAATAATTATTTATCAAATCCTCCTGATTTTACTTCACACATCACACAGTAATTCATAGAAAATGCTTTTTTAAAATCACAAAAGCAGAGTAATATAATAAAAAAACCTGCAATCAGAAAATACCAAGCAGAGAAGACAAAAGGGACATGAAAGATGAAAAGGAGTTCTACTGAGTACGTAGAAGAACGCAGACCTGAGAGATGGGTAGTACTTCTATAATGGCTAAAATGCTCTTTCATGGAGGTCTTAAACAAAACAAGTACTCATGTAGAAAAGTTATGTGACAACTTGTTATTTGGGAGAAAAAATTAGTTTTGACATCAGCCCATCAGGCTAACTTTTTACATCTTTAATATTATATGTTTCATACCTGTTTAGGAAGTAATTTGCATTTAGATCTAAATCAGTTTCCTATTTTCTGTTTGCAAAGGATTACAAGAATATGTTTATCTCCATTACCTGGGGAATGTTATGTTGGTTCTTCAGGTAAAGGTGCATTAGATAAACCCTGTAGCCAGATCAAAAACATATTGATTCTGTTTGTTTAATCCATTGAGCTTTACTTTGTATTATCCTATGAAGCCTGAAAAGTGACTCCAGCTCTAGCATTTCTCCTGATGCTGAAGTCAAGTCCTGGCCAATTCTACAAGAGTTTTGTAAGTTCTACAAGAACTCTTGGGTTTTGATTGTATGAATTGTTGCACATGACTTTGTGTGACATGTCACACAAAGACAATTAAGTTAGGTATCATAATCCCGGAAATCCATCATTGGGTTATCTTTTTCCAAGAAGAATAAAAATACCCAACAAGAAGCAAATAAATGGGCTGGAAATGTCATATTGCACACATTATTTATAGTCAATCCCTGCAGCTGCTCTCAGACACCACAAGACATCACTAGAGAACTGCTACATCTTTCCAGGCTTTTCACAAAGCTCTGTTCTATATGAAGTGTCATTGCATCAAGTATTTTAGGACATTGTATCTTCTTCCAGCCAAGAATCCTGTATGTTCACAGTGTGGTGCAAATAATTTTCAGGTGTTTGAATAAAAACACACAAATCTATGCAACTGATCAGTGTTAACATTTTAATTATATGTCAGTTGATACTGTACCTTAAGTAGACTAACATTTCTACTGGTGATCTGTAGAACATATGAAAAATGGAAAAATAATGCATGGTGTTAGAATTCTTACTTGCTATGATCTGAAGTGTTAAAGCTTCAGTGTTCAGGTGTTAACTGGTCTTCAGGGTGTACTGGCCTTCTATTCCCATCTCGTCCATGAAGCGTAACAGCAGAGAGGGTGATACCAAGTGACCATTCTAGCTTGTTTCTGAGTCTGGAAGCCATTTGGAGAGCCTACCAAATACGATGTGTTAAGGACTGCTGACTCAGGAAGAAGATGGATGTGTTCTCCCAGAATCATTCAATGAACTAATGCATATTTTTCTAAAATGTTTAGATACTAGTTTGCTGTTCTAGCTTGAATATCAATGTCACCTGCAGAATCTATCTGCACAGCAGCAATTATTTAAGATTATTTTTAAAGCTGGGAGCAGACTTTTAGTCAGTGTATTAAATACAGCTGTACCCTGTGTTTCAGGGTTAATTCATATGAATTCAATGCAGCGAGCTCAGATGCACTGTTGAATTATGTCACATCAACTGAGTTGTGGCAGTTTTCTGAGTTTTAGACATTTGAAACAAGCCACATATGTGCATAGCTTGTGTTAGCCTCTAGATGTGGTCACTTGTTTATGTGTCAGTCACTGCTTCACGCATATACACGTTGCTATCAAGCATTGCGAGACACATTTTAGTAATCTGGGCAGTAAATTATTACACTGAGCCATTGCTGATCTTTCAGAAGGGAGTTGAGGGAGTTCACCCTTAAAATAACTTGGGTTTGGTACTAAACATTAAATAACAGATAGGAGCAGTAATGGCTGAAATGGACCACGTGATGAGCTGTGCACTTAACTGTTTTGGTTTGTGTGTTCAGTGCATTATCATCAGTGGCGAAAGCGGTGCTGGAAAGACAGAAAGTGCCCATCTGATCGTCCAACATTTGACCTTCTTGGGAAAGGTATTTCTTAACCAATCACGTAAAACTACGAACAAATCCTTCCAACCCCACCCTCAATTTCCACTTTATGTAATCTTTAATAATTAAAGCTTTTCATGTGAATTGTCCCTCTTGATTTAGGGATGGGGTAATCATGCATGTGAGAGTATTGATTTAAGATATTAGAGTATAACCTGCAACAAGCCATTCAATGTTTTTTTTTTAAAGAGAAGGTGCCAGACCCCAAGAGTTCAGTGCCTATAGTTATCTACAGTATTACATATACTCTTATATATTTAAATGTTATAAGTAATGCTATTAGTTACAAATTATGGGAAAATAAAGTGTGTAAGGTTAACCTTAAGTAGATGTGTTTAGTTTTTGATGGTTTTGGTACTCTAACTAATTATACGATACCTCAGAGGCAAAACAGTTGCAGGGATGGAAGTATCTGTTTTTTCCTACCTGGGGAAACTTCCTCATTAATTTATTGACCTTGTTGTTGTATACATAGAAAGGTTAATGCAGTATCTAAGTCCATACCAGCATAAAAAAGGATGCTATGCTTCTGAAGCAAGAATTGTATTGTGAGTAAGCAATATATTCTTTTAATGATCCTTCTGTTCTGTATCTGTTCTGTCAAGGCCAATAACCGTGCTTTGCGTGAGAAAATTCTTCAGGTGAATCCTCTGGTTGAAGCATTTGGGAATGCCTGCACTGCCATCAACGACAACTCAAGTCGCTTTGGAAAATACCTGGAAATGATGTTTACACCCACAGGGGCTGTAATGGGGGCAAAGATTTCTGAATATCTACTTGAAAAATCAAGGGTCATAAAACAGGCTGTGTAGGTATATTAATTGTTTGTCCTTTCACATTTCTGTGATGTTTCAATTCTGTTTAATTCTCAAAAATTCTTTATCTTAAATGCTTTTGTGTCTTCTGCTGAAGCAGTGATCCTTTGTTCAGTGCTATGATGACAAGAATAGTCAGTTAGATTCTTTTTGAATTGAAGCCAGAGCTGCTCCATTCTTTGGAGAAATATTGTGGTTGGCCGGGTTTTCTGTGTTTCACAGTTGCTGAACCTACAATCCTACACCATTAAAATAAGTGGGAGATTTGCTATCTACCAGTGAACTCACGATAAGAACTTCTACTTTTAAATTGTACAAGATACCACAAGAATAAACACATGTGCTTTAAAAGGGTGCTTTTGTTTCTTCCCAGGGGAGAGAAAAATTTCCATATATTTTATTATATTTATGCTGGCCTTTATCATCAGAAGAAACTTTCTGAATATAGACTTGCTGATAAAAAGCCTCCTAGGTAACTATCACTTGTTTTAACTGCTCCTTGTAATTAGCTATTGATCAGCTCTTGCTTTCAGTATGATGCTTAAAATCTCTCTTAATTCTTCTCCATCCCTTAAGGATCTTTTTTAATCCTCCCAAGCAAAGAAGAGGATGGACAATAAGGCATTACGTTATTTGTATTTGTTTGAGAACTTGAACTTGAGGAGGAGGAAGAATCAAGCTTATTATTATGTAGAAATTCTGTCATGCTTTCAAATTGGGACAAACACCTTATGATTTCTTACTGTAATGCTTCAGTGAGAACCCAGAATATGTTTTGGAGTTGTGTTTTTTAATTGGTATCTGTACTTTGGGTGCATCTGATCTGTGTTGGGTTAGGGGATGCATGTGAAATGTTGGTAACAGTGTAATAGATTTTAAGAAAGAATAAGCAAAAGTTAGTGTAACAGAAACAAAAACTTTTATGAATTAGCACTAAGGTATATAACTGGAAGATACTGAAGTAAATGTTCTTTCCAGTTACTGAGGTACTTGCATTGAAGTCGCTGGAGGTTGTGCTGGCATATCTGCCTGTATGGTGCTTTCTTTCTCCCACTCTATTTAGATATATTGATAATGAAACTGGAAGAGTAATGCATGATATTGTTACTAAAGATTCCTATGGAAGACAATTTGAAGCGATCCAGGATTGCTTTAGAATTATAGGATTCACTGATGAGGTAAGTGATCCAGTTGTTAAACCACTTTTTTATAAAAACCACCTCCAGTGCTGCCCCTGCAGAGCCTGCCATTTGGTTTTGTGGATACACACCTGTGCCACAGAATCTCTCTTATGACAAAAATGACCTGTTAAAGCCTAACCACACACTCGGAAGCCAAGACCAGACCGAGGTCTCAGTTGGTACCTGAGCAAGATCATTCTCAATTCTGTATCATACTGTATTCTGTATCAATAGGAGCTTACTTGAATTTGTAGAACTTGGTCTCGGAGCAAGCTACAGGCTTTAATAGCCATTCCAGTGCACACACTTTTCTTTCATAGCCTAAATATGATCTGTATGTCTAATTGGATTCCTTAAAAGTGCTGTTTGTCATCTTTTACAGGAAGTGTACTCAGTGTACAGAATTTTGACTGGAATCTTAAATACTGGGAATATTGAGTTTGCTGCCATTTCTTCACAACACCAAACAGATAAAAGTGAGATTCCCAACCCAGAAGCCTTAGATAATGGTAAATACATTTTAACATTGTCAGTTCTCTAAATGCAACTTGGCTGTATTTGTGAGAATCTCTAAGTTGTGGTAGCAGTTGGGCAATGCTAGTGATTTCTACTGCATGAGTCCTGTATCTTTTTTCCACTGTCTTTTAGCTGCTGCATTACTAAGTATTGGGTCAGAAGAACTTCAAGAGGCCCTAACCTCCCACTGTGTTGTGACTCGAGGGGAGACTATTATCCGAACAAACACCGTGGACAAAGCAGCTGACGTGCGAGATGCAATGTCTAAAGCACTTTATGGCCGGCTCTTCAGCTGGATTGTAAATCGTATTAATACGCTGCTTCAGCCAGATAAAAATATATGGCAAGTTACACATCACTGAGTCGTGTATTTACTGTGCATATGTCTTTGATGGGTTCATCCATTTGTATATTTTTGATTTTGCAGAAAGGGTGCTCTGTTTATTTTGGCTAAGGCTTCAAAAAGGCTTTCATGCTATGATATCGAATTCTGATTCCAGGGCATTAACCCCAATATTTTCAAAGAGCCGAGTGGAATTTAGCTACTGAAGTCAATAGAAGTGGGGTGGTTAAAATGTTGTATAATTGTTTAAAAAGATACTTCCTACGTAGTGAACATGAAAATCATACCAAAGGCTTGTAAATAATTGGAGTACACCAAAAAACTTTAGTATGTATTCACAGTCCTTACAGTCCTCCTGCTTTTGTAAGCTAGTAATAACTAGTGGTGAATTATTCTTGTCTACTACTTTAGATGTAAGTGATTTTTTTATTTTTCATAATTACAGAAATGTTTACATTGTGCATCCTTATGATTTCATTGCCAGGTACTGATCTGGCTGCTTTGATCTTTTCAAGCAGTTGTAGAGATTTTTAGAAACAAGAGATCCCCTTAGGTAATGTGAAAATGTCTCTGATCTGAGATCTCTATTTGGCACTTCACTATATCATATAGGCATGTCCTCATCCATACTTGCAGCTCTAGTGGTGACTCTGGTATGAGGATACTTGAGCTAACACATGGGCTCTTAACAATCCAGCTTGTAGCAGCAGCAGCAGACAGTAATTACCCTTCTGACTGAGTATAGCAAAACCATACTATTAAAGCTTGACACCTTTTGTCTACCTGGAGGAGCAGACAATAGATTTTGTTTGGGATCTGCCTGTTGAAACCACTCGTTTTAATATGGCTGCTAAGTGTCTGTCACTATGTACCTATGATTCTCCTGCCATGGAAATTTGCAATAAGCAAATAGAAAACAAAAGTGTTAATGATGCTGAAGAAATGCACAAGTTGCATTAGGTTCAAACGCGCTTTTTCTTCTCTCTTCTTGCAGCAGATTGAATTGATTATGCAATCTTGGTTACAGTGTCTATTTTTATTTTAACTTGGTGTTGCCCACGATAAATTTTGTATGTATTTTCACATACAGCAATGCTGAAAATGGGATGAATGTTGGGATACTAGACATATTTGGATTTGAAAACTTCGCAAGAAATTCCTTTGAACAGCTGTGCATAAATATTGCTAATGAACAGATCCAGTTTTATTTCAATCAACATATCTTTGCACTTGAGCAGGTAAATTCAAGTCTGATGAGAACTAGTTGAATCAGCTGTCCTGAATCATAGATCATATTCAGGAGTACATGATAAACTATAAAATGGGTATGTGATTTAAATGCAAGATAATGACATCTTTCAATTGAAGTTTTGTAAATAATGTTGGGGCTTATGGGGTATAGCATAAATGTCTTGATGATGATGATGTTGCTTTTACTGGTTCACTATTAAACTCTGCTGGTGACTTTGTAGATGGAATATCAGAGTGAGGGAATTGATGCTACTACAGTGGAATATGAGGACAACCGTCCACTTCTAGATATGTTCCTCCAGAAACCCATGGGTCTCCTGTCTCTACTAGATGAAGAAAGTCGATTTCCTCAGGCAACAGACCTAACTTTAGTTGGTATGTACAAACAAAAATTCTGGGAAATAACAAATATATATTGAGAGGGCAGAATTACTTATTTGCTCAATTTTTAGTAATCTGGTTGTCCTGCTGAGGCTCTGTCAATCCATTTGATATTTTACATACATTTTTAATTGTGCTTCATCATTTTTCTCTGCTTACATGTTTTCTGTTCTTTTTTATATTGTAAAAGTTATCTTATATATCAAGTGTCAAGGGCTTATTGTCTTTCCAGTTACAAGGAAATAACCTGTATCTTGTCCCTGTGTGTGAGGTACATCAAGCAGCATTTATCTGCATTTACTGAAGGGAACACTGAGACATAGAATCTTGTGTCTAGGACCACCCTGTGAGCAACATCAGTGTTGAGAGTATAATTTAGGTCTCCCAGGCTCCTAGGCCCATGTTTATCCAATTAGAAAATACTGCTTCACTCCAGATTATCTCATCGTAAATAGAAAGTGTGTGTTATTTCTGGTGTGCCATCTGGCTGAATATTTCCCTTTCTTCATGCATATTTTACATATATTTTAACAAATCTTGGTGCCAACTTTAAAACATGCGATGCGTGCCATGTTTAAAACTGTTGTCTTGCTTTTGTTTACTAAAGCTACATTTTTCCCTGTGATATGAAACAGAGTTCCTTCAATGGAATGTGCAGCAGCGAAAAATAACAGCTGCCTGTTAAATTGCACGATATACGTACAAGATTTTTCACTTCTGCTAGACTGAGTTGAAACTTGAATTTAGGTCACAGATAGAATAAATGCTATGGTTTCTTCCTGTCCTCATTTGTATACTGAAGCTGTGTGCCTCCCTGTGAGTCCTATAAATCAGTTAATACTGAACTTAGAGTTTCACAGAGGCACTTTCCTTGGTCCAGCACCGATCAGTCTTACTGCTGATCTGTACATAGTACAGCAGGATCCCTCAAGGAGACAGCAAAGTGGGATATTTTGCCCTCTCCAGATGTGCCCAATAACCATTAATTCCACCACCCTCACCCCTGCCCTCTCCCAAAATTCCAAACGTCGTTCTTTTTGCTTTAAATACAAGTTTGATTAAATGTTAATAGAAAGAAAAGCCCAACACAATATATTAATGGATTCTAACATTAGAAAAAACATTTTGGTAGTATTTTCTGACCTATACAACATGACAGAGAGTTCTATCAATTGGTGCTGGCCTCAGGTTTCTAGTTGCTTGTTCAGATAAAGAAATAGAATAGCAAGTGTTACAACATCAGCACTAATTTATTTACAAAATATTAAAGAGCATACAAAATATCACAGGACATGCAAGACATTTTTCTTAGAAAGTGGTGTTTCTTTTTCTGTCAGGTCTTTAGAGGTGGTCACGGGAAACAGAAAGCCTCTTTGGAAGAGGTTTTAGATAGGAGCCACTTTCTGTAGAAGTCCAAAGGTAAATGAGAGATTAAGAAGATATTAACATATGCTTAAAACGTGATGCACAAAGCTAAATGAATGGGGAAAGGAAGATAGGGAAAATACAAATAATAGGCATTCAAGAAAGCGAGATGTATGCAGAGCTTTGAATGTACATAGTTGAAATAAACCCACTGCAAAGCCTCTATACACATATAAGCAAATTCATAGCAAAATATGAGAAGTCATCACACCTTCTCATTGGCCCCTCTTACTTGATAGGGGATTTGCAAGACAGGATTTGCAAGACAGTCTTACTGGTCTGGTTTAGAATGAGCTGTTCCATTCAGAAGTGGCACCTTGGAAGAAAGTGGAAGAAAGAGAAGCTGGCACACAGCTATTTCTGAGCAACCTGATAATAGATGTGTTTGTAGTCACTCTGGCTTCTTGAGCAGTAAACTGTCCCTAATTAAGATGATGATTTTACTTAGTGACTCTAAGTCACTTATATCAGTGTCTCTTCTCAATGTGTAGATAAATTTGAAGATAACTTACGATGCAAATACTTTTGGAGACCAAAAGGAGTAGAACTGTCGTTTGGTATTCAGCACTATGCTGGAAAGGTAAGATCATGTGATTTCTATTTAGTTCAAATAACAGAGATATGGTCATTATTTGTTTTTTCCAAAGTTTCTGCTTTATAATATAATTTTTTTTCATTTGAAGAGACAGAATGATAAAGTTTATGGAAGCCTAGAATCTACAATAAAATTTTCATGTGTAGTAGTCCGTTTTAGAACCTATCCTTAGAGCTCTTTCGCTAATTGTTTAGGCGATAACCACCTGTTATTCTGAAAGAAATCTGGCACCAGAAACACTATTACTACAATCATTTCAAAGGAGCAACTCTCTGGACCCCAAACAGGTTATGCTATTAACATCATGTGAATGCCACAGTAGTTCTGTGTGCGAGTGTGTATAAGAATATGGATAAAATGCAATGTAAAACACTGTCTATAGTAGAACTTAAAGTCCTATAGAGAGCATTGGAACGGCTGCAGCTAGCTGGCACAGATAGTTTCTGGTACTCTGCAACACCTAACTTCTTTTGTTCTCAGCAGTCCATGTGTTATTTTATATGGGGAATAAGGGTCTGGTTGTTTCACATAACATGAGCTTTGCTTGTGATTTCAGGTCCAAATCTTTGTTCATATACAAAATCAAATTGAAATAGCCATGTTTTATATAGTTATTGATGAAGTCTCATCTCTGGCACATTATAAGTCTTTTAAGATAATTTTAAGATATGTTCTAGTAAACTTTGTCCAGCTTTCTGTCTTGTTAAGAATAACTGTAAAATTTTACATAGGTTTAGTAAATTCTTTGTACCTGAATAGCCAAGTGATAAAAACATCACTGGCCAGTTCTCTGGTGCAGGACAACATTCAGTTTCTGTGTAAACTAATGGACTCCAGCGGAATTTGGCTAGAGAGGAATACTGCTAGCAGTAATAAAACAGGTCTAAAAATTACTGCAATTAAAAAAAAAAATAAATAAAAAGTTAAGCGTAATTAACTGATTCTTATATGAATCCAAATAGCCAGGCATCAATTTATAATAAAAACACTTAAAATAGTTGAAATACATGAATGTTTTGTTTTCCTACTATCATTTGCAAAGCAGCAAGAAACCTATTTTAATCTACCTAGGTGTGCAGCTTATTCCTGTTCCTCCAACAGGTCTAGTTATAGATAAATAAATAGATGGTGACCACCTAGGCACCATTTCTTATTTTACACGTAAACTGTGAACTTAAGCTTTACTGAGATATCTCTATTATATTGCTTCATGCATACCGTAGTTTGACATGACAAAGCATAATACATCATGATTTAAGCCATTTAACCCAATTTGATGTGCAGTGACATGCTATGAATATAGGTGCTGTTTATAGCCAGTTCACATTCTGAAGACGCTGCTGTAGCTGTACACTTTTAAGTCCTTGGCAGATAATTCATTGGCTTGTCAGAGCCAAACTAACTGGTCTACTTGGTCATCTTGACTGTTCTCATTTTAAAGATCACAGTAGTTTTTGGGAAGCCCTATTTGACGACTTTTCTGATTCTGTTTACCATGCTAGGTATTATATGATGCCTGTGCATTCCTTGAGAAGAACAGAGACACTCTTCCTGCTGACATAGTAGTGGTACTGCGAACTTCAGAGAACAAACTTCTTCAGCAGCTGTTCTCTAGCCCGTTAACAAAAACAGGTATTTTCTGCACAGCTTTGCTAACGTTGCAACCTCTTCAGCTACCTACTCCTCTAAAACTCTAGTTGTTTCTGGACAATTTTTTAAAATTCTTTTTCAGCTCTGCTGTTTAGTTTTCTAGATATCTAAAATGTTATGATCCTATTTTTTTTAAATACACGGACATGAATTCTTCTAAAAAAACGAAGGAGCAAGGTTCATCCCTGGGTTTGGAGAATGGCAGATTATCTGATGTGCAGGGCAAGAACTCATTCTCAGAGCAGGATGAGAATATGGGAGTTTCTTTGTTCTTAGTCCTTTACTAAGTTCAGTTCTCAGCTGATAGATTCTTGTGTGCTGTGTCTTACAGTTCATAAATCATGTAATGTAGAGCAAGTTGTTTTGGAGGTAATACCCATCTATTTAGATGCATTGATGCAATATACATAAAGCTTCTTACAAATTATAAAAAACACATACTAATCTGCCAGAATGAATTAATTCAGTTGATTTAAAGCTTGTTGACGCTGACTTACATGAAAGTACACAGATCTATAGCTAAATAAAACAGCAAGATGAAGTTTGATTACTCCATGGATAGATGCCAGTATAGCAGTAACCTGTACAAATGATAGTTCTGCAGTATACATACAAACAAGCCAAGAAATGTACACATTTCTCAATACTTTCTACATTTTTTAAGTATCTTTTTCATAATGGGAAAGAAAAAGATGTAATACTAAGGAATAATCTATATATGATGGATTGTATTAGATTGCAAAATTCTTGTGATCTGATAGGGCAGACAAATCAGCCTGTTGTATTTTTAGGTAGAAATAAATGTGTATGCATTAGGTAGTGCTGTGTAGGCTTATTGTACATGGGCTGTAGGTGCAATGCTTGTGTGGCTATGCTCTCTGGAATTTCTGGAACCTCAGCAGCCCAGTCATAGCCTCTGGCGATGCCTTTAACCTCTCTTGCAATTTCTGTGTAGAAAAAGAACATTTGGGGAAAAACTTTTATTGAAGCCTTCTTTGCACGTGTAAAACTGATAGCAAAATATCTGTTTATGTTCTACATAGGATAGATTCCTGTTACAACATCTCTGTTCTTTTCCTGTAATTAGACGGCTCTGGATTACCCCCCTTCAAATTACACCTTTAGAGGTCCTGAGACATGAGGATCCAATGAGGAATCTGCTTCTCTCTTCCGCTATGACAAGCTTAGATGGAGGGGGATATCGTTTAAGATAGAGTAGGATTCGTTTGTGCCCAAGTGGGGAACAAAGAATCTTTGTGTCTGCTTCTGACATTTGAGTCTACGTTAAACTGGTAAAAGAGATTCTTTTACTCCTGCTGGATGGATCGATCAAGCAAAGGAAAAAGGAAAGGTCACATCTGGTCAAATGTGCCTCCACACCCCACTTTATTAGCCATTTTATACCTTGAAGGTATTGCCAGCATGAAACACATTAGGTGCTTTGTCCCAGTTATCAGACCTGATATTTATTCTTTTCATTTTATTTCTATTTTAAAATCAGAATGCTGATGCTTTTATGCATACTTATCTTCCTCTGGGTTTTTAGAGGTTTTTTCAGTGGCAGCAGCACTGACCTTGGGTATTTTGCTCAAGATGCATAAAAGGTTCAGTAAGAAGATACTTGTCATTGCCATGTATATATATAGTTACCATGGTGGTGTATTTCCACTTTTTTGTGTTGTCTCTCACATTCCCTCCTTGTTTCCTGTTTACGTGAATTGCCAGCTTTCTGCCTCCCCTTGTAGAACATTTACCTTTCCATGAAGAGCACACAGCAAGTTGAGTGTTGTCTGTAGTTCTGGTACAGAACATCCTGTTAAAAAAATAATTATGCATGTGCTCCTGTGCATGGTTTTATAAGATTAGCTTAAAACCCTTATGTCATTTTTATTTTTAAAAAGTTTTTGTGATTTTACTCTATTTTTTCCAGCTGTCTAATATAATTGGCACTCGTATCCTGTGTTGGGGCCTCTGTGATCTAAAATCAGATTGTTGCCAGGTTTAGTTTTGGCAGCTTGCAAGATAAATGAAAGGTTTGGCTGAGAACAGAAGGTATCGCTGGCAATGCTGCTTCATCTCTGCTCAGTGAAGAAAGATAATGCTGTTCTCTCAACTTTCTATGAAAAGGTTTTTGTAAACAACGTAATAGTGAGTGTGTAAATGTCCCATCATACTTTGTCCTTACCTCTTAGCTCTCTTCCCTCCACTCAACATGTGCTTCATTCCTAAAGCTCACCAGAAAAAATGCATATTAAGATTCATAATCTTGGTGCAATTTTCTCCAGCTTTTTGTAGATTACTGACTGATGCAAAAGTTAATAATTTACATGGAAGCCATATTGCATCTCTCCAGGTAACCCTGACTTGAAATGAGCCTTCTGCCAGTATCTCTGGTGTTTTGTTTGAAGATGAGTGACAGCACGTTCTCACATCTGCTTGCAACTAGCTCTGGAATTTGCAGCATACATGGTTTTTGCCAAGCAGCAATCTCTAATATGTGTAATAGTCACTAGGTGGTGCTATCCCAGAAGCAAGAGAGAATTTGAGACTGGTAACGCGGGTCTGACAATTACTGAAAACGTAGTTCTTAAATACCAGTAAGAACAAAAAGATGCCTTTCCCACCCTGAGAAGTCCCTCTGTTTGAAGTATATTTATATAACTGTCATGTCTTCTGCTGTCAAAAACTGAGCAGCGGCAAGAAAATAAATATTAAAAAGGCTAAATTCTTTTACTAATTTAAGATCATGTTAATCCCTGTAATTTATCAAATATACTTATCCCCTCTTAACAAATGCCTCTATTTCACAGTAGCAGACTGTGTAGTTTAAAGGGCCAGAAATTAATGGCCAGGCATTAAATACACATTTGTAATAGTAATTTATGGTTAAGAAAGTGCACAATTACTGATAGGAGACATCAGAACTTAAACATTCTGGCACTAATTTTGTAGTGTGTACATGTTTTGTCATCTTTCAGTGGAAACTTAGGCATGTTTGGTGCGTTTTGGAATCTGTTCACACTTTCTAGGGACCTTTAACCTCAAAACTGAAGGAACATATTCTGGTTTAATTTAGCAGTTCTTCCAGTTGCTTCCATATTTGTCACATATTTCTACAGACATAGATTCTTGTGCTAAGAGTTCTGTATATTCTGAAATTAAAATAGAATTTACTTCGAATATGAGAGAGGGGTAGAGCATTAAAGAAAAAAAAAAAGAAGTTCCCACTACTCCAGTTGAATATGCATGTTCCCATTCAGATATAATGCATTCCTGTTTGTCTCTAGTTTTGGTTTGTGGCTAAAGCATCATTGAGAAAAGGGATCATGTGTTCTAGAAAATAGAGTCCCCTTGTAAGAGAAAAGGACTTTAATTAGAAAATTAAGGAGAATCTTGGTACATTCACTAGTGGTATCAGTGAGGAATCGGACCATTTGACTCCCTGTCCTGATATTTATGAATTTTTGCAGCATCACCTTTAAGTGGTGGTACCATTGGACTGCTTGGGCAAAGCACCACTGGGGCTTTTTGAGAGTGTAGCTCCCTCTTCCACTTTTTCTCTCTCTTACCTTATGTTCTCCAGCTGACCAGGTCATGCTGGCAGGAGAGGGAGGTGTGCCAGAGGGGCTTCGTCTTCTCAGAAAAGCTGCAGCACAACATAATCCTCTACTCTTGAAACACAGTCTCTGCAGAGTTTTTCCCCTTCTATGACTCACAAACCTTTAGAGCTTTTGTCAGGATGGCTCCTGGCTGAGGTCCTTGCTGGAGAGAGGCAGGAGTTTCCACCTGGAGGGAGGGAAGGGGAAATCCTCCAGCCTTCCCACCACTGGAGCAGAGATGCTGGGAAATGTCCCGGTCCTCGCTTTGAGGATCCGTAGGGCTGAGCTTGGCTGCATAGAATAAATACAGAGCTGGGTACCATTACTGATACAGGAACATTGTGTCTAATAATTATGGTAGCACTGAGTATTGCTGACACATTCAGAGTGATGTAGTATCAATATATCATCCATTGCTAATGAACATTCCTTGTTCATGGTGCCTAGGTATTTGAGCGTAATCTGTCAAAAAGAAATGGGATGAAAGTTTTTACGACCTTCACAGAAGAATTAGGATGGTGATGTTTTAACACAGGATTATTTTTTTTTCTCCAAAACAGGAGGAAAATAGATATTTTTCAAAACCAAATTAATTATAATTAGCCTGCCTAAAGGTCATTTCCCCTCCTCAGTAATGATTTTTAGTCTGCATTCTTTGTGTCTTTGAGCTTCCAGCTCTGCTTACAGTCCTCAGACAAGAAGTAATTATAAACAATGTGTATCTCCTATGAAAAAAAAAAAAAAACAACAAAACTAAACAACCCATGGACCATGTACTGAGCAAGAATGTGACAAAATTGTTTCAGTCTTTTTTAATGCACACTAAAGAACACAAGAACTAGGGCCTTTTGCAAAATCACTTTAAAGAACTGTTTTTCACCACTCCTTGGTGACAAGAGTATTATCTCAATATTAATTTCACTGTAACTTTGATAGCAGTTGATTCATAGAATCATAGGTTGGAAGGGACCTTAAAGATCATCTAGTTCCAACCCCAGAGCTGGACACAGTACTCCAGGTGGGGTCTCATGAGGATGGAGTACAGGGGAGAATCACCTCCCTTGACCTGCTGGCCACACTTCTTTTGATACAGCCCAGGATATGGTTGGCTTTTTGGGCTGCAAGCACACATTGACAGGTCGCGTTAAGCTTCTCATCAACTGACACACCTAAGTCCTTCTCCTCAGGGCTGCTCTCAATCCATTCTCCGCCCAACCTGGTTTTGTGCTTGGGATTGCCCAGACCCACGTGTGGGACCTTGCATTTGGCCTTGTTGAACTTCATGAGGTTTGCAGAGGCGCACCTTTCAAGCCTGTCTAGGTCCCTGTGGATGACATCCCTTCCCTCTAGCATGTCAACCACACCACACAGCTTGGTGTCATCGGCAAACTTGCTGTGAGGGTGAATTCAATCCCACTGTCCATGTCACCGACAAAAGATGTTAAACAGCACTGCTCCCAATACCAATCCTGAAGAACACCACTCGTCACTGTTTTCCACTTGGACATCAAGCTATTGACCGCAACTCTTGAAATGTGGCCATCCAGCCAATTCCTTATCCACCAAGTGGCCCATTGGTCAAATCCCTGTCTCTCCAGTTTAGAGACAAGGAAGATCTTCTTCATGAAGAGTCAGAAAATGAGGGAAACAAACAGATTTTCTTGCACATCAGTCCCGTGAACAGATACTACTGGGCATAGAGTGAAACGATGGCCAGTTGAAATCATGGGTGGCGTTGTTTTCAGTGAAACTGTGATTTGACCTGTATGTTTGTCACTGTGCACCCCTGCTGAGCACAAGTCCTTCCTCTAGCAGAAGTAGTGGCAGGTCTTTTGGCTTGGTGTCTGTCATACTTATGCACTGAAATATAGCATGTTTCCATTTGCAGTTAGTGGATTTTTTCTCTTAATTCCACACCTCACAATTCTACTAATTTGTCCTACAGTAAAATTTTTTTACAATGGTACTTTTGTGTTAGTATTTTCACCTCTGAGAGATAACTGCAGGCACTCCAGGTCAAATAAATCGGAAACAAAGCCATTGTAATTATAATATCTCTCTTAAAGATGAATCAGAATTTA
This sequence comes from Tringa tobata, assembly GCA_033628505.1. NCBI lineage: Eukaryota > Metazoa > Chordata > Aves > Charadriiformes > Scolopacidae > Tringa > Tringa tobata. The sequence goes on from JAHREE010000444.1 coordinate 4,154,418, forward strand.
TAAGAATTTGAGTCAAGTTAGTGGAAGCTATATATTTTCACTCAGGGCATAGGGCTTTCCTACTTCTAACTGGTCCATATGTAAAAAGCATATAAAAGTTAATCGGTTTTGCTTTGCTGCCAGTGTATTGTGTGCAAAGAGAGGCTTTAAACCACAGCTGTGCAATGTAACAATTGTGAACTTTACTGGGTTGCAGATGTGGGACATCAGTAAACTACATTAAATGTCGCTTAACTGAGTTTGAGAGGTAGAGTGTTGGATTACTTTTTAGTTAGTTTTTCAGTTGAGCATTTTACAGTTCAGTTTTAATTTTTCTTCACATCCCAAGTTTTTGTGTTACAGGACAAATGCAGTACACAGATACTCACAAGACTTGCTAGCGTTAGGGTTCAAAACATGCCCTAAAATAGCATTAAAAACTCATCTAGAAACAGAACCATCTATCGGATCAAAGTTAAGTTCTGCTCAAGCTTTGTATAAGACATAACAATTATTTACTCTTGAGAATAACTCCCTATAAATAAAGGGTGTCAGCGAATCTCTGGAATTGCATATGTCAGTAAACACAACAGCTGAGAAGGGTCAAGTTAGATTTATCACGTTTATGTTTGGTGAAGGGTGTTGCCCAAGCAGAACTCCACTGTTTTTATGAGACTTCACAGATTACGTTGTACTGAAAATGGGCAAAAGGCATAGATGTTTTTTTAATCTTACCTTGCCTTAATCTTACCCCTCAGAAGAGAGAAGATATATTTTCAATTCTCGTGTTTCTAGCCTAACTCCTCAATTCTACAATGAACGTTGTCTCACAGTAGTTGAGCAATAGTTAATCTTAACGCTTCATTGTGGAATATATATATGTTGAGGAAGCAAAAGATGCACAGATGTTACTGCTTTTTATATTAACTAGTATGTTAATATGTACTAGTATGGTAGGCTATGGGATCTCACTGTGCAACATATACAAAATCTAAATAGAGAGATATTCAGAGAACATTATACTGTAGCTGTTTTAATGAGTAGTTTACTCGGCAGTTTCCACAGGCACCATGAGCCGTAAGGTCAAACTGTGTCAAAGATGCTCGGTACATCATTGAAAGCATTCAGTAGCTCTTAAGATCAAATCCTAGAAGAGCAATTATTTTTAAATTTGCTAGTCAGTTTGCAGAGCAGATAAATTTATTGAATATTCAGATAACCTTGCTGGTTTGTATATCCATAATGGTTTTGGTGTGTCCTTTGCAAAGAACGTGCTTATATTTCCCACACTTTCAAAATAATTGGATTAGGGATTAATGTATGTAAGAGATGAATGTAGTTGGTGGAAAACAAACCTCTGAGCCCGTGATGGATTTTGTGTATCTGTTTTAGAGTATTTCGTACTCTGAGTGTGCTGTCTTACTATGATTTTGTACTTTATCCATTTTCTTTATTCTTTCACCCTACAACAAACTGTAAAGGTCAGTACTTTACTGAACCAGCATTACCATTTCACTTATTATTTGACTTTGTCTTACCTATTCCAACCTGACTTGGCTTGGCATAGGAGAGCTTATAACTGAACTGCCTGGACAGCAGGTCACAGTGTGTGTCAAAGACAGAAAATGCATTTGTGGGTGTTTGTATGAGTGGGTATTTGTATCAAGTATGGAGATACAAATATAAATGAGAATAATGTTTTGAAATGCCACAAAAATAACTGATTTTGTGCGATCTGTGACAGTGTGTGGAAGTACTGAGATCCAGAGGAGCAAACATTCAGTTGAGAAGTCTTTGAGAGTTGATTAAATTAGTAGTCAACGTCATTACTGCCTAGATTTCAAAAATGGGGAGGCCTTGGACTTTCATAAAGTTCTGTAACCATGTTTAATCCTAAATTAAGACTTCTAAAAGACAGCTTAGTGTCTTAACCACTGAGAAGGCTGATAGTCACAGTGAGGTCAGAGAAAATGTTCCTCCATTTTATTCCATGTGCTTTCAGTAAGTTTTTACCACTAAATTCATTGGGAATCTTTGCTGGCTTTAGAAGGCTTTTGATCAGACTGTGTTTGTATGGAGCAGCTTCAGCAGCAGGTCCTGAGTGATGGAATATATACCATAAAATATTTTATACATTGAATGGAGAGAGAACATACCCTGGAAATACAAACAGTGGGCTGGAAAACACAATCTCCTGGGTTTCCTGTTTATTCACTGTTCTTGCAGAAAATTATTTTGATGTCAGGTTAAAATGAGTCCTGTGAAGCTTAATTAGTGTTAGAGGACAGTCCTGAGATCATCAGAGATGAGACGCTGAGGTGTGAGCTGCTATAATGCTTGCTGTTGGTTCATGTTGGTGAGGGAGCATAGATAAAATACTGAGATAACTTCCATGTTCTTCATAATCAAACTCTTACTTTTCTAGATAAAGCATATATGATTTTGAGGAAAAAAAATATCTTACGTAACATGCAGAAAATGGATGTCAGTTGCATAAAACCATGAGGGAGACCAGAGCTGAATCAGCACGTGTGGTAACCATAGTTTCAACCTGTGTGTGTTTTTAGAAGTATTCTTCCACATAACTCTGGAAGAAGAAACTTGTCTGTCCTGAATAGAGCTGATTAAAGTAATGGAGAATTCCTCAACAGTGGAGTCTTCACAGAAAATACACCTTTGTAGCTTTCTTCTAATCTTAGTTACAGATGTGGTACGAGAACCAGGGCAATCTGCTCCGGCAACAGAAGACCTTGTGTTGATGGGGAGGTACTTTGTTGATGATAGATATTGTGGCATTCTGTACTGTCTCTTGTTCCCCAGAGATTTCAAGGTTTATTGTCCTGAGTAGATTACATACAGCAACATCAAATTGTACACTACCAAAGATGTCAAGGGAGGTGATTGTGCCCCTTTTCTCCACTCTTGTGAGACCCCACTTGGAGTACTGTGTACAGCTCTGGAGCCCCAATATAAGAAGGACGTGGACCTGTTGGAGTGAGTCCAGAGGAGTGCTACAAAGATGATCAGAGCGCTGGAGCACCTCCCATATGAAGACAGGCTGAGACACTTGGGATTGTTCAGCTGGAGAAGGGAAGGCTCCAGGGAAACTTTATAGCAGTTTTCCAGTACCCAAAGGGGGCCTGCAGGAGAGATGGGGAGGGACTCTTTATCAGGGAGTGGAGTGATAGGACAAGGGGGAATGGTTTTAAACTGAAAGAGGGGAGATTTAGATTAGATATTAGGAAGAAATTCTTTACTGTGAGGATGGTGAGACACTGGAACAGGTTGCCCAGGGAAGTTGTGGATGCCCCATCCCTGGAAGTGTTCAAGGCCAGGCTGGATGGGGCTTTGAGTAACCTGGTCTAGTGGGAGGTGTCCCTGTCCATGGCAGGAGGGTTGGAACTTGATGATCTTTAAGGTCTCTTCCAACCCAAACCATTCTATGATTGTATGTGGATGGAAGTTGCTAAGGACCGTATTTGAAAGAAATGGCCTGTGTCTTCTGAAAATGTATAAATCATAAAAAGCTGAGGGTCAATAGGACAAGAGGAAATGGTCTCAAGTTGTTTCAGGGGAGGTTCAGATTGGATATTAGGAAAAATTTTTCACACTGAAAGGGTTGTTAAGCATTGGAATGGGCTGCCCAGGGAAGTGGTTGAGGCATTCAGAAGACAGGTTGACTTAGTGCTTAGTGACATGGTTTAGTGATGGTTGTTTTATCAGATGGTTGGACTAGATGATCTTAAAGGTCCTTTCCAACCTAGACAGTTATGTGGTTCTATGATTCTGTGACTTTGTTCTCTGTAATGCAGCAGCTGGGACACTGACCAGATCAGGTTGTGGACAGCCTGTCAGTCAGGTCTGCAGCTGGTCAGGATGCAGACCGGACTAAAGAAAGTGCTGGGCATCAAGCAGTAGAAAACTCCAAGATTGTTTACACTGTAATTTCTAATTGCCTGTAATATTTCAGGAAATGTCTGCATTTCAGTGAACCCACTCCCAATCGAGTTGATGGCTACAGGAGTCAGCTTCAATTCAGCTGAAAATTGGGCATGCTGTTAAAGTAGCCACTAATACTCAAGGTTATGTTTTAGAAATATCTTGAGCACTGCTGCTAACTAATTATATACCATATTCTGTTCTTCTTTAGTAGGTGAGGGTAAAAGTTAAGACCTTTCTTTCTGAGATCACACATTTACATATCTTGGAATACAGCAGGCAGTTGGACCTTCATTTCATCTCAACTGCTGTCAGTGCCTTACTTCCCTTGTATTCTACAAGAACTCTACTGACCTACTCTGTTAGAACAGTATTTAAACATAGCAGTGATGATGTTTACAAGCAAAGTTTTATTTGTTGCTGTAAACATCATGCTGTGTGTTTGCCAGTGTTTGCCTCATTAATGTGGGAAGTGACCACTGAAGTATCTGCGATGTATGCAGCAGAAACTGCTGTATGCAATACTGCTGTATGCAGTATTCAGCAGCACTGAATTTACACTCAGGTTCTCCAGTCCCAGTCTAGCAATGTAAAGCTTTTAAGTATCTGTAAATATGATCTGTGTCTACTTCATGCTAATAAGGCTAAAGAAACCTTTAGTCTAATTGAGAATGAGGATCAGAGTTTGCCAGTTCACTGTGGCAAGGATTTTTCACTTCAAATAATCTGGGCCAAAAAGTACATCTTTTTTTCTCCTGAGGCGATTACTCATAATTAGATTATTCCCAGGTGGGCCTCACTATTACTAAGTTTTCATGGTTATCAGATTCTGTTTTGTAATATCAATCTGATTTTGAAAATACTATTTCTGATTTTTTATTTACTTATTCTGAATAGGAAGCAAAGTAATTCTCTTTTCAGAATAGGCAGCAGTGAAAGTTCTCTATATTGATAGTTGTGTTCCACAGACAATATTTTTATAAATATATTATTGTGTAAAATTGTGTAAAAGATGAGAAAATTGGATTCTTAGCTTTTTATTGCACAAGATTAGCTTAAATGCCTTCAGTGACTCAAAAGAACAGAGTTTTGATAGTCAGTGACCAGATTAAAATTAGTACCCAATAAAAAAGTACATGTATTCATTTATAGTTGAGCTAAGAAAAGCTTAGTCTTACAGTAGCAGAAGATGAAAATGCATTATGGAGATAAGCAGTCGACTTCCTTAGGCTAGATAAAATGTACTGAAAGGAAAGACGGAGAAGAATCTGTGTATGTCAGAGACGTTGTCTGACTGTACCTCTTCTGGAGTGGAAGTGCTTAGCTGTGATTAGAAGTAGTGTCAATGAAATATGAATGCATGGTAGCATTTCTGACCATATTATACTGTATCTACATGGTGTTTCAAGTAGCCCCTCTTTATCTGAACCAGAAGCATGAAAGAAATTAATAAAATATATGAGGATAAGGAAAGATCTTGTACTGTGCCCTTTATATAGTAGTAATATCCCTGGTACAGCTTGTACAGTAAGGTGACATTGTCACTAGGCTTTTTCTCTCTAAGTCACTTCCCAAACTGAACGTTGTATCTCAGCTTAATGTAATTCTTACCTGGCATGCTCTTACTTTGGGAGGAATGATCTATTACAGACATAACCAAAATGAGGTTATAAATACAGTGCTAATATTCCTAATATTTGCTTGATTCTACTTATATAACCCATCACCTAAGAATAATGAAGCACTGACAAACCGTTAAGTAACATCAGAACATCCAGCCAGAGAGTGTACTTTTCCTAATTAGTGTGGAAAGTCAACGGCTGGACAAATCATTACTTCGGCCAGATCACACAGTGAGGAAGTGCCAGGGATGCAAGTGAGAAGACAGGAATGCTGACTAGTCCTTTTTGAGATGTAGAGAGCACTGGCAAAGTCCAGCCTGACAGAAGACAACCCGTTTCTTCTTTCTATGCTGTGCAAATACCTGAAATACTTTCAAAACTTCTCCTGCTTGACTTTGCATAATAGAAGAGATAAGGTACTTGGACAGTATTCTCACCTACCTGAAATGAGGCATCAGTGAAGAGTATGTTTGTGGGGATGTGAGATCTCCTGTACAGCTTCAAGACAAAAGGAGTTTTGCTGAGCATTGTCACAGTGAGCTTAGCCAGGGAGTGCATAGATTTTTGTGCTGCTGCTTCTCTTTCTGTTGGAAGCTCTCAGAGCGCTTCACAAACTTTAATGGCTGAAACTTCTCAAAGCATTAACGACATTCCTAACTTTATTAAGCAGAGGGGAAAAAAAGAGAAACATCAGGGCTGACTGACTCCTCCACTGACACAAATGAATCCCAGAGACCTTAGTCCCTGATCCCTCAGACATGTAGGTAGGAGTCTTAATTTTTCAGATGAGCAGTGCTGTTGAACTGAAAAGGAAATGCATGTGAATAAAATTAAACTTGTACATGTTTTAAAGATTAGTTCTAATTTTAACCATTAACTTCTCTTCTGTCCCTCATGAATGACTTTTCAAAAAAAAATGAAGAAAATTTTGAGAGGGTTTTAAATTGCTTAATCAGTCCGTTTTATGGAGTTGGATTTTAGTGTAGGTAGTATTTTATTTAGGTCTACATGGATGTCACTTGTATTTTCTCTAAAGTGTTGACCATATAATAGGTGTGAAGTTAGACTTCTGAAAGGCACAGCGTGGTCTTTTAACCTTTAACCAGTTTAACCTTTCAAGGAACTCATGGCAGTTTTAACTGGCTACGTTATTATCTAAAAACGTTTGTTCTTCAAATATTGATGTTCTTCACGAAGTGGAATAACAATTATTTTTGGTGTGTAAAGTAATAAATGACCTTCTAAATGAAAATCAAATGCAGGGACAGGTACCCAATGTTTACTGACTATAAACACCATGCTAACTCTGGGTGAAACATTTTTTATTATGTGGGCTAATTTTCAAACCACAGTTGTTCTATTTATTGGTTGTAGTGTCTGAGACATGTTAAAGATAGGTAGTTATTTTCCTGAACATGAACTGCTTGAGATGACTAATTCACAAATTTTTATTGAAGCATCATTTTGTGTTTGTGTTTGATCCGGGAAAGAAAATCCTAATAACACTTTTTCTATGAATTTCATCTGATGCTACAAGTCAGAAGTTAGGTAGTAATTACATAGGAATTCACTTGACACATGAAATAAGCACTGATAAGAATTCATTCCTAGAAGGAAGTAACTAAAGAATGAAATCACAATACATTTTAAGTAGGAACTAACCACTTCTGGGAGTCTTTTTGTTTCTGAAGTCATTACAGATTTTTGGTTAATAAAAAAGCTTATTTATTTGCTTGGTTTGCCACATGAGATTAAGTTTAGTTTTAGTTTTGCATGAGGAACTAAGGAAGAGCTAAGGGATATTAATTATGAACCCTAGAAACCTAACGCCAGCAGTGAGTATGGTGAGCCTTGAGCAACTATCTTACAATTCTAAATTTTATTTGGTTGTTAGAGTTTTCTAACTTCTTATAAAATGCAACAACATTTTAGTAATTTTAAACAGTCTGATTAATTTTTTTTCTTCTCCCAACTCTTCTGTTTTATCCCATGTTGTATCATCAGTTCTCCAGTGTGAGGCTTTCAAACTTTAGATTTGCTAATCTGAAGCCTAGCCAAAAACAACCTTTCCAGGTTATCTACTTTAGCCAAAAACGGCACAAAAGAGTAATTTCTAACATACAAAAGTATCAAAATTACAGCTAAGAGAAAAATAAACCTGACTACTTGCTCATTAAAATCCTTATTTTAACCTTAGAGAGAGATGTGTATATAGTGTATGTACCGTGTGTGTATATAGATACAAGATATACAAGATTTTCAAAACAGAGTTGCAGTTCTCATTAGCCTACACGTTAGAGCCTAAAGCGGTTTCCAAAAACATGGACATACCTTGTGTTCTGCACTGTGATTTAAACTGTCAGGTAACATACACTATTAGATCTGGCAATGCCATGCCAGTTTTGCAGCATTGTGTCAACCCCGGTGCCAGCACCTTAAAGGAGAAATACTTTCTAAAATGAGTACAGAATGTTTGCATCACTCCAAAGACTGTCGTTGCTGTGTTTGAGTGCTGGCCCCCAGACTGTTTTCAGGGGATTGGTGTTTTTCTTATTCAGAGAAAAGTAAGAGCAAGAGTTCCCTTCAGTGTTCTGTGGATACTGGGCTTGCTCTGCTCCCCTATGGAATAATTACCAGCGACTAAGTGTTTTTGGTTCTCGTTTTTCCGTCCTGCCTCCTTTACCACTTATGTAATAAATAGTTTAGCAAAACTCTGAAGACTGTTTAGAGTTACTGACTTTCTGTAAAGCAAACAGCTAAACACTGGAGTTGATGCAAACAAGGCACTTAGCATCTGAAAGAAGTGTTAACACTTTATTTACATTTAAATTAAAACGGACACTTATTTATGTGTCCTGGTTCTGAAAGGTGTGTGGTACATCTGCAGAGGCCTATTGTTTATTCATGCTGTAAATCCTTTGAAATGTGTTAAAATGCTTCCCACTCATTATAAAAATCCTGCCACCCATGGATTAGGGCTTTGATGTCACCAATCCTGCTTCAAAGGGTTCTTTCAATGCTATTAATCACAGTTTAGCCTCTGAAGATATAGCCAGAGAAAACATTTGGACATCTTGTGCTAGACTTGCTAAAACTTTGAAATATACAGAGTGTCTTGCATATGCACAGTCCCGTATCACTTCCTCTCTCTTCTCTGAGCCTTTATTTTGGAAAGCTATTTTGTGATGACTTTGGCCTACAAGTACAGAGGAAAAAGTTTAGAACACGTCATACTGTATATTTAAAAACAGACGTTCGTCTTTCAGTTCACACCACAATATGTTTTTGCCTGAGGAATTGAGTCAGTCTTTAAAAACCCCAAGGGACAATAAGATCGGGGATTAAGCAGGCCTATATGTCAAAAGGTCAGAAAAAGATAGTGTCTTATCATTTTCTCATCTCTTTCATTAGTTTGTGAGCTTAAGGTGCTGTCTAAACACTTCAGGATCCACATGATTTCATAGAAACAAGATTGTTTCTGCTGTCTTTTTCTCTTTTAAATCTCTCAATGAGTCACAGGGAAATTGATTACTAGTGATTGAGCTGTATGCCTTTGTGCTGTCCTTGTTTTCGTCAGCTCAGTAGCTAAGGTCAGTGACATACCACCTTATCACTGACTTTTTCCTCCCTTTTAAATCAACACTGCACTCTGTCATGCCTGTGCTGAATGCTCCGTAGGCACAATTGGTAATGACTGGGGTGTGGAAGAAGTGTGGTGGTGTCTGCTATTTTTAGCGCTATTGTACAAGCTGATTTTCCACCGTACAACTTTTTCCCTGCTAAGCTTCTTCAACAGTTTTTGCAGTATGTATTTCTTTCTTTTTGAACAGGTAACTTGGCACAGGCAAGAGCCAGAGTGACGGCAGCTTCTAGGTCTTTGCCTCCACAGCTTAGTGCTGGGCGTATCAAGGTTAGTAGCATTCCCTTTGAAGACAGGCAGTTGTTCATAAAATATTACAGCAGGACTATGGACATGATGCTTAGGTATGTAGGTGTACAGTGAGGCTCTTACTAAATAAGAATCTGCCTTAATACCAGAAAACATGGACCTCAGCAGGAAGCAGTTTCCAGTTTTAGTGAGGACCCTGTTGTAGAAAACAACAAAGAATCAATTTACTACTGATTAGTCTTTAAACTTATGGAGTGAAATCTCAGTCACATTGATATTGATAGCCATATTCCTTTTGATGTCAATGGGGTCAAGGTTTTTCTCTGGCAATTTTGGCCTAGAAAGATTTAAAGAGGTAAAATTTAAATAGTGTGTTTAACAGTATGAAAGGCAAGCTAAAAAAAAAAAAACACCACAAATGATCCATTCCTTTTTTATTCAACTTGCAAGTGAAAAAACAGGGGACATTTGTGACTGAGAGATGGCCAGAAAATAATGACTTGGTAAAACCACTATTCTTTAAAAAGAAGAACTCTAGAATTTAAATGCTGCTGGATTTTACTGTAAAAGTATGTGGCATAATTGCAAAAGGATGTGATAATTTATTGCAGTTAATAGGGTGTGTTGCCAACTGAGTACACTTAATTTGTGAGGAAAACTCTTGTGCCTCAAGCTTATAGCAAGTACACACCCTCCCTGCCCCTAAGTAGTACTGTTAGAGTTTGGTTAGTGAAGGGTTTGGAGTTTGTTTTTCACTCCAAAGCAACAGTAATAATTTTTTAAAACAAATGTGATAACAGCAACTGTTCAAAAGTCTACAGAATTTTATGTTCTGGGTTTTCTATTTCTTTTCATTCTCTCCTGTTATTAGGAGCTCATGCTGAAATGTTGATACAGTAATTCATGTTACCCAGACCTCTGTATCCTTCACTGTACCTGCAAATACAGATGTGGGTTTCAGAGATTTATTTCCTCTCTGGTATAAACACTTTCAGTGCTGAAGGACAGATAATGGCCTTTCCAATTTTCTTGTATTATATACACATTGTCTTCCACATTCAGCTATAATCAGCATAAGCTTTCTAAGCATGCATTTTATTGATACAACTGGAATGGAGTAGAGCAGCTCTCTTCTAAAGCTTTAATAAACACAATCAGTTATACTAAATAGTGTTTAAGTGGTTTTTACTCTTCAAATTTGTATAGGAGCTAAAAGACGTGCAAAGTGCAGCACTATTCAGAAAATGTTAATTGAAAGATTTTTTGGCTGAAAAGAATCTTTCTTGTAATTTCATAAAACTTCAAAAACAGATTCAGGTAAAATATTTTAAATTACTATTTTGCAGTTTGTTAAACAAATCCAAACGTAATAATTTTGTTTGGAAGTTTGGAAATTTTCATTTGTTATTTCATTGATGAGCTTTTTTGCTTAATGTATTTTTTGGGTTTACAGTATTTCATACCATGCCAGCAACAGGTGTGGTCAATATGTGAAAGTAATAATTTCCAGTGACTTCATAAGGTGACATGATGTCATAAATTGGTCTTTTAATATTGTTTCAAAACTATCATAAGCAATTGTTTTTACTGATGGAACAGTTTGTCTTTTCTAGGTCAAGCTGTTTTCCATTTCAGTTGTAACCGTATAAATGTATATTGTACGTCACTACTACTGTCATGTAAAAATGTGACTCAACAGTTGAAATACTCTTCATTTTAGTTTGAAGAGAGCAGCTAGTGATTTAAAACACAAGATTATAACATGACATTCTGATTATGTTCTATCATTTTCTGACAAGCCAGTTGCGATAAAGCCTATTGCCTGTTGTACGTGGGATTATTGACCTACCATAAAACTGCATGGCTTCAGAGACACACAGTGTTATAAATTAACCAGAGACAAAACTTCTAAAAATTATTACAGGAAAACCTCTCTAGCTTCAGGGTCTATCAGAATTTTTCTAATGGAAACTTCAAATATTTCTTGTCAAAAAGATCTGGAAATTGATCCTAGTCCTTATGGATTGTACAGACCTGAATTTGCAACATCATCCATCGAAAAAGGAATCTCACAATACATGTTTTACCTTGATTTTCTGATAAAAAGTGTCTTATATCTCCTCTGTGAGTTTTTCTGACCATCTGTCTTTCTGTGTGTTCGTTCCCTTCCCCCCAAAAACCCCCAAAACAAACCAAATCCCTTTTGAACCCAGCAGGCTGTAGTAAACCATATTTGACAGACTGGCAGTCTGAAAGATCATAAGATTCTACAGGTTTGGTGAAAATAAGCAGCTGTGAAAAGGAGATGCTTTCGGTATACTACTGCCCAAAAGGCAGAACATAAGCCCTTATTGGCCTTTATTGGCCAGCAGAGATTCCAGATGTGACTGGGAGATTGTGACGTGCTGAACGTCCAACAACAATATCACTAAGAGACTCTGCTATTCTAGACAGACAAGAATCCACTTTAGAAGCTCAAATTCATGGGCATTTTGGGCTTCACTGCAGTCCTCAAACTATTTGCTGTTGGTCTTGATTTGGTGTTCTTTATGATTAAATTGCCTGTCTTTTAATGTTAAATGTTACCCGTTATTCTGAACTTTACTGTCAAATTTCACTTGTGTGGCTTTGGTCTTCTACCTGACCTTTACTAGAGATTTAGGTATCAATTCTTAAAAAGCAGTTGTCTTTCCAAGATAGTTTTGAAACATTCCTGTATCCTTCCTGGTGGACAAGCCTGCTGTTCTGATTACGTCATTGATGTTTACTTTGTCAGGTGACTTCTTAAGATGTTTGATGTTATCTGTGCTGATAAGGCATTTTTCCTGGGATATATTACAGAGTTTTCTGTTAACATAGTTAAAACAGAAATCCAACTGCGTCTTTTTCTTTTTTTTTTTCCCCTCTTGTTAGTTTGAGATGCGTACTAATGCATGTACACCACTCTGGGCTAGAACATCACAGATTACAAAAACATACTGAAATTTTTATGGTCACTCTGATGGAAATCTGTCTCTCTTTGCACCATCTGTATTCTCCATCTTGTCTTCACAAGTTTTCTTTTGATTTCTTCCCCAACACAAAAGCCATTTACTTGATCTATTACTACTTAGTGCTTCATTTCCTTTATATTTTGCATGCAGTCTCCTAAATATCTCCTGAAGGTAAGAGACACAGTTACTTTATTGAGAACTATAATCTTTCAGCAATTACTTCTAGTGTTCAGAAGAGTGGTCTTAAGTCAGTGAGTGTTGGAAATGATCGAATGGAGCAAAGTCCAGGAAGTGTAGCACAGGTGCTGACAACAGCATTATCTGGTTTATACAAATGCCACCTGGTCAGAGCAGATGGTAAACTGCCACAAAGCAAGTGAATGCTAAAATGTTGTTAATGCTCCATGCAAACAGGATGCTGGTTGATTTTCTTTAATTTTGTTGAGCTGTAATACAGCAACACAATCTGCTTGTGATTGGTAACCATGGTTATACTCATTCATAAATTCTGGTTTCATTTTGATAAGAACAGCTGTACTGACAATATAACTAAAATATACAAGGAGCAATATGTTTGCTGTCCATGCATACCCTCTAAAAATAACTCTTCTGAAATGCTGAAAAACTGTTATTTGAAGCTATGGCAGTTCAGCAGACTAAGATTGCTGAAATTCTTGGCATCAAAATGGCAATGTAAAGTAATTAACAGTAACCACAACAGCAGAAAGGAAAAGGCTTATACATTCTGAGATTACCCACTTCATTTGCCACTTGTTACCCAACCACAACATTTTTTCCATACATAAGCAAAATGAAGCAGCTTTTTGCTAATTTACTTCCTGGTAATTATGAAAATGGTAACTCTTCTTCTATAGAAAGTAAGACCTGATGGAGTTCATTGTAGTGGTGTTAAGAGGAATACTTTTTAGGAATTAATTCATAAAGCATTGCATTTTGAGAGCTGCTTCATTGGCCTAGTGTTACACTGTCCTAACAAAAATGTGGAATCATTCAGAACACTTAGAGTTTGCTCTGAAATCAGTGCGTGTCCTGCATCTGTTTGAAGCTGGCCTTTGTACCTCTGATAAAGTACTCAGAAGTACTCATACCTGAAGGAATGGCTATAACAAAAACTGAACCCAGCTTTCATGGGCGAGGTGGGGTGGATCCGCAGTGTTTCTGGAAGAGCTCTAACATCTGAATTTTGTCTCCCAGGTTGACACGATGGAGGTTATGCGACACCCTGAGGAAACAACTAACATGAAGCGGCAAACTATGGCTTCCTATTTTAGGGTACAAAAGTTAAATTGTAAATAAATGCTTTGGTGATAAGAACAATAGGTATATCTAAAATACTTTTGGGATTGTGATATCGAAGAGAATAAGAAGAGAGTTTTTTTTATTCTGTTGAGAGACCTTTGTAGCCTCATAAATTTTCTTTCATAAATTTCCTTTTCTTTTTATTTCCTCATACATAAACTTTAATAATTTTGCTGAGTACATTGATAACAGGATCTAGAATCTAGACTATTTCCATGTGAAATGCTGGAAGTCTAGAACAGGCCTCTTTATGAACAGAAAACTCATTTTTTGCAAATAAAATAGCTGTCATTACTATAACTTTAATATTTTTTCACAAGCTCAGGCATGCCTACTTTTAAAGATTAAGGTTTGTCATTTGTGATAATAAGTAAAAACAATTAATCTTTTGGAAGTGCTGTTATAAATCATATGGGTTGTGATTTTATCAGTAGTAATCCTTTCTGGCGTAATGTGTACTCTGCATATGTGTTTAAATCAAACAGGTATGGAAAAAGCATTGAGAATGTTGGAACTGGAAGGTTAAGACTCGGGAAACACACATACCAATCCAAGGCTCTTGGTTAATGTTTTTTTTTTCCTTGCAGTCATTGCGGAGTGGAAAAGTTTTGAGCTGTTGGTCCTTGGGCTGCACTTGTACCAGGTTCACAGTGCTGTTCTGGCCATTGTGGGTCAAAGCTTTGTGCAGTGTTTTCTTTGTCGTGCAAAATAGTGTAAGGAAGGCTATAGAGGAAGCTGATATATACTGAGATGTTGCCCCAGTGTAGAGGGTACAAGAGCACACAGCCAAATTTGGGAACCTAGAGGCATCATTGTGTCTAGTAATACAAGTATGGATGTAAAGTGTTCTAGCTTACTGCAAAGTGACCACAGTCCACTTGGAATTGTACATGATTTTGAGAGTGAGTACATTTGCAACAACTACTGATCGTACAGTGAGTTAATGAGGTGAGGATGGAGCAGAAGTATCAGTATTCGCAGGAGTCATTGGAAAATGTATGATCTGATCACACTTTTCATTTTAGTGTAAAATGCAATGAAATAAATTGTTTTCCATGTCCACGACGGATAGGAAAAGAAGTAATGGGTCTGTGTTACAGCAGGAAGATTTAGGTTAGATATTGGGAATGATAGGAATAGTCATGATAATGTAGCACTTCAGTAGATTGTCCAGGAAGATTGTGTAGTCTATGCCCTCAGTGATTCTGAAAAATGGATTAAACGGAGACATGCCTGAAATGGTGCAGACACATGTAGTGTTCGCTTTGGGCAGAGGACTGAACTGATGACTTCTTGCAACCCTTTTACCATGATTTTCTGTGAATTTCTGTGATTGATTGTTTCACAGTAAAGCTTGTTCTTCTGTTGGGGATATTTGATTGGTCAAATGTTCCTACAGTAGAATTACAGTTAGGACATTCTTCAATTAATTTTTTTTTAATATGGGCCTTCTTCAACTACAGAAGTGTAGCATAACGAGAGATGAAGAGAAAGGTGTATGAAATAAGAACTAGAATAATATTTTTTTTTTTACACTTGAAAACTTTTAACAGGTTCTGGGTTTTAAACTAAAGCTTAAAAATTAATAAAACATTAATGCAGATTAACATTAGAGATTAAAATGTGATCAATCATTATATACCGTTTACAGATACATATCTCCTGCTTAAGAAGTTCCATTGCAGTTTTTTGTCAAGTGTATGCCTCTTTTTTTATTTTCCTCACTAGTATTCCCTCATGGATCTTTTATCTAAAATGGTTGTTGGACAGCCTCACTTTATCCGCTGCATTAAACCTAATGATGATCGAGAAGCACTGATATTTTCTCATGAGAGAGTTCTACTGCAGCTACGATACACCGGAATTCTGGAAACTGTCAAAATACGTCAAAAGGGGTATTCTCATCGCATCCTCTTTGAAGAGTTTGTAAAAAGGTAAGACTTCTGTAAAATAGCTGTTGTTTTAAAACTTCGTTCAATAAAATATACTATACATTTAAGTGCAGAAAGTTATACGAACATTGGTTTGTCCATGTATGGTCTGATTCTCTGATGAGAGCAGTGGCTAGCAGAGATAAAGACTACAAGAGATATCTGAGCTCTAATGGAAAAAAGTCAATGTGACTTTGACCAGCAGTGAGCACTTAATATTCAGTAGCAAGCCTGTCCCCATGGTTCCTTCAGTAGAGCAACAAGTGGAAATTATGCATACAAGGATTTGTATACAAGGATTTGGAAGGTCAGTGACCTTCAGCCATCATATGAGAAATGTGCACATGCTTAAGAACGAACTGATATAAAAGCTTTGGTTTTTTAAAAAAAAAAAAATATCCAAGGAGAGTGTTAACTTCAAGCTTGAAAACTTTAATTAGATTAGACAAAAAAAAAGGAATATTCCAGGGAAATTTTCAGGGGAAATCGATTGATTTCAGACATAACACATTGTAAAAAATGATTTCAAATATGTTTATGAATAAGGTATCAAATTTGATTTGTTACATCCTTTATTGTGTAGAAAAGTCATAGTGGAAAAACCTAAAGCATAAATTCCAATCTGGGATGTTGTACTGGTGTAGTTCCCCATGTAGAGGGTCTTCACATAAAAAATTTTTGCTGTTACCTACCCGTTTTGCCCTTACACCTCTTCTTCTTACACCCTTTTCACTTCTTTCCCTCCCCTTTTCCTCATTTTTTGTCATGTCAGAAATTATGTAAATTCAGCTGAAAAGAGCGACTTGTGCTCTGGAGAAGGTCAAGAGCATGTGCCCATACATTGACATAAGCCTAACAATGAAGAGATGCAGTACATTGGTGTAACTGGAAAAAACATTCATGTGCAAGAAAGACCTGTGATGTAGAAATATTCCTTGTAATATCTTCATAGCCTTGTAGTCGTTTATCTTGGAGGTATATGAATTATAACCAGATCTCTGTTCACCTGAAACCTTGTCTGGCTATGATACTACCTTTAATACTATTCTAATTCTCAAAAAGTTATAAATTTGATTGAGGAAATGCTATTGGCTTTAAGATGACAATATGTTTATGTGATCATTATAGTTTTCTCTAGATTTAAAATATTGTTTTTGTGTAGTAGTTACTGTTTTCCAGTCTTTAGGCTTGGTAATTCAATAATGGAGCAGAAGCAGTACTGTTAAGCAATCAACTACTCAACAGTCAGAACAAGTAGTGAATGGGTAAATCAAGCATTTAGTGATATTTTCTGAACTGGAGGTTGCTCATCTGGACAATATAGAGTTAATGAATCTACTGAAAGCCAGTCATTCACATGATGCTAAAGGGAGGGAGCTGGTTATGTTTTTGAGAAAGAAAAGACATAAACAGTTTCACAGGCCTTTCTAAAAAGCAGAGATTGGGTAAGTTTACACGTGTGTAGGTCAGTCATTTGGTCTTAGAAATCTGTGGTCCTTGCATTGAGAGATGATGAACTGTTGCTTAATCAATACATTCTGAAAAAATACGAATTTTTCTGATTTGTAATATACTAGTATTCTAAATGGATATGTAATAGGAAAACACTAGAGGTACATATCCTAGGAAGGAAAACTAACATGTTCATTTGTCCATCAAAGCAATTTAATTTTCAGACGTGATTTCCCCTCACCTTTTTTTGTGTGTGTTACGTGACTAATTTTAGTAAGGCCACACCATTCTAAAGCAGGTTTAACAAAGAGGATAATTTTTGTGATCCCTAATGCGTCTTTGCAATGTACTGAGGAGGCTGAAGGCAGAATTATTAACATTAACTTTTATCCAATTTACACATAAGTGAACTAAGATTAACTCCACTGAAATTAGTGTAAATTGAGAGGAAATTAGGCCTCCTCTTATCAGTAGATTCTTTTCATTCAAAAGTGCACTGAATTTGGATACAACCTTGAAAAATAATGGTAATAAAAGCAGCGCTGACTGTAGCTTTCCATTCCTGCAGATAAGGGCAGGTTGTGCTTAACATCTTGTCAGATACTCCCCAAGTTTTTAGTCCAACTTCATGTAATTCTTTCAGGAAAGAAAGTCAACATGACAAGGGAAGTGGGGGAGAGATTTAGCAATTTGCCCAGCAGCATAGAAGACCTCCTGAGTTCAGAATATAAATGGGGGAGTGGGAGAGGGGATGTTCTTGCTCCTTTGTTCAGTTCATGCTTTATTTTTAAACAATGCTTAAAAAAGCCATCAATGGAACAAGAAACATTTTTCTTCAGCTTACAGCTGTGACTAGGCAAGTGTTTTTAGGAACTAAGTAGTTGAATACATAAAAATGTTTGAGAAAACAGGTCAGATGCTAAACAGATTGGCACTTCTTTGTTCATAATCAAAAAGACATTAGGGAAGTATGAACAAGAGTTTCAAAATGTCAGTAAATGTGAGGATATCAAAGATTTTCTAAGCCAGCAAGTTAATTGGTATTTTGATCCTTTTGAGCAACTTAACAACAAAATGGATGAGCCAGCACTTTTTCTCCCTTGATGTTATTAAACAAATAGGTGTGTTTCTTATCTGCCTGTTCAATAATGCTGTTTTGTAAACTCTTAGCCGGAAATATGAGGACAAAACAATCAAAGGCAGGGAACAGAACCATTCAGGGTTTATCAGGTGGGAGGTAAACAAAAGATAAAGCTCTGTCTAATGTTACTCTTTACTGTCTTCTGTTTTTATGTAGAACAAATTATTTCAGTGTTGCAAACCTGGAGGTAGTTTATTGGGTTAAAAAATAGATGGTGAGGAAAAGACTTAATTGTAACTCATTCACACAATGTTTCTCCAGCCAAGTGTTCAGCCATCTATTTTGCGCATATAAATATGCATTTTCTTGTACTTAAAGCAGGAAAATGTAATCTGCAGCCCCTGTAAACAATCAGGCACTCAGGCATTCAGACTTGTCAGGTCTCAGGCACGTCGTCTCCATTGGCCTTGTTTTTCACCCTGAGCCATCATGTGTCTGTCTTACGTGTTTGCTGTGAAGCAGCATGGACCCTTTCTCAGGCTGGAATCCCAGGTTTCACACACAGGTTATTAGGCTGATCAGGCAACCTGGTGTGCCCGGCTTGTGGGCCACATAGTGACCGTGCACCGCACAGCAGCTAAGGGAGGTGTTCTTTCTAGCGGGGACCTGCACAGAAAGTCCCACTGGATGGGGCACTCCTTGTTGTATCCGAGTGCCCAGGCCCTTGGAGGTTCACGTGACATGATGTGGTATGCAGGTGTGTCCTCACCATGCATCCCCCAGCTTTTATGTAATGTGGCATATGCTGTTCCATGGCTTGAAAGTTAAGAGACTTGAGGGTCTAATGGTGCTAAATTCTGGCATGCTTGAACTGCCTTATAAGCATGTAGGAGTGTTTTGAGAAGTTTTGTACAAATTGCATTTAAAGATTGTCTTTGTTCTTCTCTGCCCATTTACGTTCTGCATTAAAGTTCTTTGTACTGCATTAGGATGCAGAATACAGTTTTCTTATAAGCGCTACCTCCTCCACAGTAGCCAGATGATGTCACTCAGATCATATGCTCATGGCCATACCAGTGCTATTACAGTAACAGTGATCTGGTGAAGTTGGTTCTGCTTTTTCAGTCTCACAGTACAAATTTGCATAAGATCACTGTTGATACACCTGGGACACACAGTCCCTGAACTGTCAGTGTTACGTTTCTCATGACCATATAAAGCCTCCTTGACCTTAATGAGTCACATTCTGCATTGAGTGGAGCTAGGAATAAAAACTGGTCAAATATTGCAAAATCCTGTAAGACATGTTACCTCAGTATGTGCTTTCTTCTAACCCCAAAAATTCAGTGGTGGTAGACTTCTTTATTATTCAAAAGCAAGGAAGCGCTGAATTAAATTAGAAGTCAACAGTTTTGCTACAGAGAAAAGAAATGCTTGGCTTTAAAATGTTGCATTTTTAATGCAAACATACTTTTAGCACTGAGTCTGCACTGTGCCAAAGTCCCTGAGTGATTTCTAGAAACAAAATTATCACATTTTTCATATTTGATTTTACCATTATCCATGGAAATGTTTGTTATTTATTTCAGTGGCTTTAAGATTTCACCAGATCTGTATAATGTTCCTGTACACTTTAAATATGATAAACTACTGTACATTCCACATATGCTTTCTAGACAGTTGTCATTCACAGAACACTGGTAAACAGTTGCAGGATGGAGAAGATACAAAACATCTAGGAGTGAAAAGTCTGATAACCCCTTATGAATTGTATATGCAGAATGGACCAAATTATGCCTTTCTGAGAGTATTTCTGTGATTCAGTGTTTATCTGATGATTCACAACATAGATGTTAGGTATCTGTTACTAAATTTCAAAAGTATTTTACATGTTTTTTCATTATTCATTTACTTTTTTTCATTCATACTCAATATAGAGTCACATGTAATTAATTGTATGAATTCAGGTGCAAAAGTTTCTGAAAGAAATGAGATACAAGCAATACAGGTTAGGAATTTTTGGAAGTCATTTAACAGCTCTTTCAGTGCTAAAAACATGTGCTTTTTAAACTTTCCAACGCCAGGGCTGAGAAGGAACAAACATCTTTTGGAATGTTGCGAATCTCCCTACTATTGCTGGGGGTCTAGCTAGAAAGGTATTTTGTCCTCTTGCACCTCATGCTTTTCACATATCATTGTCCATTCTCCACCTCAGGCCAGTATATTTAGTGCAAAGACTTTTTTAAGGAGGAAAAGGGTTAATCATTACTTTTTTGAGTTAATTGTGTAGAATTTATGCTGCTTTTAAGTCTGAAATGTGAAGGGAACTTTAGTAAGAGACACTAGTATAGTAGTTAATGGTGCGGTTCAAATGCTGTTTATTGAACAGCTCCACAGTTCACCCTTGAAGGAGGGGAGAGAAATTGAACCATTTGTTTACAATCAGTTTAATCTAAAACCACCAACACTAAAATCCATTGGCCATAATCAGATAATTAATGCATAGCATCATTTTGAAATTTCCCATATCTTAGCATACTTGGATGTTTTTAATATTCAACCTTAACTCTGCATGTCCTATCTTTGCAGTTGTTGATTTGGAGATAAATCAAACTTTAAAAAATGTTAATTTATGGCTAATAACTATGAAGTACAGTTAATCCCATTTTAATGTATGTTTTGTCTGGAATACTATTAAAATCCATGAAGGATAGTTTGTAGTGCAGTGTAAGAACCACTGGTTAAGAAATATATAATTCCAAAGTTTCTTCAGCTCTGAGAAATTAGCTCTTTTGAGGGTAAATTACATTTCTCTTACTCAGTCTTACTGCTGCTGAGAGTGTGTTTAGTCAAGTACTTTTAGGAAACATGTAGATGAATATGTGTCATGCAAAAGAAATTTTCAAGCAGGATGTATAACCCAAGAAAATAATTTATTTTTGCACAAATATGTGCATGTTTATGAAGCAACGCATGAAGGACTATAAACTTTATTTTTAAAATTATAAATAAAAGTATTGGCTTAACATAGAAGAGCACTGAAGTATTCCAGACTACTAGATTTTTCTGCTGGAATAACAAGTGCAAATATGGAAATAAAAAAGTAGAGTTATGAAATTTTCATCTCATCTGGAAACAAATGTGATTTCTAGCTCTGCTTTTCTGAATTAAGTATCTGGTTTCTTCTCTTGGTTAAGTGTCGTAAATAGAGGTCACTCTGTGATCTCTGTACAGTAGATTTACATAAGTATGATAGAGATGAAATTAGACCAATAAATCAAAATTATTAGTTCTCATTGCATATAACCCAAAGTTTTGGGTGCATTCCCAGACATTTTCTTTACAATTTCACAAGGTACAATATTTGCAGGCTTTTACTAGATACATTAACATGATACATTTTACCTTCCTCCCAAATATTCCATATATTCCATTACTGTGCAAAGATTTTTAGATTAGGTAAAATATTTGGATGACACTATGTGGCACATTCTGCGCTGCCATACAGTTATCCTGAGCACATCAAGTCAACTACTGTTGCATCTGCAGTTCTGTGATTCAGTCATGAAAACAGGCACCAAATAGAAAACAAAGTGTTTGCTTAAAAAAAATACATGGATTTGAGCTTTGGAACACCAATCTAGAGACCAGAATGCACGCTCCAAAAGCAGTTCTGGAGGAGAAATGATCAAAAAGAAATTGCAGGTCTCATATTGCTAGACTGTTATGGTTTAAGAAAACCCATAACAATTTATGGTCATTTAGACAATTATTCTATCACTCGATGACCCCTCCCCACCCAGAAAGGGGAATTGGGGAAAGCAAGGAAACGCCAGGGTTGAAATATAAATAGATTTAATAGGATAAGACTAAATAATTAAAAGTAGTACTAAAGAACCAGTATTAATCCTGATACTAACAAAAGATATACAAGAATTACACTCAGCCAATTATATCAGTAGGAAGCTGTGCGCTCCTGGCAGTGGACAATAAATGTCAGACGTTGTGAGCACAACGGCTTTGGGAGGAAGGGAAGGGCTCAAGGGTACATCACTGGGGCAAGGAGTTCTCTGGACCACCTCCATCAAGGGAGAGAGAGAGCTATGCAGCAAACTTTTCTGATTTATATTGAATGTGATGTTCATGGCATGAAATAATCCTGTTGGCCAGCCTGGGTGAAATGCCCAGGCCTTGCTCTTCCTCGTCCCTGCACGTGACAAGGCTCGAAAACACTGAGACCTTGAATCCCACAGAGCCTGGCTGGCTGTAAAGTAAATATTTTCACCAATTCAGACACTAGAGTCTTCTAAAGTGCAGTTTTCCCCAGCATTAGAAGAGAAGTTAGTGCCGTGTTGCTCAACCCAGGACACAGACTTTATTTCTGATGAGTTGAGTCATTTCTGCCTTATTTTTGATGATATAACTGAAAAGGAACTGAAGACCTGATGTTTAAAATCTGGTATCTCGCCGTGTTTAACCAGTTATAGGAGTCTGCTGTGCAGTGGTCAGATCAATCAAAACATTTGGAAAAACACCTTTTAGAGGAAGTTTGTATGAAATATTGAACATACAGAAACTGAAGTTATTTATTTGCGTGGTTTATAAAGTTACTGTTATTCTGACTTGCTTTCTTAGAAGACAGGTAGATTTAAATTTACAAAAAACTTTTGTCAAAACAAGATTTGATAAGGTAAATGGGCCTTGCTTTATTTATATTTTTCTTCTGAGTACCAAAAGCAACTACATTCCAGGTCATGAAAAAGAGCTAATGGAGAGGGTACTACATTTGAAATATATTGAAGGTTGTCATAAGCAAAACAGTATAGTCAGGCCTGAAAATTGCATAGCTCAAAATACTTTTTAGCCAGGTATTTGTTGCAGATAAAAACTCAACTTCTCACTAATTAGACGTCATTGATAAATTGATTGAAAAATTATGAGATCCTCCTTGACTATTCTATTGCATCAGTGCTATCTAAAAACTGTTCTGTGGTTTTAAAATTCACAGCTGCAACATGCCTTAAAAGATTTATGAACAACCAGAAAACTGATATTATCCCTCATTTGAATCCTTTCTTTCTTCTAAGGAAAGGAACTGCTTAAGTTACATACATGTGTAAATAAGATGGCTATCTGAACTGGCTTTTGAAGCAAACAGCAATTTACTATTCGTGCAACTTCCCTGATCTATCTGTTAAGTATGTGTTGAAATTGCACGGTCACAAATTGTTTGTGATATGTATATTTTAAATCTGAGTTTTATTAGTGCAACTCATAATACCTTTTGTCTTGTGAAACTGACATCATTAAGTTCAGTAATAATGCAGAGGAAACGTACTTTTTTTCTTTTAAATACACCATGTTTCTCCATGCCTACTAAATGGCATGACTTTCAGTATTTTGAAAGACTTGACTAAAGAATTTGAAATATCATGTTATTGAGAAATTCACTGCATTAAAAATAACTCAGTAATACATAATCTCCTATCATTAGTCAGAATGGGCAATGTCTCCAGTGGGTGTATATCTGTGTCTCTGGTCCAGGACTGATTCCAGTGCTTCTGCCTTCAAATGTCATTTTGTTCCCCTTTGATCTTTATTGACTATTTTAGTGGTTCTTTTTTCTTTCTTGTGACAACGGGAGCTAATATCTAGAGATTAACTGGAGCTAATATTTGAAAATCATATTCTCCTGATTTGAAAAAAAAATAGTCATCTTGTGCTTTTCTGTTCTTTGTAACTGCTTCTCCATATTTTCTTCGGTATGAGGTGGGATATTTTCTTGCCACTATGTGGCTACAGAGGAATTTGTCTTTGAGGTTTCACTGGTCAGATTCTTCTCTTTATGTTTTAAAGAACATCTGATGGCTCTTCTGCATGCTAATATTTCTGATAATGGTTTGCTCAATCTACCAGTTTCTCTCAAACACAATGTAAATAGGGTAGCACCTGTAGAAGTATGACTTAAAGAAGACCAAGACAACACATAGTGGCTCATAAATGAGAGCTCAGGTGGCAGTTGCTACCATCCAACAGTGTACTTGTGCTAGAATAACCTTAAATTTGTAAACTAACTGACACATGTTCTTGCTGTTACTTAACAAAATTGTTTGCAAGTAGAGTTACTTAAGTACTATAAAACCATTCTTCAGTAATGCATGGTGGCTTTACAGG
This sequence comes from Tringa tobata, assembly GCA_033628505.1. Lineage (NCBI taxonomy): Eukaryota > Metazoa > Chordata > Aves > Charadriiformes > Scolopacidae > Tringa > Tringa tobata. Next base: position 4,178,798 of record JAHREE010000444.1, read on the forward strand.
TAGGGATTGGTCTATTCATTTTTAACGTCTGTTTAATTCAAACATCTTTTCATCCCTTTTTCATTATTTGCACAATAATGATATTTCGCATAATAGTTAGGGGCTGTTCTTTGCAAGGGAATGTGGACAAAAGTCAATGTTGTTTAGTATGGGCCTGCTCCAAAGGCTGCTGAAATTGATCGTAATCGTTCCAATTTATTGCTTATCCCAATCAAATAGAAAAAAGACATCATGCCTAATGACTTAAAAACCTCATTATAACCACAGAAATCCTTGTGAGTAAAGAAAATTATTACATTCATATAAGGAGTAATTCTCTTGTTTTTTCTTTAAAATAGCTGTTAATTGTTAATTCTGTTTAACCATCAGCACTGATAAAATCCTTGCCAATATGATAGTAATGCCAGTTTTTTTTAATTATGCATATATATGACCTCTTCTGGAGATGTGAAACACAGATAGGTATTCATGCAGTCTGAGCATCTTGCTGTCTGTAAATTAAGATTGATATGAGAGTTGTTTTTACTGTGAACTAATCTTTATTCTTCACACACAGTGGCAGCCTTTCAGCTTCAGTAATCAGTCAGTATCACTGTATCATTGTGCTGCCGACCCTCCTAATGCTGGCCTTTATCTTCACTGATTGAGAATACTCAGTCTTTCTATTAGTCCTACTGAAAATGGGAGGCTCCCTTGAGTTCTATTGATGGCGGTGATCTTGTAACAAGTTCAAGAGCCTTGGACTTCTTATGTGGATTTATGCTTCCCGAGGAATGTCAAGGCTGTTTGTGATTCTTTGTGAAAAAATGACCGATGCCAGTAACCAAAATACTGAAAGATTCTGAAATGCCTTTTTTAACATTGGTCTCAAGAAACAGGCATCAGGTCATGAATAAATTACTTTTAGTGCTTTTCTCTTTCTTTGGTGCTAGTATTTTACTTTTCTGCCACTCAGAAATCTGTAAAAGTCCACTGAACACCACAGGCAGCACCTACTTATTCACAGAATCACACAGAATCTCAACAGAACTTGCAGATTTGCAGTGAGATTTTACTGTGCCAAACTATGTTATGTAGCTCTGTAGATGGCGTACTTATTTTGTGCGTTATGTGAAAGGTTTTGGTTTTGCTTTCCTTTCTATTACTAGCACTTTTCCTTCTTCTCCCTGTCATTCATTCACTTGTTCATCTGAAAAATAATTCAGAGTAACTGTGATTATTTCCTAAGTTGCACTGGCTTGTGAAAGACCTTTATGGATAATTACACCAGCTGGGGATTTCTAGAATGCAGCAGATTCTTGTCACCACTATGGTACCAATCAATTTCCTATGTCATGTATGTTCTCAAATATCTGTTCATGACAGCTGTGTCATGATTTTTGAAGAGGACTTAATCTAAGGGAGAATTTGACCTGTGAGTTGTAGAGATGCAGCTCTGAGCTAGAGAAGAGTAGTGAAAGTGCATATTGATTGTCAAGTCAATTCTTTCTATGTCATTTGGTTTTGCAGGTATTATTACCTTGCATTCAAGGCACACGAGACACCCCTTGGTAGCAGAGAAAATTGTCTTGCCATTTTGGAGAAATCTAAACTAGACAACTGGATTCTTGGGAAGACCAAGGTAGAGGGTGCTAACATCTTCTCAAGGATAATATCCTTTTAGCAAAACATGTCTAACAGTGATTTGAGAAGTGCTGCGTGAATGAACAAAGGAGCAAGGAATTTGCTCCAGTTAGCCTCCGAGGTTACGGAGGTGCCCTCCCAAGCCAGCTGAGTTAGTGTTGCAAGAGGAGAGATGCTTTAGGTACCTCCCCAAGGCACACTCTGCACGTGGCTGCCTTGATAAGGGCAGTACATCTGTCAGTGCCTGCCGTGGTAGCGCCTCACTGAAGTTCCTCCTGCTCTTAATTATGGCATGACTGAAACTTCACACACAGGCCCATCTTGCGAGCCTGGTTAGTACATTATCCATTTGTGGAGTTTCAGGTGAGATCCCAATGGCTCTGTCAAGAGCTTTTGTTCATGGTTTAAAATGGAGTTGTTGACTTCTGTATACAGTATTTTGAGTTGTTTTACAGTGCACAAAGGAAAAACATGAAGAATTTTCCTGCTCAAGACCCAGATAAAGTATATAATAGGAATTGCCTCCTGAAACAGAATCCTGTTAGACAATATTATGTCTCAGAACAAATTCAATCCAGGATTTATCTTCCCACTGTCAAGAAAGGCTGTATTTCAAAATTGTTGATACCTGAAAATATCCTCCTAACCAATTTACTGTGTAAAGGGGATAAATATGTAGTTTATTTTGCAATGGGGTGATTATAATCTGTGGAAAAATGAAATTCCACAAGCATGCCGAGAGCAAATTTTTGATTCACAAGATTGCTATGATATCAGCAAGCAGTATTTAACCAGTTTTCTCAGCAACGGTGCCCTAAAATAGCCTGATGCAAGACTAATGAAAAGGCAGAATACAACAGGTTATGTTACTGCCTGCATGCAATACTGTTTTGTTGTTGTTCCATTTCAGGTTTTTCTGAAGTATTACCATATAGAGCAGTTAAATTTGTTCCTGCGAGAAGTTATAGGGAGGGTGGTGGTCATGCAAGCCTATATCAAGGGATGGCTTGGAGCCAGGAGGTACAAGAAAGTCAAAGAGAAAAGAGAAAATAGTGCTGTTACCATACAGTCAGGTAAATGTTCACATTCCCTATTTCATTGACTGTCTTCTCATTTCAAGCTGTTAAATTGCACGTACATTATTTATTCATTCATAATGGCTTATTATTAAATCAAAATAACTAGAGGTGCTTTTCTCTCCAGCTAATTGATGCAAACATTATTGATTTACTTCTAAGGTCATCTTAGTATTTGGTAATGTGTGTATTTAAATATTTTAGTATTTTGGATGTGATGCCTGTGCACAAAATGAAAATATTGCTAGGTATGTCTATGCTAGCATGCAGTACATAAATGAAATGCAGCAGCATGCCTCCCTGCCCCCATGTAAACCAGAATTCCAGATAGCATACTTCAGCCTGAGAGGCTGAGTGTCAGTAACTTAGCAGGCTTCCTTATATCGAGTTTGGGGAGCTGTGTGAGGAGGGGAATTCTTGTGCTGACATGATCATGCACCTTTGCCTTTTGGATGAGGATATCAGTGAGCACATGGTGACAATTAAAATTTGGACGAGCGAAGCAGTGTTTGAAGTTGTGGGGATGTGAATACTGCATTCGTGAACCCAGAGTTCAACATGTGGGTGGATGGGGAAGAGGTATTGGGGGTGGGGGCTGGAGTGGTTATGGCAGGAGGGATGAAAGTTTCAGCACATCTCTGACTCTGTAGATTCTGTAGCACTTCCTTAAATAAATGTAATTTCCAGCACATGGTTTTGTATTTTTAGCCTGGAGAGGATATGAAGCTCGCAGGAAGTACAAGGAAATAAGGAACAGAAGAACTGATGCTGCTATACATATTCAAGCAGGTAATTAAAACATTATTTCAATTGCCAGCACCTATTTGGTGTGGGTGATTTCATGTATTGGTGTTTATAGCCAAGAGAAATACCTGCAATCCAAACTAAAGCTATCAAAAACATTTCTTCTAATCATCTGTTCTTCAGTATCAAATGACATCAGTGACAGGTATCATGCACTTTGGGCTTTTTGTAAGTGCTTCTTTGGAAGCAAAACAAACTGATTAAAAGCTGTTGAGTTAATTCTTTAAGATTCTTCTGAGCACGGTCAGTATGGTTCAACTACAAATAGAGCTGGTATGAAGCACTGGATTGATTTGACTAAAAGTGTGGATGGGAGGCACTGGACATGCATTTTTCTGTCTTTGTGTCAAGCCCTAATCTTGGCAGGTTGCCAGGTTTTTGTTTTGAATGCTTGCTGGGTTTGCCAGGTTTGGCCAATCTTTTGATTCTCTGCCAGACTCCTATGCAGCCATATCAATATGAATTTGAATAAACTTTAAAGAGATTATTGGAGGAACAGGCCCATAGGGCTGTGTAGGTCTCTAGTAGAGAGTAGGGTACCATATGGCATGGAAATCTAAGAGCCAGTGCTGTGAGCTCAATGGTGTTTTCAGATGCTGCCAATATGAAGCAGCCTCCATATGATGCAGTGTAATACACCTTCCCTGTCCAACCCCAGGCTGAAAGACTGAGGTCGATCAAAAATGAGTTGTAGCAAATGTGTTTACAGATAAACCAAGGAACCACCTTTATTCTACCAGCTTCCTGTGCTATAATTCTTAAGCTTTGTCACCTCTCTATTCTGTATCATAAAGTTTCAAGTCAATCTGAAAAAGATGTGTTCTAAATGTTCTTTTACTTTGTTCTCAAGACATTTCCAGTAAATTAATTTGTTTTGCTTTTGTCTAAGTTTGCTACTCTGAAATTAAGCGTCACCGTGACTTTCAGCAGAAAGCAGAATACCAGTCTAGTTACAGAAAGGAACAGAGTGTCATTAGGATAAAATAAAAATTTATAGCTTTGCATGCATACTGTTACATAGAATCGTGAACTATAGCTCTAGGGTCAAATGCAGAATATTCTATTAAATGGAGAACTGTGAAGGGGAATTTTTTTCTTCCATTACAGCAAGCACTGAGGGACTGCATAAGCACTCTCTCCCCTTCCTCCTCTCCTTTGTGTTGTCATTTTCTATTGTTTTCAGGACAGCCCAGAGAGCAGATCTTGAAGTACCCCCTGCAACTATTTTCTGGAGTATTTGCTACATTTACACTTGGTCATGCCTGGACTTTGATTTCCTGACTTTTACAACAGCCTTTTGTCCTAAAAAGGAAAGTGAAACATTTGACTCATCCCTGTCTCGCTATTACCAGTTCCTTAAGATGAGAGTTATCCTCAGTTCAGTAGGAAGCTGGTGTGAAGCAGTATCACTTGGAGACTGTAGGGGACATTCTGCCCTACGGTTTTATCCAGACAGATTTCTTCAGCATGTAGGAGATGCATGATCATTACTAGCTCTTTAGAGAAAGCAACTGATCTATTCTGCTGTTTGCACACATGGGAGAGATTCAGAGCCGTGCTCCCTCCTGCCATCTCCGAGATGCTGCACTGAACATGGCAGAGCAGAGGCAGGGGGAACATACCCATACCCTTGAATTGGGACACTTCTATTGAGCCCTCTGGACCTAATGCTGGAGGAACGCTATTAGCAGTCTTCCCTCCGGCACACGCTGTCTTCCTTTGTAACCTGGCACTTGACAGTTTCAGTGATCAGTCTGGGTGAATAAGCATTAGGACTATAGGGTTAAGAGTGACACAGTGCACCTTTGTATTAATTAGGCTGTCTGCTCCTCCTATCTTTGTGCTGCTTTTGAAGGGGTATAATAATAATAATAATTCTCAACACATTTCTGACTGCCTTTGGAAACCTGTATGTAGGACTTTTTATTTGAAAATTCTTTTTGTGCACATTTTCTCTTCTCTACATGCTAATTATTCTGTGTTTCAAATCAAAGCTCATGCTTGCTAATGGTGGCCTTTTTCCAGGTTTTAAAATATACTGACAGTCTTTCTGTTGTTTACATTACACTGTCCAAGTGCCTGGTGACATGGAGACAAAAACAACTCCAAATCCCTCCCTTCCCTGCACATCTTAAAATGTGAGTGTGTAGTTCAAGGCAGCTTTTCAGTAAAATGGAGTATGATCACCTTTGTATTTTTTTTTTTTAAATGAGCCATTTCAGGCAATGAGATAGATTGTCTGCATTTGTCATCCAGACATTAGCAAAACCATATAATTAAAATATATGTACTTCCCTCTCCTTTCCTTCTCCCTCCCCCCAAGCAGGCCTTGAAATTTAGGAAGCATTTGGCTTACATGTTTCTACAGAACAGCGCATATTGAAATTTGTTTTCCTTTCATCTCTTTCCCAATAAAAGCAGCCGCTCGGCTTATCCCTTTAGCTTCCTCAGAACTTCCTTTCAGAATTCCCGATCTATTACAGCACATTCACATACCAGAAACAAGATGCCTTTTCATGCTGTCAACCTTTTTCATCTGAAATGTAAATTAATTCTTGCTGGTACGCTTTGACAGAGATCAAAGTAGGGGTATTAACCTTATTGGGCCTTCTCTTCATCAGAATCAGTTCCAAAGACTGCGAGGGTAGTGTTAGGAGGCCAGTCTTCACTGTTATCTATGGCCCTCCTCCAGGCAGTCCTCTGTCTACAAGTCAGCATTTCAAAGGCGCTGATTTCTTTTGTAAATGACCTTATCATTACTTTAAACTGTGTGAAAAATGATTTGCCTGAATAATTCTTCCAGGATTATCCTGCTCATTTTAATTGTAGGGGGACTTCATTCAGATTCCAGGATATTGTTTAAGTGGTTTTGACAGCAAGTGATCATAGCCTGATATAAAGGAGGAACACAGCTCCTGATTGGAAACCTCTTGACTTGTTCAGATTGTTCATTTCTTGCAAGTCAGTCTTTGAGGTAGGCTGCATTTGCATTTTAAAAATAAACAGATGCCTTTCAAATACATGAGCTGGTGGTCTGGAGATCTCTGTGGGCCCAGCAGTTCACTATCCATTGAAGAAACGCTGGAAGAAAAAACAAACTTAGAAAAAAAAAACACAACCCTCACAATATACATGAGGATACAATTCCTGAGTGTATTATATTACACCAAAAAAAATTATTCTTTCAGATGGGGGAAAACACCCTTGCTAGGAAACAAAATATTTGTGAGTTTAAATTAGGTGGGCAAGAAAAAGCTACCCTACTTCAGCATATCTACATCACAGGTTCTCAGAATACACAGATGTTATTAGACCTAGGGCTAAAATGGTACATGGGGTACACAAGATCTTTCCTACTTCTTCCAGTCACACTTTTCCAAACTATGAAGGTTAGAAAATGCTAATTTTTAACTTAGAGACGAATTGTAAAGGATGATTTTGTGTAAAGTGTTTAACAATACTTTGCACTGCTGAGAATTTCTTTGTAATTGGGATTTGTATTGTTTTGATTTACCTCTACATAAAAGGAAAAATATTTTGTTAAAATAAAGAATTTTTAAAAATTATGTTCCCAGATTCACAGCTGGTTTAAATCAGTGTATATCCACTGCATCATCTGACTGAAATGTTGCTGCTCTGATTTACCTCACATGCAAGTCTCGTTTAATGTTTCTTTGCATTAGAATAATGAATTAATAACAGTTTAAAACAACAGATAATCAATTTAAAAAGTACATTTTCTAGTTATGATAGATAGCATGTATTTCCATGCAGTGTGACTGTTGTTCCGAAAGATTTAAGGGAGGATTTTAATCTGGTTATTTCATTTGTGAACTGACATTGCCAAAATGCCAAATGAGTGGTGCATGCGATTCACTTAGATCCGAGGTGACATCACTGAATTCATTTTAATTAGGCCCACTTTAGCCATCTGGAATATACTGTGCAGCTCTGGTCAGGACTGAGTTTAACTATGCTTCCAGAGGTGAAAGGCAAATGACTAATCCATTGAGCCACCATCTCCTCCTCCAACACGTGCTCGCACACTCACCATATGTCACATTGTATTGGAAAATTCTTTATCAAAAACTCAAGATTTGGGCTGTTGTTGGGATTTTTTTTTTAAATAAAAAGTGATGGATGCTCAGAAGGAAACCAGATGAAGCATCCCTTTGTAAATTGCTTTCTTTCTGTAACTTTTGCCCATGCAGTCTTCCTCACTATTTACAAATCTCTAACATGTGCTTTTGGCAAAATTTACTCCATTATAATAAAAAAAAGAGGACCTGAGAACAGCTGTAATTTACTATTTTATATTGATAATAAATATAAGCTTTTAATAAAAGTGTTACCTTTGGGATTTTCAACAGCAAAAATTTAATGTTGGCTTCAACAGAAGACAAGGAAGTATTTCTTGAAAACCCTGTATTTATCTGTCTATTCATATCATTAGGTACATATGTGTGTACATGTATTTGACTAATACTGTTGTATATATCTAAGAATTACTTAAGTAAAATGTTCCAAAAACTTCTAAGCCTTTTATAAATATATATATATTTTTTTAAATTCTCCTGAAAGTAACAACCACTAAGTAGCCAACCCAGTTTTACTTTTTTATATCATTTATTTTCTTCCTTTTAAGTACTTCGTCAGTGTAAGACCCATGGAAGAGATCAATGTGTTTCTCTTAATGGCAGCTGAACCTTGTATTAACTTGATTTCAAATTCAGGGTAAACCAGACTGGTTTGTACAGCCTGCACAACTTTGGTTAACTTTACTCTTCCATCTCTTTGTAGTAGCTTAGGGCATCCAGTAATTCTTCACTTTTAGTATCTATCTCTAGTAGTCATTAAAAGCCTGCAGCTCATCTGCAGGGAACATGTTAGGAAAAGCGAGAAGGCTTTATGGTTTTGAAGTATGTGGTCCTATAGTCTGTCCTCATCTCTGAGCTAAGCTCTGCTGATGTGAATATGTCTGCATTTCCTTTTGGTTTGCTCTCCTGTTTTTGAGGAGATGAAAAGGAGACCATTCTTACTGGATTTCATGCCCTTGCTAAAAGCAGAAATAGACAACAACGTAGTTTGTCCAACAATACATTGGAAAAGCTATTTCTTTCCCTTGCTGATACTGACAACAGTTTCACAGTCATCTTTGCTGTTTTTTCTTTGACCAAGTCTCAAGATCAGAGACTGTAATGCACAGTAACTGAAAACCGTATGTCCAAGTGGTGATATGCATCAGTGACACCAGTCCTGATGGCAGCCTTGGTGAGTCTTCCTAGTAGTCTGGGAAGTAACTGCTTGTTACTGGTAGTTACTGCTTGTACATGAGAACTTGTGACTTGCTTTGTCATAATGCTTTTGACAGAGAACTTAAGACAGGAGGGTTGTTTTTTTTTTCTCTGCTGTTAAACAGGCATCACCCAATATCTATCCAGAGTGGGAGGTGAAAGAGGGAAGGTATTCGTCAGACCCAGCAAAGGATATGACTCTCCATCCCTTTTACTCTTCATTAGAATTAATTTGGCAGGGAGTGAAGAATCAGATTCATGGGCTCCAAATCCTCTCGGTGTTGTTAGTTAAGCTGCTGAATGCTCTTTTAACTAGGGAAATTAAGAAAGTGATATGGTGTTCGTAGCAAATCAACTTCTGATTACAAACTACCATGATACCTTCTCTTCAGCAAGCATGGGCTTTCATTTCTGAGTTGCTGTTATATGTTATTTTAGATTATGCTATAGATTAAAAATGTGTCTGAGTAGAAAATGTCTGCTTAACATGATATTTTATGACTGAGAATGAATCCTTCTGCTGTTTAAAATACTACTTCATCTCCTTTCTTTAGACTTCTTGTATAGACCTGTGATTGCTCAGCTTTGATCTTTCTACATTGTGCTTCATAATTTGCTCTGTAACTATATATTTCCTGTGGGAATCAGAGCGAAAATGCCTGGACTTTTCCTATCTGGAATTGTGCAACATTGTATGTAATGTATACGCCTTGGTATTTAGACCTTAAAATAAAGGGTTTTAACTGTAACCTCAGACTGCCTGAGGTAAATATGTTTCTGGGTTGTTAGGTGATGGAGCTGACAGAAAACTTACCTTGTGTGAGAATTTATCAGTACTAGAAGTAAAAATTCATGTCCTAAATTGTGGCACATAAAACATTTAACACTGTTACTAATAGAAATGCTAAAATTAAGTTCAATTCCTATGTTGCTTTTCAGATACTGTTATCTTTGGCTATGTAAAGATTGAGGTTAAAGATACTGTTGCTGGAAAGTTTGGAATATAGACTGGATAAGGTGAAAATGAGGTGACAGCTGGTAATCATTCTTCTTCAATGATGCAGTGATTGTTCATGGAGCAGTAGCAACATGAGTCTGCTAATTTCACACTCTTTGAGCCAAGTGCTTAGTGTCAAAACCAGCACCAGTCAGTAATGCAAATTGCTGTGATGGAGCAGCTTCCCAGCCTCTCAGGCTCCCCCAGCAGAATTCTCTGCATATGCATTTCTTTTGAAACATTATAGATCCAGTTAATAAATGTTGAAAAGATGCAGTCCTACTAATGCCCGATGAAGCTTTTGAGAGAGAGACAAGTTTGTTTATCCTGCTGCTTTAGTTATCCCAGGAGTCAAAGGGAAAGTAGGAAAAATACAGCCGTTTACCTGTCAGATTCAAAGTATTCTAGAAGAATGTTAGAAACTAGCTTGCAAAAAGGTTAAGAGGAGTTGGTTTTGAAACTACGTTATAAAACAAAAGATGGAGTAAAAACTATGTTTATTAAGATACAGCATGTTATTTGTAGTGAATGAGGGAAAGACCAAAGTGGTTAGACTGACATTAATAAGAGTCTCTGGGAAAAAGGAAAAGAATTTAAAAAAATAAAATCACAGTAGGTATCAGGGTTGATTTTATAGACACAGACACACACGCAAAGAACTGCTGAAAGCTGAGAAATTGTGAAGGATAAAACTGAAGTTTATCTTATTAGTTTATTTGTTTCAATGCTTCTTTATCTTTATGGTAGCTCCTTGACTGACTGATACTCAGCATGTTTCAGCGGCAGAGAGGTGGCTGCTGGCCAGCTGTCTCTGCTGCCAGTATCAGAGTAAGCTCCTTGTCTGGTCAGTAGGGGATAGTTAAGGACTGGAAGCCTGATCACATGGGGCAAGTGAATGCTTGCCTCATCTCTGCCAGACAGGCAGACTTTTCCAGTCTAATTATTAAGGGCGGAAAGCTCCTCACCCTCACGATACCTGAGCTCTGTATTCGGCACAACACCCCAGCAGGCCCAGCTTCTGTCATGCCTTCTGTAAAGTGAATGGTTATTTATTTTAGTGACCTCTCATTAAAAGGCAATTTTTACTGCTTCTTACCCTGGAAACCTCAGTAGCACTGAAATGCTCAGATTGTTATGGTGCATTGCATACCACAGCTTGAACTGTTCACATGGTTTTAATTTTCTTATATTGCACAAATAAGTGTGACACCACATTTTTTTGTGGATGTAGGTGCCTGAAAAGACACATTAACACTATACAGGAATTAAAATAGAAAAGAAAGGATTAGTTACAGCCCTTTCCTAAGGGAGAGAACAGATGCAATCAAGGTAGCTCTATTTTCTTTCCTCCACCATCTTTTCATTACGCAAAAAAAACCCCATGCATGGTGAGCAACTAAATTTAAAAGAGTAGTTAAGTGGAAGAAAAGGGAAATCAATCAATTATCTCGTAATTTGGTAATAATTGAGGGATTGCAAATTCTACAGTCTTTATTCTCTGTTATATAGTGTTTTCATAAAATACTTATAGTGTTTTTGTAAAATCAGAGGCATGAGATACAGGGAAAACTTGTTAATCTTCTGATCAACTTCTCTGTTCTCAATTTATTCTGTATTCTATATTTATTCTACCTCCGGATTTCCTGTTGTAATCTACAATGTTATCTTGACCCTGATCCTCCATTAGATTGCCCTATACCCTACTGTACCTACTCTACATCCCACTGTAATATTGTAATATTTAACCCTGGACTTTAGGAACCCCAATGAGAGGATTCTTCTCCTCCTTTGGGTAATTCGTCCCCAGAGTGACTCTGCTTTTACAAGTTTAGTGTACTTAAAACCTTTTTCCCGGACAGGAAATATTTTTCCTCAAGTTATAATATTTCCCAATCTTAGTTCCTATTTCCTGTTATATATTGTCTACAGACCAGGTCCTTTCTCTCACAACCCTCAGCCTTCTTATTCAGCAACTGCTTGTTGTACACTTCAGCTATGGCACTGATACTGTGCTTACTTCATTCCTTACTCATCCCTTTTCCCCCTTTAATAACGGTATTTCTACTTAAAATAATGCATGAAATAAACCCTACAAGAAATAATACTTAAAAATCTGTGGGTTGAAGTGTACATTGCAATACTTTTTAGTCTTTTATCCTAAGTCCACATGGATCACTATCTGTGGTTTTTGGTGGAGCTTTATTACTAACTGCTTGCAGGTGTCAAGAATTGAAGCAAATTCATGTCAGATAAAACTACAGAAATAACTAAGTTGTTTAGGTATCCAAATCTAGAGACAGTCCTTGGAAGTAAAAGCTGTAGAGATCTTCAAAATGTTATTCTTTGCCATTTTATTTACCATTTCATTTCACTGCATGCTTGCTACTTCCTTTAATGATTCCTCTAGTGATTTTTTGTTCAAATTATTTTTTATGAATGGTATAAATTTCAGTCTCTGTAGATTCTTTTTCCTGATTATTTGTATGAGAGGTATTTTAAATGTTTTATTATGGTTAATTGAAAAATAGAAGAAGACATTATTAATTTTTCTAGTTTTAATTGACTATATCTGCCCCTGGCTCCATATCCCTCTACCCCAGAATAAAAGCAGGTGAAACTTCTGATTCTGTAAAATTCTGACTAGCTCAAATTATGGGAGTTGTGATTAAAGAAAGTGTTTTAGGAGTGATTTTCTACTACATATTTTAGTACTTTTTAAGCTGGATTAGGCATGTTCTCATTTTGAGGCCCATTTTCCTTGCCCAGGCTGTGCCAGGTGGTCACTATAACAGTGAGAGTGTAAGGCCCTGTATAATTTCCAGCTGTTGTAAACATTGCAAACATCGGAGCCACACCTGTGAGTTACTAAGTGTTCTTTCTGTCCACTGCTTCAGTAGAGGTTGAGGGCACTCAGCTCTGCACTGCAGAGCCAGCTGCCAGTCTGCATTTCAGGCTCTGGAGAATTTTTCTCTGATTCGTAACTATGTTTTTTAGCTTTCAGGGGTTATATTGTTCGTAAAAACTACACAAGATTGAAAAACAGCACTGGCTGTGTAGCTGATCCTCAGCTTATGAGCAGCTGCTCTACTTCTGATTTTGGCTGTGAAGAGCACTGGTGAGTTGAATCCTTTGCTGTCTATTACCTAACAGAAGTCATTTTCCACACAATAAGATCTGAAAGGAGCAGGCATGTCATCATGATTCATCCAGCTTTTAGGGAATCTGGCATTTTCTGAGGATGAGCACCTGTAGGTTAGCCAGTCCCCCCCACCAGTTTAGTAATCTCAGTGTTGTCGCAGTTAGTGGAGTTAGATTTATTTGCAGTGCTGTTTGTCCTGGGTTGTTGTCCTGTTTCTGTGCACTTCTCAGAAGTACCCAGAACACTCTAGACCGTGGACAGGATTGCAAGTGCTCAGCATTTCAGAATTGACTGCAGTGCATGTTATTAAATTCTCAAAAGTTACCTTTCTGTGTCTGTAAATCTCTGTGCAGACCAGTAATGAGATAGGGGAAAGAGTTGTAAAAAGCAGACAGACAAGTCACTGACAGAAAGCCTAGGAATACTGCAAACCACAGTAGTGATGCCCTCCTCTTTGTAGAGGAAGGGTATTTTAACCTTCCTTACCAGTGGAATCACTCCAGACAAATGTTCCTCTGGCACTTTCTTGAGTATGAAAGATAAGGGGGATCTGTTATATCTTTAGCTGTTGTCTAAGTCTGTCTCTCCAATAGTGTTCTAGGAGAGGTGGCTGCTTTTGCTGGATTAATCCCTTTGATTAGCAAATTTCAGTGACTAAGGGTTGAGATCTCTCCTGTGGCGTGGGCATGAGGACATCTCAGTGCTTCTTCCAGTTCTTATTTCTGTTATGTCCTTCCTATATAGCATATAAATGCAGGTTCTGTTATATGTCTTAAGAGTTCTCTGAGGAAATAAATGTACTGTATTGCTTGACTGTAACTAGATGCTGCTGTTCTGTTAAAGAGGTAATTTTTTAAAAATAACTGTTAATTTCTTCAGAATGGTATTTCTCTGTGTGTGCTCATAACATTGAGTTATATTAACTTCCATGCTTACTTTGGTTGATTTATATTGAGTGATGTCTGGTACATGCTCTGGTGTGTTATAGGATTTGTTCAGGTGTAACCACCTGCATTCTTGTAGGTTAATAGTGTTCCAGAATCCTTTGCAGTATTCTGTTTTCAGCAAGAAAAAGGTTCAGATCATTGGACAAAGACTAAATGAAGAAAGAAATGCTTTTGGTAATGATTTTCAGGGAAAAGAATGAGGCTGCTGCAATTTACCATCATAGGTCTGTCTTTGGGTTGCCTTACTGGTCATTGGGACAACGAGTTTCCTAATTTATGATTCCATTCATATGCATGCAGCTCCTTTTGTCTCTGAAATACTTAAAGGGTGTGTGTCCTGTCATCTCTTTAGAACTATTGATGATCACATGATCATTTGTTCTTCAGTCTGCACTGATGGTTAAAAGCAAGAGCTAATAAGCTGCCTATTATCAGTTTTCTTTGGCATCCCAAATTATAATTATTTACGATGTAAATAGGCTTTTTTTTTTCTTTTTAGTGATCTAGAGCTTTCACCTGGACTTGCTTGGAGGCACACAGCCTCTTTAAACTTTTTCCTTCATCTGTTTTATGTATAATTAGCCAGGAATGGTTTTCTTCCCCTTTTTGCATTAGACTGTTTCTGGAATTCCTTGTTGCTCTCCACATAAATGTATTTTTCTGGATTAGGTACAGCTTGCTTAATTTTACAGCCCTTGAGGCTCATGAGGATTTAACTGTTGAGGTGAATTTGGGCTCTGTGAAACACAAATATACAGACCTTTAAAGATATTCAGCCACTGAACTTACACTGAAATCAATGTCTAAGTGTCTTTAGATACCTGGCCTGAAGGTACCCATGTAAAATCCATTGACCATCCAGGTCTGGCCCTCAGTCCTGATTGCTATGCACAATCAGACAGATAAATAAATGCATACCTTCTTTTGCCTGGAGTTGCTAAACTGCCATTACTGCTGGCGGTTCTGAAGTTTAACCCCAATAAATATTGCAGATTATTTGCCTAATCTTATAAATTTCTCAGCAATGGCCTCAGGTTCCAGTGATTTCAGTAAGACTTGAAAATGATCAGCATTTCACAGGTGATGTTCAGAATCTTAGGACTAAAACAGGTAACTTCCCATAAATCAAGCCTCACTTTTACATGTAGCTGTTACTGGGCCGTTGTGTTTTAAGCATATGGCTGTTCAGTCGTACAGGAAACTTGTAGGAAACAGGAAGGCTGCTGAATAATAGTGCAGATGTTTAACACAGTAGCTGGTAATTTATCCCTAGAGAAGACAGCCTGACTGTGGCTCCACATACCGTGGAACTGAAGTACAGAATAATAAAATATTCCTTTCTTTTAATTTCTTTTTTATTTTTGTTTTGTTTCTTTTCTAAACTGGTAGTTTTGGAAAATGAAAAATTACCTGAATGGTACTCAGGATCAGAAAGCAAAATCACATACAGTTCTGTTCTGTTGTATGCATAGGAATATAACTATAGATTCAAAGTATGACAACCTGCTGCTTTTCAAAGGTCTGTTAAAAAAAGAAGTTACAGTATTATAACGTGGAATGAATTTCAAAGTGGTCAGAAGAAAAGGACACTTTAAAAAAATTGAATTCCTTCGAGGAAATTGAATCTCTACACCTAGTTCACACTCTTCAGTCAGTGAAGGCAGGACATAAGCAAACTCAAACTAATAAATGACTTATATGCTAATATAATGTACACATTAGTTCATTTAACATTGCATGTTAGATGTTTCCTGCATTTATATGCATGACTTGAAAACCAGTATTAACTGTGTTCAAATGCAAAAATCTTCCCTGTATAAAGCTGATGTCACAGGTAACTAAAGACACATTGAGAATTGGCAAATATCTCTGACAGGAATAGAAATATGAAAGGTATGTGGAAGTAATGTGAACGTTGGCAGGGAAGTGGCTTTGTCTCATTGAAAAACTGTATTTCCGTTCAGTTCCACAGAGCTGTGGAGTTGCCCCGTGACTCCTACTGAAGAAGGGTCGTGGGATTTATTTTACACCTGGGAGACTGACACAAAGTCTGAATTCCGCCCCCCAAAACCCTGGTCTGTGTACATGACTCTTGCCAAGCCTTTTCTTGACATCATGAGCCACAGAGTGGAACCTGCAGGGCATGAAGGAACTGAATCACAGTCAAACCCTTCCACAAAGTAGCTCATTCAAAACTTTAAAAGGGCAGAGTTATTCTGAAGAGCCAAACATGGTCAAGATTAAATTCAAATGAGGAAAGTGAAGACCCCTTTTTACAATCCTGCTGAACAGCAGGTTTAACCTTCTGGAGAGAGCCAAATACGCAGCAGAGAAGGGAGAAGTGTGACAGGGTCTTCTGTGTCACGAGGCCAGTGCAGACACCAGCCTCACCTTCTGTCTGCCTCCATTTTACAATTGATCATTGCAGGAAATCAAGGATGCTGCATTTTGTAATGGCATAAGTACAATTTCAAGTTAGCATTAGGGAACTCTTGAGCTAATTAGGAATAATCTGTGGAGAAGGGAAAAGTAATTTTCTAAAATGTCCTACGATTTTGAACTTGTTAGACTGGCAGATCTCTAGTGAATATATTTTTGATAAATGTTCTTGTTCGTAGCAGGATAATCTACGTTTTAGTGAATAAGGACCTTAATCTATTCTACGTTGTTCATACTCTTGTTCAGACAGAGCTGTCATCCTCAAATATCTTTAAATCCCTTTAAAATCTTATCAAAGCATCTGTAACCTGCATGTTCCACCATCTTCATATCCATTTCCCTCCCAAATGAAAATTGTGTTCAGTAATACGGATCGGATACTTACCCTGGAAAATACTTCCTGTACTGTTTTTTTGTTTTTCCTCTAGCTCACTGAACCATAGCTCACTGACTGCTAAATATCACAATATAAGTTAGCTATATGTACATGATCAGTGGCCTTATGCTATACAGTACAGCAGAAAAGGTTGTTTCCACGTAGTGACTGTTGTACATCGGTTATGTCTGTAACTATAACCGCATGTCAGTGACTATCCCTTGCTCCTTTGCTTCCTTGCGGAGCTCTATGACAGGCTGAGAGAGTTGGGGATGTTCAGCCTGGAGAAAAGAAGGCTCTGCTCTTACTGCAGCCTTCCAGTACCCAAAGGGGGTCTACAGGAAGGATGGGGAGGGACTCTTTATCAGGAAGTGCAGTGATAGGATGAGGGGGAGTGGTTTTCAACTGAAAGAGGGGAGATTTAGCTTAGATATTAGCAAGAAATTCTTTACTGTGAGGGCGGTGAGGCACTGGAACAGGTTGCCCAGAGAAGATGTGGATGCCCCATCCCTGGAGGTGTTCAAGGCCAGGCTGGATGGGGCTTTGAGTAACCTGGTCTAGTGATAGGTGTCCCTGCCCATGGCAGGGGGTTGGAACTAGATATCTTTAAGGTCCCTTCCAACCCGAACCATTCTATGATTCTGTGTGTTAAGGACACTTGTTAGAAGATACTTGACATAACAGCAGTTTACACTCAAGTCAAATTCATTGTGATTTTTTTCCTCCCCTCGTCTTTCTCTTTTTAGCTAGTTGGTGTCATGTTCATGCTTTGGTCAGCATAGGTCCTCAGAAACCATTCACTTTAGTAAAACTCTTGACATTCATGTAAGACGTAGGTAATTAAGATTGGATAACCTAGACAGACATACCAACTTAGATATTTGGAAAGTTATAGATAAAGACAAATTATCAGTGTTTCTCAGTTCTACAGGAAAGATACGTCTGAAAGTCAAAATCTAGAAATGGGTCTATTTCTACTCATTAATGGCTTGACTGATGAAGCAGAATCTGATTACTAAATTTCTATCCATACTAAGTGAGTGATGGTTACAAGGGTTTAAGAGGACAGGATTAGAATTAGAAACAAAGGTACATGGACTGTAATGAACCACAAAATGAATGTCAGTCAGTAATGGCACCCTGCTCTAAAGTTTACATTAGGCAGTAGTAAGGAAGATACTTCCTACCTCACGTGTACATCATAACATTTTCTCATCACTGTCAAGACCTCAGTTGGTGTTGTATATTAGACACTGCACTTTAAGAAAATGAGCAAGTCCCTCAGCAAGAAAAATGATTACATCTCTATAAACCGTGAAATGGACACATCTCCAAGGGAGATGGAAAACTGAAGGTACTTGTGGTATCATTTCTCCAATCGTGAAAGGCTGATGTGAAGAGGAAAGGAACAAGCTGTTTATTGAGAATCAGACAAGAAATAATGGGCTTGCATTGCAGCAAAGGAGCGTTAGGTTAGACATGAAGAAACGCTCTTTGATGGTAAACTGAGTTAAGCTCTGTGTAGGCTACCTTGGGAGGTTTTGACATCTCCATCACTGTAGGTTTTGAAATCAGCTTAGACAAACTTATGACAAAAAAGAGTAGGTAGAGCTGATTTTTCTCTGAAAATGCGGATGGCTTAAATGATTTGCCAAGGTTTTTTTATGATTTGTAAATACAGAGTGACTTCTTGAAATGTAACATCTCTGTGCCAGTGGTTTTGGCATTGTAAATCAGATGCTTTTATAGCATCTTAATGCCAGCAGCCATCGTTGCATCAGTGTAGGGAGTAAGTACAAAAATTGTTCTAGAGGAATTCTCCTTGGGTCAGCTTTACTTGCAATGATGTTGTTGCTGTGCCTGAGAAATGAACAATGTTCATTTCTGAATGTTCTGCAACAGCTGGAGGCCCGTTGAAACAGCATGCAGTGTGGATTCACCTACATGGACACTGGTGGGCTAGCACACAAGCATAATACCTGTGTATCACTGAGAGTAGACAACAATCGTGATTTCAGTCACATGAACACAAATCCATTCAGAAACTGGCTTAAAGTGGATTAAGCTGTTCTATATGAAAACTCTTCTATCTTCTGCTATACTTTTTTTGACTTGATCTGCAGCTTGCCTCTCACTAAAGTGAGGTTCACTCAGTCAGTCTGTCATGGTTTAGGCACAATTGGCCTATAGCGGCGACAGATGCTCTGCCCCCTGCTTCTCGTTCTCAGGAGGAGGAGAGATAAAGAGATTTACAAGTTTAGAAGGAACTATACTACTTTATTGAAATATTAATAATAAAATAAAAAGGAAATAATGAAATAGATACAATATATACAAAACCATATCAAGCTCCCAGGATGATGTCGCTGGCAGGCACTGGGGAAGTCCTGGACTCAGTGACAGATGGGAACTGGATTCCAGCTCTGGAGTCAGGAACACACGGATTGGGATGAACAGGCAGGGTCCTCTTTGGACGTCAGCCATTGAGATAGGAGATCTGCAGCTCCTGTGGCACACAGTGGTGGAACCCATTGGGTCTGGTTCTGCTGTCACGTGAGCTTCTAATTATAGTTCATAAATTCATATAGTTACTCATGATTTATAAAGATGTAAATGGAATTTTGGGCAGAATTTTTCATTATTTTTTTTTTTTTTTTTTATGTCCTCCCCCTCCCTTTGGAATTTTTCATCCATGCAGCTGGAAGGTTTAAATTTGTTCTGTTCAGGAATACATTATTTATGTAAAATTAGCTGTATTCTTCGTAGTGGAATATCTACAAATGTTTCTAACATTTTTGAAAGCATTAAAATGACTAAATTCCAAATTCCATGACTCACACTCAGAATTCACCAGATTAACTCCAAAACTAACTATTTTTCTTCAACAAAAATTAGTCTGCGCTACTAGTTATATGCTGCTATGGTTTGACTGCTCTCAGTGCTAAGGATAGTGTGGCTATACGCTGTACAGATGTGTAGACAGACCCTAAGAATCGATGTTTCTCTTTTTGTCAATGTTTCTTGCTAATTGAGTGATTTATAGACAGTCCATATGTGAAGTCTGAGGTGTATTGTAGCTCAGTAGCTGAACATTCAGCAGCAAATTGTATTGCCTGACTGAAACCAGGCACATGAACCTGCATCTCGTGCATCCATCCCTGGTGAGTGTGCTGACTGGATCTCATCACTCTGACCCAAACACTGCTTGCCTGCAAATGTGGAAAATAAAAATTTTTGGAAACCATAGGACAAGTAGTTCTTTCAAAGATACCTGAAAATATCCTGTACCTCAAAATTAGCCTTGGGTGCCACATTTGAAAATGTTAGCTGTCATCACTGATTGGCTTATATGAACTAACTACTGCTGAGCTGCCCTCCTGTTCCTGTTGCATTTCCCATGTTGCATACTGGCCAGATTTTCAGAATAGCTCAGAGACTGATTTTGAGGTACTCAGTTGATGCCAGGCTTTCAGAAGAGTTTCCTGCCAGTCTGACATTGTGGTGGGTTGACCTTGGCTGGTCTCGGTGCCCACCAAGCCAGTCTGTCTCTCCCCCTTCTCGGCAGGACAGGGGGAGAAAAATTCAACAAAAAACTCATGAGTAAAGGCTGGTAATCATGAAGTACATACTTACATCAACAGTAGCTTGTGTGGAAGGATGGGGTATCTTGAATCAAATGTAACCCAATTTAGGATTGTTCCAGTTGGAAACACAGAATCACTGGGATCCTGACAGAGGGTCAGGATCTAAGGGCTTCAGAATTCTAGAGGCTGATTTTTATTAGCTTGCGCTCTACAGAAGGCAAGGTGCTGAACTTTTCCTTCAAGCTTTAAACATTTAGACGATTTTCTAGACCTGGCAAAGTTGAAGTGCTGGCAAAACCATACTAAAATCTAGATTCTTTTTATAGAAGGTAGAGATTAGTTCAAGCTGCAGATTTGTATCCGGATCCAAACCGCCCCAATATCTGAATATTTAAATTTAGGTGATGATTCAGTCCATCTTGGCATTGTAGACTATTTGCAACATACTGATCTAATAGCAGATTTTGATTTTGACATCCACCACAGTGATATTTGAGGATTATTCATGATTATTAGCTCATATTTGGTTTATTTTCTGCAATATTGGCGGGAGAGGGGGGAGGATGAATCATCTTAACAAATGCTTGAGTAATTTTTGGATAAAGTGTCAAGTTATCTAACCCCACTAAATGAGTGGTTATCTAAATAATATATACAAGAGAAATAGTAATGAAGAACTTTATGGAACTGCACAAATGCAATGTCGAATACAATCCTAGACATCTTTTATACATTCTTGTACAAGAAGTGAGCCAGCATAAAATGAGAATGTATTTTTAAAACAGATCACTCCATTTCCTCCAAGGAAAACACATTTAAATTCAAACCACACATTAGTCAGAATGTTTTCCTTCTCTTTCTTAGTGTCAAAGAGTAAAGGGGAATTTAAATTCCCCAAACCTGACAAGGAAATCCAAACTTCATTCATGAAATTGCAACATGACAGTAAAGCGGAAAGTTTACCATGTTCATGAATGCTTCATTTTGTTCCCACAAATAGATGAGAGATAGCTTATTGACAACCATGATGCTGTCATTGTTGTGATTAGTTTGAATTATTAAGTCAATGCTCTTGAGCTGGGTTAACACATTCAGACAAACTTAACCTAAGAGCCTAAACCCTGTTGCGAATAAGGCTTGAAATACTTCAGTAGCCTCTGTGGATGTCACAGAATAAATGTATTATCTAATACATATGCATGGTGATACACAGCTATCAAATTCAATATATAATAGTCTGAAATGTTTCAGGTCCTTCAGTAGTGTTATTTTAATTTGAAGTATTTTTTTAAAGTACATTTTAAAGGTGTATTTTGAAAGATAAAATGCATGTGTGGCCAGATTTATTTATTTTTTTTAAGTCCCATATGATATCCTATTGTTACATGAGTAACTTATAACTAATATAGCTGACTGAAACATAAGTATTGACAAAAAATGAAATTTAAGATAACATACGTTGTATTTTTTAATCAGTAAAGCAATTGTGATAGCTTTACTGATTTTGTGATTGTGATTGCTCCCACTGTGACTGAAGGGCTGAAATGTATTCAGTTCTAATAACTGTGTAAAACTGAATGAGCTACTTAGTACCTTGAAAAACTTTTCCTCATCCATGAAAAAAGCTGTGATGTGTATATATCTAAACTAAAAACTATGACTGAAACTTAGATTTCAGATGCTTTAAGCTATAAGTAGAAATATAGCTGCTATTAATTACATTTTCAGAAAAGTTGTGAGGGGCTTAGAGAGTAATGGTGCAATGGCTGAGGTGCGTTTTGGCAGTCAGATCTTGCTTTTAATCCTGTTTTAGGACCATGAGCATATCAAATAATCTCTATGAACCTCCATTTTTTTATCCATCAAATTAAATTGGTAGCGTGTGTTTTTTTGGTTTTGCATAACTAAAGATTCTGGAGCAAGTTCTGTCTGGGTGGACTTTACTATTCAAGAGATTCATTGACTTCAAAGGCCTGCCAACAAGGATCAGGGCCTGAAGAAGGTTGTTACAATACTTTGATTAGCATTAATGAGAGCAGGAGTTGGCCTTTAATATTTGTATGGTGACATAATGTGATAGTAAAATAATAACAGATATAGACAAAGAATCTAAGAACTCTTCTTGCTCTATGCTTAACCCAAATGGCTTTAGGAGAACGCAAAGACATGTGTTTCACTTCTTCCTCATTTGCCAATTTTGAGTTTGAATTCCGTGAAAACAGCTTTTCACAGCCCTAAAAAGAAAGTTTCATGTAAAATCTCGTGAAATTAATTTTAATACATTACTTCAATTTCATAGAATTCTCATAAACTCGTTTTACATATGCACTTATCCACAAATTTTTAATGACAAGTTCATTGCTCATAGCCTGTTACTGTGTTTAATTACATATACTTCCTTATAAGAGGAAATGGGACTGGTCTGTGTTTTCTCTGAATTGATTGTATGTGCATATTTAGAAATTGGGGGAAGGGGAAAAGGGAAAATCAACAAAAAATGTGTATGCCAGTAAACCTTTTATAAGAATGAAGAAATTACAATATTTAAACTAAATTTTTTATTTTTCTTTGCTTTTAGGCAGCAAAGCAGTAACCAGTCTTCTCCTGTGGTGCCCAATTTTCTTGACAAACAAACAAAAAAGGTACCACTAAGTTTATATTCTAAAATAAGATCACATTATAACTTCAAATTCCTGAATCCACAGTTCTGCAATGTGTTCATGGCTGCTTGGCGTAGCCATCTGAACATGAAACCGTTAGTGATGTTTTGAAGTCTTTGAGACAAAAGCCTGCTTGCTAAGAACTTTAGTTCTGTAGAAAGACAGGGAGGTACAGTGAATAAGAGAATCAAAAGGCTGGAAATTTGCTGCTGAGAATAAATGCTAGCTGCTCCCTGAGGTGATTTGTCTGTGCACTTCACTTTCTACAGATGTTAGAGACTCTTTTTTAGTAAGGACCTGAGGTTCTTTGGTAGCACTTTGATATCCTGCTCGAATTCAATATGTGAAATGGAGGAGTCGCTCTGTGACTTGGAGCACAGCATAGTCTTTGAAGTCTGATCCAATTTTTGCTGCTTACCATTTGATGTTGAAAGGATGAAATGGAGAAAATGTACAGTTTTTGCCAGTAACTCTGCTGAGCATATGTAAGATTAAAAAAACAAAATCCCTTGGATGATGTACTTAGAAATGTTAAGCAGATTAATACCTTCCTATAGCTTTTTTCTAAAGATACAAATTAACTATGAGAGGAAATCAGCATATAGTGCATGCTACGATTTAACTGCATGAGGAAAGGGGATAAATAAGTTAAATGGAAAAAGTAAACAAATGTTTGTGACGTGGGTGCTAAGTCGGTGTTGCTGAAAGCTACAAGAATCTTGTATAACTTAAATCTAGCATTAGACGTTTCATGAAGTTGTAGAAAATAAGAAGTTGCTCTCTGTGAGATCACAACTATAAGTTAGCATGGCAGTGTGGAATCAATGTATTTCTTATGTGCCTAAACCAGCATTCTTTATTCCAGAAGGATTTGGATGAGATTTCTGCTTCTCCATTTATTCCAAAACATTCGTTCAAAGTGAATGATTCACAATCAATTAGCCAATCCCAGTCAGTTGCAGACCATCGGTTGTCAAGTCCCTTGAGATCCCATAAAAGAGGAGGTAAGAAATATAATAAAGTAACAGAGATCTTTCGTTTACTATTTATAAGCTACATGTTGTCAGCATGTAACTTGCTTTATATATTGATGAGGTCTTTTAACAATCCCTTGGAAAGCAGGAAACATAAAGGAACTAACTTTCTTCTACACATTTTCATCTTGGAAATATAAAAAAGCCCCTAAGTAGCTGAATTACAGGGGCAGAAATATAAAGATTTTTAAAATACAGTTTGTATTTAAAATGTGGTTAATAATCTCAAAATACCCTTCTAATGAAATCAAATTGACTATGAAGAGCTTCAGCTTTTCTTTGCCTTCCAGCCTCAAAAGTGGAAGACAGTAATGAGATCTCTCATGTTTGGCAGAATGAAAGACAACTTGTTTGTTCACACATACAAAGATTCAGTCAGCAACACAGGAAAGTCTGCAATAATTCTACAATCTATGCAATGTGGTTTTCTATTTTATTTGCTGACACATTATTTTTGCCATGGTTAGTAACAGTTTAAAAACTTGAAGTAAAACATTATGATGTTTGATGAGTTTTAACTGGTCTATTTTTGAATATTCCAGGAAATCACTACTTATTAGAATACTTTTCTCTGTTATTGTAGTCATTTGGCCTTGCAAATCTGTGAATACAGACTTTAATACTGGATCATAGAATATCTTCCACAGTTTAAGATGAAGTGGGTCGGTAATGTGATATATCTGTAACTAGAGCCAAAATGTAAATGATAATACATTAATTTCAAGGTTATTACTGAAAAGTAATTGTTTATAATTTTGTGCCATACATTAACATTTCTGTTTATATATTTAATGAGACATCTTTCATCTTGTAAGTCTCCAAAAATTTATCTGAATATTTGAGCCCTAATCCTGTAATTTATGTGTTTAAACTTTACAGAGTTCAGTTAAACAATTTACAATGTAAAGGTAAGAAGAGAGTTATTTATAGGAAAATCCTTCTGTTACAGGAAATAATGCAAATTCAATGTTTTTAGTCTTTCACACAGGCATAATGTGTTTTCCATGCTAAAACCAGAAGAGTATGTAAACACAGCAGGTTGAGAAATCCATTATTCTCTCTTCATGCATTTCTGTCCATATGGGTTTTGAATCCATAGTGTGGTACTGCAGGGGATGTGTGCATTACTATCTTAAATTATTACATGTTAAACAATAAACCTGTCAAACAGAAATATCTTCATTGCAGCAAATCCTCTTGAGGAAAGCAGTCAGGGCCCGAATCTGTCATCCTTACTCTCACTGGATATTGTGTGTTACCCTGGAACTAGTCTCCTTGTAGTCTCCTTGAAATCAAAAACATTGTGTCTGAGGAAAAACAACTACAGGGAGTAAAACTGGCAGAATTACACCCTTAGCAAGCATGTGATCCAGAGCCATTACCAGAGAAGTGAGGAATTTCCTAGTTAAGCATGAAAATACTTGGATAGATGATCATATAAATCACACCTCAGTAATTAACTATTAAGGAAGTAAACCTGCTTAAGAATAATAACTTCCTTGGGTGCTTTTTAAAACAAGGCTTGTATTCAGAAATTCTGATGCTTTCACACGCTGGTCAATCTTTATTCAGTCTTACTGTGTGAAACATACCTTTCAGAAGATAATATTGTTAGACCTTTTTTGAAGAGCAAGTGAAATAGCAAATATCTGCTTGGAACAAGAATATACATATAAAATACACGTGTTTTATAATGTAGGGCTGTACTACGTAAGCTGTTAGTCACACAAAAAAAGCTGTCCACTAGGTGGTCCAAACAATGCGAAGACTTATTTTTCATACTGAAACATTATTCTGCAATGTCACAGATTGATTTTGAATTCTCTTGAAGTTACACTACAGGCAGAACTAGTCTGTCAGCCTATTGCTAGTGCTGTGGTCTTGGAACAGAAGCCAACGGGGAAGGGAATGTGACGGGTTTCTGCACTGGTCTATAACCCAGTTATGAAGCAGTGTTGGTGTTTGCTGAAGGAGGGAGTCAGTATCCAGGCTTAAACACACAGGGAAGGACAGGCTGCTCATTTGTCTCAAGGCCTCGGTAGGTGAGGCTCTAGTGCAGTCCAGGAGTGGCAGAACACAAAAGGGAAAAAAATGCTTGGTAGGATTTTACATATTTTTATATTAACTGAGCAGACTACTCACTCATATCTTGTTATCCAGCTGTCTAATAGCACAGGCTGCCCATTCTCAGTAGGAGAATAGCAAAGGGAAAATAGAGAAGGAAGTTTCCACAAAGATTCTGCAAAGACTGTGCTATGTAATTAATGCAGAAACAAAAGCCTCTTTTTTCACTTCAAAAGCCTTTACACTGGGTCATAGAAAGACTGAGCAGTATGGCCAGAGTGCATGCAGCCCAAGTTAAGTGCTTGCATGAGCTATGGCTGCAGAGCCACAGGGGCTGGCTCTGCACTGGCCAGGGATTCCCCTGGGCTCTGCCAGTGTGGTGGGGCAGGGCTAGTAGCAAAGCCAGGGATTCCCTCCAGTGTCTTTGCCATGAAATGCTGCCTGGTACTATCCTTTATTGCTGGGGCGGAGAGAAGAGTCCAGTCAATAGTAACAGTTAACCCATAAATTCATTATTCTAATCACAATACCGTAGTACTGAAAGAACCAAGATAATACAAATATAATCTCCAGGCGCCGAGTAGTGGTATTCCCTTAGACAAGATAGATAGTGAGAATGTTTGAAATTATTAATGAGAAGTGAGTGCTTCATAGGGAATTGACCAACGTAACTTTGCCTCAAATGTAAATATGACTGATTTTCTGGGACGCAAAGGAAATATGTTTGTAAAAGGAAAGCTAATAGTATAGCTGCATTGACCAGGGGATGACATAATTCTTAATGCTAACACGGACATCTTGAACAAGTGAGAAAATGCACAAAAAGTCTCTGGCCATGGACATGATTCTCTTGTGGGAGAACAGTATATGTCTTCTGACGATGTTCAGTTCATGCCTTGCACCTCACACTATTGTCTGCAATGCTGAAACTTTGGGAGAGGTAGAGAAATTTGCCAGGGCTCTGAGAGATCTGGAATTATGTGATCTGCAGTGTCTGTAGCCACAATCTGAGGCAGAGGTAGTGAAACTTGCACTATAGTTGTAAAAGTCAATAAGCCATTTCCAGCATAGCCTTGGATTTTAGATTCGTTAATCTTTTATATTCTCAAAACTAGTTTAAATTAGGGCCTGGCATGTTCCAAGATGGACTCCCGCTAGTCAGTGGCCCATTTTGAATGTTTTCCTTACGTTATGTATTTTTATTTTTACTCACTTTATTTTTGCTCGCTTTTCTCTTCCTTTCTGGTAAACCAATCATAAAAATGTGATTTGGTGAATGTAGCTGTGTTGGGTTTGGAGAAGCATGTAAAGATAATCACTGTTTTTCACACTGACAGAGGGCAAGTAGATAATGAAATGTGTTAAGTTATTGCTTGACAGGGAGGAAGGCTGCTGCCCACCTCAGACGGTACTGTGAACAGGTTTTGTTAAGGGCATGGGAACATGGGAGACATTATTCCCAAAAAGTGACTCTGTGGTTGCCATCACACAGATGATACTTACAGGTTCATCACCCTAAACAGGAAATTGAAAATAATGATAACTTCATTATTTGTTAGGGCTTAACTCCAGTTTTAATTTGATCCAGCTTTAATTCTATCAGGAGCAAAATCGTGTTAAAACACCCAAGCCACAGAGACTATACTTAGATGGTTGGTCTTTGCTGCAGAGTGGTTTTCTTTGAGTCAGACATTATTATTGAAAATACTCAAAACTTATTCAATCTCAGCCCTAGAGTACAGTCTTGATTCGATGTCTTGCACTTGCAAGTGAAAGGTGCTTAAATATAGGGACCCATCTTACTCTACGTGGTAGTTTAACATCGTAGCATAATTTTAATTCTGTTCTCAATTAATTCCTATTTGTACTTTGTTTAAGAAAGATAACAGCTACAGCAATTTGGAAATGGGGGCACTTTTTATCCTTTGATAAGGCAATATCCCAGCATGACTGTAATAGGTATTATGGTAAAGACCAGGCAGTATCTCACACAAGCTATGGTTTCAAGATCTGGATGCCTTCTAACCAAAGATGCCACTTCACTTTCTGCGAGTGAGAGATCAATCCAAGGCATTCAGCTGTGTCTCTCTCTGTAACTCAGCTTCCTGCTTGATTCCATTATAGCAAACCTTCCTTTCTAAATGAAAAACAAACCGCTGCTACATAATGTAGTGTGAAATGCTGCATGGACTTTCAAATAGTTGTCATTGGCAGATGGGGTGATACTGACACATGGATGCCATTAATTTCAGAATCCTATCATTCAGGATTTTAAGTGAAAGAATTTGTAATCTATTTAGAATTATTTTTGGTTGTTTAATCAGGACTTTCGTTTCATCATTTTTAAGCCCCCCACTGAGACTAATTTTACATTGAAGGAATGTAAATCATGAAAAACTTGACTGTAGTCAGTAGAATCATAACAGCGAGCAGAATTGGGTCTCTTGGTTATAAAAAATTGACATGAAAAAATCCCTACATGTCTGAGGTTTAGGGGTTTTTTGGGCAGAGGATTTGGGGCGTGGGGGGTTTGTGGGGTTTTTTTGAGTGGGTCAGGTTTGAGTTGGTAATTCTTTTGCAAATAAAATAGCATGATCATGGGAAAGTCTGAATGTTACAGGAAATACTGAAAAGGCCACAGTAGTGTTACACAGTATTATCTGATGGTACTAAGCATGCTGTAGCTATGAGCAAGTATTGTTCTCCTATGTACTGCACTATAGCAGTGGAATTGCTATTACCCACGTTGCAGAGGGTAGCTATTACCCTGGCAGAGGAGTAGCTGATGTGGTATGTTGTATAATTAATTTCCATTGAAAGGATCCTGCTACAGTAGTATACTGTGGCTTTTGAGCCAAAATCTGATTGGGCAAGAGCAGGAGAAAAAGTAGCTGCTTTTTCTTTTTTCCTTAAAAGAGTATCACTGGATTATTGACCCCTTCGCACCCGGGATAAATGCTGAGCTTTGGGCCTAGTAAACAGAAAGCATGTTTCCAAATCATTCATTTTACCTTATGTAAGTAGAAATTATAAATAGAAATCATAGGAAGGAGAAGATATTTTTTAGGATGTCTCTTGAGGAAATAAGCTGAAAATAAAGCTGTCTCAAAGTAATCATTATTGTTTCTGTCATTATAAGAAAGGATAATCTCTGTTCCAGGCTTGTGAGGCTGCATATTTATGTAGATGGATTCTGTAGGTCCAAGTAAGCCTGTTACTGTACATTGCATTGCACGTGGTAGGACCCTGCAGGAGGCCCCAGGAGGACCATCACTTCCCATCCCATGAAAAGCCCGAGTTTCCACTTTTCGGGTGGGTGCTGGGTGGGATCCATTTAGCTTCACTAGCCATTAGGGTGAAAACACAGTTACCTCAGTTTTCAGTGGTTCAGTCCTTCACCATGTAGTTCCAGTGTGCGTCCAGAAAGTCTGACTGCAAACATAAGTGAAGTCAATTGAACTTCTCTCAGCCTTATGTAAAGTTTTCAGCTGCTATTTGTACAATGATGTTTGTATTTTGAACTGGTTCACCCATAGATTCTTTCTGTTAAACCTTTCACTATTCTGTGATGCCATGATTTGCAGACTGCATTTTGCCAAAGTAACAGACCAACAAATCTGAAAAGAAATTGGACTATTCTTAAGTTTTTCTTTACTGCTCAGCTTCTTAATTGTTTTTTCCCCTCCAATAGACAAAGACACAAACAGTGACAAGTGATAAATACAAGCTTCGATTTGTTAAACACATGTTAGCTCTATGTTTAGCCCTAGGCAGTGAATTTCATTACAGGCTGGTTTACTTCTGGATTGGTTATTGTGATTGTTTCCAATGCAAAAAGATTTGACCTGCAGCCATGACTGATTAGTATCAAAGGTGAGAGATGAAGTAAGATGCAAGTAAACTGCATAGATAAACTGCAGGAAAGTTCTCCAGAGACAGCTCAGTACTTGTTCAATATAAACCAAGTTGAAATTAAGCTCATAATGGCTGCACTGCAATAAAAAGAGACTGCTGATCTCTCTCATTGAAATACGGAAAAATAATAGTAAGAAATATGGCAAATTTCATAAGTATATACACAATTATGCTGTGCCAAACCCCCCAAATTTTAATAGGGGTTCAGTTTCTCCTCTTAACACATAAAGTCTACCACTGTCTTTCTGATCCAAGCTGCAGTTCACCCGCTCTTTCTTTTTTCATTTTCTATCCCTGACATACAGGTTTGTCAAAGCACTTATTTTTGCCATTTCTTTGTTGGTACTTAAGTTTTTTACCATACAGTACTTCACCATTCTGTTGTTATTGCTTGAAATTTCTCTAAGTACTCTCTACCAGCCTTATTTTCGTATTATTTTGGCACAGTTACTAGTGCTCCGAACCAGCAGCGTATCTCAGATGACTGATCTACTCAGGCAAATAGTATGGTTCCTAATTCATTACTCTTCTGTTTCTAAAAATCTGCACCATTTTATCTAAGTAAACTTTGTCAGAAAAGTACAGTAGGTACAGAGCCTTGAGGGTACACATAAAGTTCTCTACTAAAAGAATAAATATAATATTTTCACAAATTACATTTTGCCTTTCATAAAGAAAGAGGCAATTTAGAATTTTTTAACTTTTCCTCACTATCATAAAACTTACGATAGCGTCCTTATTTCAGGTTATTTTGTGAGAAAAAGGCTAGTAAAGTTACTCATTGGCTTTGATAGAGCTATGATTTCATTTGCTAGCTGTATGTTACCAAATAATCTTTGGTTCTTTGCTGATATTTTAAAATGTGAATTTACTCTGCTAAATTCCTGACAGCTAAGTAGTAGTAGTGAATTTCAGATCTTTCTTTCTAGAAGACACTATATGTTTTCCTGAATTATTTACATTTTTACAGTTCTTCACAGATATTACGAAGAGAAAACATTATGGTAAAAATAGTAGCATAATTAATCTGATGGTGACAGAATGGTGTGTGAGATATGGGATAGCTCAGAAAGTACCATAACAAACTTTTCTGAAAAAAATTTTGGTTTCAAAATCTTACATACTTTGCATGTGTTTGGATTTTTTTTCTGTAATCTAGTTTGGGTAATTATTCTAGTGGATTGTGATTAACTGCCATAAATGCTATACAGCTTCACAGGAACCCAAACCATGGTATATAATTTGCATGGTTGATCAATGTAAACAAAAAAAAAAAGTCTCTGGCAAATAAAGGATAGATACTCAGGACAAAATATTTGCAACCACATATGTGAAGATCTAGATACTCTAAGTTACTCATAGATACAGTTTGATAAATAGGTATTCCATTCAGTAAATTGTGAACTGGCTGTGAAGTATTTGGGCGGAAAGAAATTACCTTATATCAGTTATTCATTAGCTGTGCTCATTACAGTGATTATATTCCTTGGCTCTCCATCATTATTTCTCTACTCACTGTAAGTATTCTATATTTCGGTTCTCACGTGGATAACCTCAGTTGATTATAATGGTTACATTGAATACAGCAATAGCAAATACTAGCTTGTAGCAGTAATTATGAGCTTGCAGAGCTCATTTCTGTCCCCGGGCAAGGATAATCTTTCTTGAGGATCTTCCTTGCGTATGGAGAGAATCATTGGTAGCCAGTTGTGCTCACGCGTTGGCTGATGTTGGCAGTACAACAGAAGAATAATGCCACACTCCCACCTTCCCTGCTTATAACACCTTTCCCCCAAGGGAAGATAAGAATAGCAAAATCACAATAAGTATTGTTGTTGCTGCCAATGGGAGAAGGAGAAGCTGTTTTCCTGTGTGTGCTCAGGCAGTGAACAAGCATATCTTAGTCATAACACAACCTATATGAAAGAACAGTTTTATGAATTCTTATGTTTCTTTTCCTAAAAATATCTTAGTACCTGGATTTTTTTGTCTTTAAGGTTTGTCCTGCCTTGTACAAATCAGTGTTTTACGTAGAAGTGTAAGCAAGGAAGAGCGTGAGAAAGCAGAAAACACAACTATATAATTACTAAGTATCACCTCTTGCTGGCTGTTTTGGGCTGCCCTGGCAGCCGGACTAGGTGTAACAGGGAGAATGCAGAGGTAGCTAACGAGCTGAACAGCGACAAGAATACCCATGGAAGACTTGTTCATCTTTAACATGTCCTTCCTCATCTGACTTTCTTACATTTTTTTAGGAGTTAAGTATAAAGAATCTGTGTGATTGCGCGGTATTTAGGTTGGAGAGCAAAACCAGCTCTTTACCTTCAGCTGCTGCTAGTTGTTTTCTCTATAGGCTAGGAAGTACGTCTTTGGTTCTTTGTGGTTTTGTGAGTGTAGTGCTATTCTTGGGACTCCCTCTCACCAGTGTGCTTATGTTTGCCTCATGCACACGCACAAAAGTCACATTCAAAATAAGGAAAAAAATATTACATTGTTCCAGCTTCTTTTTTGTAGTAGTGGGATTTGCAAACACCAAAAATGCCCTCCAGCAAAGTGGTGCAATTGTTTTTTCTACATTCTTTTAATGCTGTTCTTTACTGCATATTCTTAGTTACGATAAAGAGCATGACTATCAAATGAATAACAGTAAGCTTGTGGGTTTGAAAAGGCTTATTTGCAAAAAAAAAAGGAAAAAAGTTTGCTGCAGCTCTACAAAAAAACCTGT
The DNA here is from genome assembly GCA_033628505.1 of Tringa tobata. NCBI lineage: Eukaryota > Metazoa > Chordata > Aves > Charadriiformes > Scolopacidae > Tringa > Tringa tobata. The sequence continues at coordinate 4,211,475 of JAHREE010000444.1, forward strand.
GAGCTAATTTGAGTAGCAGCATATATGGATGTAGATTTAAAAATTCAGAACAACCAGCTGCTATAGTTAAAAATAGGTAGAAGGGATATTTCTGCAACAAAAATCTTTGAGATGTTGATTTTTTTTTTCAGAGACAGGTGAATATATATGAAGTTCAGATATGCATCCTGCCTCCCCTAATGTCCCATAAGGCACAGGTATAAGATTCCAGTTTGGGCTCACCCCTCGTATTTTGCTCATCAGAGATGAAGTGATACCCATTTCTTTCATCTGTTGTTGTCCATGTGCTTCCAATTAATTTTTCATTCATAAGAAACTGATAAATTGGAAGTAGTGCTGCTCTTAATCTCCTCATAAGAGCCTGCCCCTTGCAGTGGTATTCAGAACAGCTGTTAGGTCGAGTCTGTAGTATCTATCAGTTTTCTGTCTGCTGTATCAAGGCTTATGCTTTCTGCCTTTTGATCATTGATTTAGGGCCCAAGAAGGGTGAATTCCTCAGCTTCATATCCAAAGGAGCTTAACTGCTTTAGAAAAATGAAATTTTACATGAGTAGATTAGATATTTTTATTTGCAAACTGTAGTCTGTTTTAAAACATTCCCTTGGGAAGAACATAATCATCACAAAGCGCCACAAGCAGAGACGTCTCAGGCATTGCAAATGAAGCAGGATTTTTATTATCACATTTCATAATCATAAGCAACTTGCAGTCTTAAACTTTTTAATTCAAAGATTCTCTACATGGTAGTACCACACAGCACAAGCTAGTCATTGGCACACACTGAAGAAAATCACTGTTAATTCACAAAACTCCCTCTTCTCTTCCACCCACAAAATAAATATGCGCAGTCAGAAAAGTGGTATCAGTCACTTTGCAGCTCAAATTCTGTAACTTGTTTGTAGAATTGTAGTGGTTTCTGGTGTGACTTGTAAGGATGGGCAATTGACTTCAAAAAAAATAAGAAAAGGGGAAAAAAGAGGCATGTCGGTAAAAAGAAAATGAAGAACCAACCTAATCTTTTCTTGGAGAGTGAGTTTATCAGTAGGGCAGAAGACACTGCACATGACAAATGAAACAAATGTTTCTTTTGCAGTAGTGTCCATATCAATGCATCATTACTTTGCAACGTTTTACATCACTATTTGCAACCTAGTTTTTCATTATGCTTAGGAAGTATGTGTCTCTGAGAGGCTGAAGCATTAATTGGTCCAAAGTCAAAGATAAAGAACCGACCAGATGAAATAAGGGAAATTTTCCCTTCTGTAATGTAACCTTTTCTTCAGTGACCCTTTTTTATTTCCTATTTATAAATTTTGGAGGCTATCCAAAACAAACAAAAAAAAAGAAAGCAAAGTCTGTCCATACATAATGTCACATCAGGAGAAGTGACAAGGTAAAACATGAGACTCCAGATAGCCCAGTCAGTTAAGCAATTCGCTCAAGCTGTAGAACAACATTCCAGAAGTTAACTGAGAGAGCAGAAATTGCAGTTACCCCCACTGGACTTCTAGCACTTACAGTCTTACATTCTGTACTTCACTGTCCCTTCCAGTGTAGCCATACAACTATAATGCCCTCTACCTTTTGGAAGTTACATTTGTAAAATTCCTGATGATCTCAACAGGATATAAATGAATTGCTCTTAAACTGCTAATGCACACTGGCTTAAATTCTGCCATAATTTTTTTTGTGGATTGTATGAGGGTCATTAAGAGCATAAATTAGTCAGTTTGCTTTTAAGTGAGTCAACCTTAGCTTTCAGGCAGTTTATGTCTTTGCAGAAAAGGACTGGAGAATTTTTCAGTTTTATTTCATAACACGAATTTTTATTCCTCTGCGTCCATCTCAATATTCAGTGTTGGACCCAGGCAAGAGCTTAACATATTTCACTCTAGGTGTGTTTAGAGTCAAACCTGAATTCATTAACCTATGATTTTCAGCATCTTACCTGCCTTTCCAAATGTACTGGAATTTTGACAAGAGTTCTAAATCAAGTTCACACTGTTCTAGAGCTTCTTTTAGTGGCTAGTTATCTCTCCTTGAAGTCCTGTGACTATGCAGGGTCATCTGAAGAAGAACAAGATGTGCCTTGATTTTTGGACATGAGTCTTTAAAACTACCACCTAGTAGTGATAGATGCTTCTGAGAACCAGGGCCAGATTTATTCTTTGACTTGGCAGAAAATTTAAGGTCAATTGTTCAGGTCAACCTCTATCAGTGGGTTATCAAGATCTTTTATCCCTTGTTGCTGAAAGAGGAAGTGTGTCCCAGATTGGCCTCTGGTTAGAGCCTGTAGCTAATGAAGAAATAACACAATAAGATTTTGGAAGAAACCATACTTTTATGTTCTTGCTTCTGCCTTGTTAAAAAAATAAAATAAGTGGCAGATGACATGCATATTCATTCAGTATTGCCAAATAAATTCTCCAAATAAGAATTCTCAGCAATAAGAACATCATTGACTGCCTTTGGATTTGCAGTTCCATTTACTGCAGTCAGAAAAAGCCAAACTCGGAACAGCAAACATACTTAAAGGAGTGATGAGAAGGATAAAACTGACCCAAAGAAAGCTTGGAGGGGCTCTCTAACGTGGAAATACTGAATTTTTACTGCAAGGTAAAGGCATGTAAATTTGGGTTGACTGGAGGAGCATACCAGCAAAGTAGTAAGAAAACATTACAAGATGCATTTTCAGTAGAACTTTGGATCAGCTTATTAAGAGTTTCCAACAGATGGTTTTGGGTGGAAAAATAGAACTACAGTTTCTAAAGCATTCACTCCCTAAATGACCGTGATTTCCTGGTGAGTGTTTCAGATTTTGCCTTGGAAACTTGGCTACTAAGTTTGATGCTCAAGAGGTAGCTGAGTTCTTCTGAAGGTTATCACTGGTACGTATGGTCTATAGGAGAGCTGAGTTTATCCGTAAATTAGGTTGTGTCCACTGTTTCCTTTGCAAGCCAACTGGAAGATTGCAGGTGCTGGGTTGGTGCAGGGCAAATGCCTTTCAAAAGGTGTAGTAGGAGAAGTAGCAGGAGTAGTAGAAGATGAGAAGATGTCCCCATATCTGCAGAGGTTTCTTCAGTTCAACTCAATAACTGAAACTGGGAAAAAGGACAGGATGTGGGAGAAGAGAGAGGGTTTTTTTTCTTGAGGACTGCAGCTTTTACCCTAATGGCTTTTGTTCAGGTTTGTGCTGCCCTGCCTTAGAATGATTCCTATTCTGGGACAAGTAGGAACAGACACAGAGCTGGCTCTGCAGCAAACAGGCCTTCTGTGCTAGGGGTGTTCTCTGAAGAGGCCTCAGGGCAACTGTAAATTGGGCCTGTTATGCTCAACTTCATCATGCATCTTCATGCTACACCATGAATAAGCATGGCTGGTCTGTAAATCTAGCCCATTGTATCTGGATTACATTTGTTAAACTAATGCTTGGGTTTTTGTCTGGCTTCATTCATACCAACATCAGAACATTGAGTAAGAACAACAAATCAGAAACAAAAAACACAAACATTTAAAAATATTGCTCCCACAGATTGGAGCCCCAAGTGTGTTTTATATAAACAATTTGAATTGTGGCTGGATTTTTGACCAGATTCTTTCCCCTGAAGGACCTTTTGAAACAAAAACAAACTGAGCAAAACAAGTTTTGGTGGGATGGGCCTATGCCTGTTTTCATGTAAGCTGATGACAAAGCTCAGAGCAGGAAGGCAGCAGTGTGCTGGAATCTGGTGTACATTGTGTTCTGCATGTTCCCAGCTGACTTGCCAGGAGTGATCTAGAACTGAAACACAGCCCCCTTTTTACTAGGGCACAGGAAAAGAAGTCATCACTAATCTAAAACAGTTCAGCTGTTTGAAAACAATAGACTTTGTTAATTTGATATCCTGATTGTGCCTTATTCTCATGTGAATGTGCGGCCTGTGTTGCCGGGTCAAGAAGGTGAGAGCTTTTGAGAACTGTCCTTTCTCTGGTATGGCCCATGAAAGTAATCTATATTCCATCACTATACCTGCTGTCTGCTTCAGTGTGAGTGTACAGCATCACAGAGGAGATGAAGTGGTTAACTTCAGCGCTTGTCTGTCAGGAGAACTGACCAGCCATGGGAGTCTGGAATAAGTCATAGGCCACCCAGCTGTTCAGCATGACTCCTACAGAGTTCAGTTGTCACTTGCAAAGGTGCTTATGAAGCTGTTTCCAGTAGGGTAGTCCAAGGTTATTTTCATGTGAATGTGTCATGGGATTCCAGGGAAGGAGGCAGGAGGTTTCCACATCCAAGTGATGAAAAACATGGAAGGTGAGGCAAGGTTTTGCTTGTAATTGCTGCATGAATTTATTTTAATGCGGTCACTTCCATGAAATACTGGGATGCAGGTTCTCACTGGACAAAGTAAGTCTCCTACCTGGAGCAAAGGTGAAAGAGAACTTGCTCCCACTGTGGAGCCTTGTGCTTAAGTTTCAGCGAGGGAGACTAGGTAGAAGTGGTACAAATTATTAATGGTGTTGCTTGTCAGGCTTTTTATTTAGCCTCAAATTTGAAACCTACTCCTTTATTTCTAAACCTTCACATTTGCATCTCTTTGATATGAAATACTTGTGAACTAACTAGAGAACAGAGCTGTGAGTTCAGTAGCCAAGAGATCCTTGATTTATTAACATAGAGTTTCACAGGCTTGTGTGCAACATCTCCTCCTTCTGCATATAACAAATGCAGCAGTCAGAAGCAGGGCTTGATGATGAAGGGCCCAATACTTCAGGGTGTAGTGATGGTTATTCACACGTCTTGTTTAAAGTTCATAACAATCATTGCTGAAATAGGACCATTCAATGTGAAATAAGATGGAAATGTGGATTCTAAGTGACTGCTTAGAATTAGAAGTTTATAGTTCAACTTCAAAAGCAAATTGGGTTTAACAGTATAAGCAACTGCATGGCTGCAAACAGACTTTCCTAGTTGATATGTTTCATGTTTAAGACTAGGATAATATATAATTGTTTTGTGAAGCAGTAATGAACAATAATTGTGATATAAGTACATAAAGCATTTAAGCTGCAATAACTAAGTGCTGTATTGTCCCCTACAGTGTCATTAAGACACTTAAAGGGGAATTTTAAATTACTTCTAAGACATTCTGTCACCTAGTTATTCTAAACACAATTGTGGAAGTACAATTGCTGTTTAGGTAAGCGGTACCCTACTAATGATGCCTTTACAAATAGCTATGAGAAAACATTTCCATTTAGTTGCATAGGAATTTCAGAATAATATTTGTTGGCTTATCAGATTCCTGGAAGTTTAAGGACACTGGTGTGCCTTCTTTTTGGTGTATGTGTATGATTACAGTCTGCAGATTTCTGTGAAACGAATGTATTTTTGCTGTAGTCATGCAGGACAGCATCTGAAAACAAAATGCCTGCTTTAATTCAGCAGAGTTCACAGTCTTGTCATTGGAGAAGCTACCATGCGCAGAACTGGCCTGTTAGGCTGTGTCTGCAGTTAGAAGACTTTGAAAATGTAACTGTGCTGCAGATGTATGCCAGCAAACCTCCTTGCTGGAAAGGCATCTCATCACAGTTAAGCAGTTCTTAAAGCAGTTTGCCAGATGGAATGAATTGTTCTGGCCAAAAAAAAAGAGCCATATTTCTAGCTGAGGACTTTTATCAACCCAGATGATGGCAAGAAATAAATGCATTGATAGTATTTGCTGATGTAGACTAGGCCTTAAACTAAACTGTTGTTCAGAGCAAAGGCCAAATTTATGTTTCTTACGAAATTTTCATTGCCTTCTCAGGAAGCAAACCTGTGGACCTTCTGCTTGGTCTGCACCTAGGGAAGTCATGATCTATACACAACCATCATACCATAGGATTAAAGAGGTCAGGCTCAGGTTTTCATTTGGTATGAACCCTGCCAAACATGGCCTCATGTAAATAAATTTAAAGAGGAGTGTTCTTTTCTCTTAGATGACACCGATATTTAGTCCTGTAGCTTCCTAAGATAACCAAAATAAAAGCAAAGTGCTAGAAATACATCAGGCTGTAAGGCTGCTGGCTTGTACTCGGAGCTTAGTCAAGACAATGGAGAAGGTCCCACAGACTCAGTGGATTTTAGATGAGATCAGAAAAAATAAAAATAAAAGGGACTAAATGGACCCAGCAGTGCCCAATTTCCCTGAAAATGCCTTTTCTGATACTGAAGAGCAATTTATGTTGTTGTTTTTTTTAACCAGAACATTAGTTTTTCTCAACTGATACAGATTTTCCAGGGCTGAAAGGTAGGGAATGGATACCCCATGCAGGCACTGCACACATGCTCTGGGGCGTGCAGTGTGGTTGCAGCTGCACAGTGTCTTCCTTCCACCTCTCAGTCAGAGTATGGGATGCATCAGCCCTGTTTTCACAGCTATATTTTCTCAATTTATTCTGAAAGCACTTGGACATACACTTCAGCAGTATATTGCAGGCAGAGATTTAACAGGCCCAGCTACAAATATGTTATTATATGTTATAGGAAGATCAAATATTAAATGATTGGATAGGCTTTTGTTTTCAGACTAACACATCCATGAACTATGTTCATTCAAGACTAAATCTAAATGCTTCCCATGTCATTGGAGATTACTTATAGTGTAAACAGAGAGGTCAGTCCCATGTATCCTCTTTGCCTGTTGTTTGTATTGATGACTCTTGTAAGGTTGTCCTCTCTGCTAAACCATAGTATTCAGATAAATTGAAACACATGCCTATGCAAATCTATTCATGAGCAGTGTGCTATGGTGTTGGGAAAAATAAGGGATGGATTTTGATAAACGTGTCTTCTGTAAACTTGAAACCAAATAATTGTATTTTTAATGTCTGAGATTAAAGGTAAGTTTTTCAAAAAAGTATAGTATTCTTCTAAGGCGTTGCATCTGGAATTAGCTCAACCTGTGAAATCGTTCTTCTCTTTCTAGAAATTAACTTAGTTTTAAGTACATGTTCTATAATGGTCTTTGGGCACTGTTAATGTCATTTTTAGGTACAGCTGAATCTAAAGAACTGCACTTTACGTAGTCATTATATAATTCATCTAGATTGATCAGTTTAATATCTGATTTTTCAAGATTTCCTCACAATTCTGGAATTTTAGCAATGCAGATATTTTCCTATTGCCCAAGGCAATAATAGATGTGGTGTGCAAACACTGCTTTAAAGAGGGTGTCTGTCTGCTGATTTACATATTTTAAAAGTATTAAGATCAAAAGTAATGAGAATTTAATCCATATGGCATGTAGAAGATAAATAGGAATATTAATACTGTATCAAATACTAATTAAAGGAAACACCAGTCCTATTTTTAAAATCTTGTATGCAGATGAAAAAGAAGTCATTGCAAAGTTAAGATCTGATTCTTAAAGAAATTAAGAATTAACAGTTTTCAACCACTGGTTCGAACTGTGAGATTGAGTTCATACACTAGGCCAAATTCTGTTTTCATCGTACTTTGCAGTATCACTGCAGTGTCCCTTTCTGTCAAAGCATCTCAGATGATTTATAAAACTGAAAACTATCACCAGGTCTACTACCAGCTTTTAAGATGGAAATTCTCTTTCGTTATCCAAGAAGCTGAAATACAGATGGTTTCCAACTTGCCTAAGCATACATGCCTGCAACAGTGCTAGGCCCTAAAATAGATAAATTCATAGGAACCCTGCTAAATTTTGATCAACCCTTATATGCAGATTGCAACAATGATGAAGAAAATGTCGTCTGCTTCATAGAAAACTTTAGACAAGAGTGGATGAGTCATAAGTTTGTCATGTCTTTGGGCTAGATTAGATTTCTGTATTGCACTGTTACGGAATTTACGGGTGAAAATACTCAGGACGTGTGCTCCCAGCAGGGTGGCACGTACTCGGAAAACTGGCTCCGGATGCACTGGAAGTAGAAGCTTTGGTGCAGTGTCAACCTAACACTCCATGCAGACAAATTAGCCCTAGCAAGACATATGAGATACATTAAGTCCATGCTGATCTCTAAGACTGTAGACCTTCAGTTCTCCATTAAGTCTTTCTTATAAATATTAAAGGGTAGGGAATACACTGTTAGCAAAGGAGGAGTGAGCTTGCAGAGAAGAGTTACCTTTGAAATATGAGAAAAATAAACAGGGAGAACTTAAGTTTTGCTAGTACTGCAGAGTCTTGCAAGTGAAAGAATAAACTGCATGATTTGCTGTAGCAGGCTGAAAAAGACCTGAGAATAACAGAAGGAATGATTTTTCTTCATTTGTGCCTTGAAGGGTATACGTACAACAAAGCTGTCTGAGACACAGCTGAGCCTGCAAGAGTGCAGAGGAAAGTCTAAAATGTTGTATCTTGCTCAGTCTTGTGCACTACTCAAACTCTGATTCTTTCCTGTAGGTCTGTGGTTCCTATGTATTTCTAATAGTAACTACAGCAAATTTTTCCCTCTGCAGTTTGAGAAAACAGTCTCTGATCAGCAGTCCATCTTCCAGCTTAAGGTGGTAATGATTCTACTGAATAAGGCAGTAGAACAATATGAAGATTGAATAAACCTCCACTGTTGCTGCTGTGTTCCCTCTGCCACATCAGTGTGGTCAGGTCCAAGTTTTGTCAGTGAATCAATAAATCACAATTCTTCTGCAACCTTCCATCCACTTTTGAAGTTCTAGTCAATTCTAGAGCAAATAGTGCAGCAAAATATCAAGCAGGTACCAGTTGTTCCACACATACATGGAGCAAAGTTATCCAGGAGCTGCCCTCTCAATGCAAGAGGAAATTCGATGCAAGAGGAAAAATGCAGTGACTAGAGAAATAATGTGAAGGAGAGTGCTATAAAACGTTCCCAGCTGCATGTATGTAAAGCCAATTTAGACAATCAACCAGAGGATGAGTGGGGATAGAGACCCATCTGCTTCTTGTCCTCTTCCAGGAAATATTAGGCGGATGCAGTAATTGCACACTGTGCCCCTTCGTCACAGTCAGTCTAGGGATGATTTCACACAAGTGCCAGCCCCATTCCATCTAGAAGAAGCTGAGCTTTGTCCTGGATGAGTTGATGCTTTTTTCCCCAATCGTCATTTCAAATATCTGGCAAAAGTGGTTCACTCTGTGCTTTCTGTGGGGAATGGCCTCCCTGGGAAGGAAGGATGAGATTGCACTCACCAAAGTTGTTTTGTGGACTGCTGAGTGGCTGCAGGGGCTTTTACTCCAGGCATATTTGTTTCTGTTCTCTTTCCTGCAGAATAGCCCAGGTAGTGTTTTAAATAGTTCTGTGTATTTTGTAAAAGACCTTTTAAATATTAAATAGAGTTTCATTTTCCAGCTGGAAGATTAAAACATAGAAGTATTTCATCAGATCCTTCATCCAGTCTTGAAGCAATTTTGAAATGTTAACTGAAAAAATCTCTCTGCCTTGGAGCATTTTTTACATCAAACATTCTATGAAAATATTTTCCTCAAACTCTTTAAGTATTTCCAAATATTAAACGAGAGATGACTTTTCCAAGTATTGGTGATGGTCTGATGCAGCTAGTGTCGAGTTCACATACTGTTTTAAAACAAAAAGTGGCGTAAACATTACAGTGGGGGCAGACTGGCAGGCATCACTTATCACCAGCACAGGCTGACACACTGCTGATGCTGGTTCACGTTCTGACAGAGGTGCTGTAGACACCAAATAAACAGAGGTAAATATTTTGACCGACAGAGACAAGAACCAAAGAGAGGCAAATCACTAACAAAATGAGTAGTTTTGGAGATAAATATACAGGAGTTATCATTCCTTCCCTCCCCATACCATTCCCACCTCAGCCCTATCTTGGTTTAGCTTTTGAAATGGTTTCTGGTAGCTATTGAAAAGCCTTCATTGCCCTTTTCAGAGCTGGAGAAGGACAAGTGGTGGTGATTGGATTGTCTAGTACTGGTGTGGGTATGTTTAGGATGTACTGCTGGCTCTGTATCTATTAGATGATAAAACTCATCTTGGATCAGCATTAAGGTTAGCTTAGTGCCTTCTAGAAACTTACTGGGAAGAAGTTTATTCTGGGATTTTATTATGGTTCTGGGCCTTAAAACTTTCTTTGCATCCTTCCTTTTCTTTTGTAGTTTTTGTCTGGATAACCCTTGTCCCTTTGCTGGAGAAGCAAAGTCAGGTACTACTTAATCTCTGCCTATGGGCTTAAAAGATCTCTGCTGCTTTTAGTGGGGGGATCAGACATCTGAAGTCTTCATCCTCATCATGTCCATCTCTGAGTTTACGACAGATTTATAACTGTCTTCCAAGAGAAAAATAAAAAAGCATTCTGGTAGACTCGGAGCCAAACCCAAATGAGTAGAGCTGGATTGAGAAGATGCTCCTCCCAGAGCGTGCACTACTTCCCTAGGATGGTGCCTGTCTTTCCTTAGGGTTATGTTTCCAGTCTGGTCTCAAGATAAGGTCAGTCTCCCAGCAGCTCCAACTCTCTCTGAAGAAGCATCTCTGTGTAGTAGAAATTCCTTCTGAAAGCCAGAATTGTGCAACACCTCCTGTTTAGAGGTCTGCATGCTAGGCTCCAGTATTTGCTGTAGATCAACATCATTGAGCTGAATCAGCTGGGCAGCTAAGGTAGCTAGGCAGAATCTCAGAGTCAACTCAGATAATACTAAAGAACAAAAACTCATTTAAAGCAGAGCTTGACACAACCATCTTGTCCATACTCAGCCAGATCTTTTGCAGCACACACTCTCATTTTATTGGCCATTTTTGTACCTTTCCTGAAGCCAGGATGCTCAGGCACATCTGAATTTTTCTGCCTTTGAGAAAACGAACTTCCAGAAGTCTGTGACAATTAGCTCGTAGCCCTGTGTGCGATACCAGTATTACTGACCATTTGTAGAAGTCAATGTGTACAAGCCATAGTGTGAGAGCCTTTTTAGAAATCTCTGAGCATAAAAGAACTTTTTGAATGTTAGTCTTGAAGGGCTCCTGAGTTTTGAGTGTTGTTCTGCTTCATGAGAGGATGTTGTAGCTGTTGTCTGGTACCGGGACATGTCTTTCCCAGATGTTGCATGCTGCCAGTTTCCGGACTAGCAGCTCAGAGAAGCATCCTGCAATTTCTTCAGACGCATCTTGTGCCTGGGCACTGCAAGGTGCCGCTGTGTATGTTTAGGTTTATTGATTTGTGGAGGATGAAATGCTTAATAATAACAGTGCCAAAGAAACTTCTCTTAATGCAAACTTTGACTTAAAAGGTAAAGAACAAAAGTATCTTTCAGGAACGCAGGAAATAATGAGCCTGTGCTCTGTTTAGTCACAGCTCAGGGAAAATAAAACTAATTTTTTTTTTTTATTTGATTTCAGCATATTGCCTTAGTTCCCTTGACCTACCAAATTGTGGACAAAAGCTTTTCTGCATTTATTCCCATTTCACAGCAGGATTTCTGCTAAATGAACTTTTTAGTGAGTTGATTAATCTCATTTCATATCTGCTACACGTTTTTGTCTCTCTCTGATACCAGTCATAAACATACCTTTTGAATCCCCCTCCCTGTTGATGGACTTCAGCTGAGCTGAAGACTCTAGACATCATCTCACAGGTAATTTTTTCATGGAGGTGCCAGTTACTGCAGTGTTACTCCTTCCAATGTTCACAGTTCATTACTGTTAACTACCAACGCATCTGGGTAAAATACAAAATCATCTTTTCTTTTTTTTCATCTGACATATATCAGCCAGCTCAGTTGCATGATCCAGTCATGCAGCAGAGGACATAGTCTGCTGAATTTGGCTGAATGTGCAAAGATAGTCCTAGTGGGCTGTAGAGCCCACATTTACAAAATGCAAAGGTGCCACTTCCTAACAGACAGGCTGGTGAGGGCATGGTATTTAACACATATTTAAAAAAATACGAACAAGAATTCAAATATGTAACTATTTAGCAACATAAAATTTCAAAACTATTCATATACAAAGAAATTAGATCAATGAATACAGGTAGTTATTGGCTTCTGAATCAGACAAGAGATGATGACAAATAAGCAAATTAAAAAACAGCTTAAATGACCTATGGAACGACCATTGATCCGCACTTTAACAACCAGGCAAATTGCAGTATATGTCATCTTTTGAGCATCTGAAGTTTGGAACGTTCCATCAATAAGGAGTGTAAGAATAAGGATTGTGAGAAAAGTTTCCTATTCATGGAGGAACAGGGGTATTGCAGTGCAATGTTAGGTCCATAAGGGTCAGTGATGAAGAATGCAAGTGTGTAGCTTAGCTTTAGGTAGTCTGGCTTTCCAGAGCTGTGAGGACTCAACAGAACTGTGGCCACTTCAGTATCTCCAGTAATTTGTTAACCTAGGCAGTTGCCTGTGGCTTGAGTTGATCCTATGAGTAATGCAGCCACCCAAAATTCCAATAATTATTACTGTTTCACAGTTTAATTCAGAGCATTTATATATGAGGCACTTTCATTGTTGGATAGATGCTTGACCACTTCTGTTCAGCACACTTAAAAAATCTGCTCTGTAAAAGCGTAAAAACTGTTGCTAGATTTTGCAGACCTTTTCCTCTCCCATTCCCTCATTCAGGGATGGATGAACTGCATAGGAATCATGACTGGAAATCATGTATCTCAAAAAACTAAGGGCTATAAAGGCATTACCTAAAACTGCTGCAGAACGTAGTTGCCCTGGAGCCCTGGGCATGCAGCTTTCTATATATGGAAGTTATAAAGCAACTCTAGCTGTTCTGCTGTCCTACTATGATTCAGAAAGTTGAGCACGTGCCCTCTTTACCGTGGAGCACCCTAAAGGGAAAGCACTCCCTGAGCAGACTTGACTGGGGAGAAGAGATGAGGATGAGCCTTTGGATCAGCAATTGTAAATACCCCAAAAAGCATAAAAAAACTTGGTGCTGCTCCAATCCAGGGGTAAAATGGTAACTGCAGACAAGCTGCTTCATAACTGTATCTCCTGCCTGTGTATGGAGGGCAGATTTTATTCCTTTCTTCAGTCCTCACAGGCAAATCCCAGTTACTTGGAATTTGTTCAGGAGAAGGGAGAATTTTACCCTGAAGGAATTAGGAAGCATTATAGATTCAACATATGGGACCATATGTCGTTGTATTGTTTCCAAATGTTTCTTTTTGAGCTTTTTCCCTCCATTGCGGACAGCTTATTTCACCACACATTGTCTAGAGAAGAAGGGAGTTTCATATTCCCATTTCTTTCATTAAGCCACTATTAAAGCTATATCAATTTCGTAATACTGTTTGTCAACATTATTTCATCCTTTGTTTCAAACATGCACACCATAAGTGTGGTTTGGGGCAAGTGCTTTGAATATGTTGTTCAGGCACTGTAAAAGTCAATAGCAGGACTAGAGAATCCAAGCAGAGATGGTCCTAAACCATCCCTAACCCAAAATACTCCACTTAGTTATAAGGCAGTTCACAATCAAACTAAGCATTTTGCTTGAGCCTTAATAGAGGGAAACCAGCACTGATGGTTGAATGTGAGTAATTAAACTAAAATTGAAGATGGGTGGATTCTGCCCTCTCCTTGCTATGCAGATCAATATCCTCATGTAACGTAAATTGAGCTGCTCTGTATCTCCCTCTTTTGCTGTGATTTTTCTACTCCAGCCCTGGAGAAGAGCTCTGGTGTCCAGTGACATCTGTTCTAAATCATGTTTTGGGAAAAATGTAAATACAGAAAACTTGAGGTCAGGCCCAGACAAAGCGCTGGGCTGGCTCCCAAGGCCTTTCTGCATCTGGGATTGTTTGATGTCAGGAAGGCCCTCCACAATCAGAGCCATCAGTGATGGTGGCGAAAAGAGACCGTTCAGATGAGGCTTTACATGGATTTGTTAAAATGCCTTGGAAGTATTAAAGTCTTTTGCAGACCTTCCTATCCATAAAAATGTGTGGCTGGCTGGGTGCTGACCTCCTCTGAAAAGGAGGGTGTGCTGGGCTGGGGAGTACAGAGGCTTCAACTTGTCCAAATAAGTGGAGTATTGGGGTAGATGGCTCCAGCCTCAGCCACTCTCACACTCGTCATGTTCATCATAATTAGTTTTTATTTGTGTTTAATTCTTACAGTGTCAGACTGTCTGTCTGCACAGGCCTGCATAGTTCCTGGACCTTTAATTTATCAGACTTGCCAGATTTGCCTTGATCAAAGTTTTTCTGAGCAGTAGCACATTCACATCAGTCTAGTTGAAGGCAATATTGTAGAAGCAAAGGCAGAAGGCTGCATTCATAAAGGAGTTGAGGTGAAATGTGTACAACTGGCATCAGCAGACCTTAGATTCACAGGTACACTAGAAAATCACCCTAGACACAGGATAGGTAACTCTTAGTCTCTGTAAGCTCAATAGAGCTGCTTTTTGTTTTCCTGCTCTAGGGCCTAAGATCTTTTGGCACTCTTCTGGGCATTATTGTTTCCCTAAGACCAATAACCATGAAAATCAAGCTCTGTTGGAAAAGCTGGGAAGCTGGGAAGCAGAGAAACCAGTTTTAAAATGTGGAGTTGGCATACATTTTACATTTTTATCGAGTGTGTATTTACCAATTAGTCAGCAGCCTGAGCCAGTGGATTTAATGAACTTCGTGTGATTTATGCATAGCTTTTATTAATTGTGCCAATAGGGATAAACACTAGATACAAATAGATGCAGATGTCTCACTTCTTTCTCCTTTAAATAATACTATTTCTTATCATTAAACTACTTTATTTTTAACTACTCTACATGTTGGAAAGTGATAATTTCTTACCTTCCATACTACTGTCCTTGCAAAGGTAAGGCTCAAAGTTTTCACCCACCCATACTTTCACTGGCCTGGGCTATGCCCAAAGCCAATACAGAAGTTCAGAGAAGAAAGCATTTTCTCATTCTCCCCTTTCTCCCATCAGTGGAATGTACATTAAATAGTAAGTAGGCCACAGAAACAGAGAGCATGTGAATGACTTGAGATCCTAGTAATTTGAGCAGTCAGAGGAAAAGGGGGCCAGCACCTGGCTTTCAATCTCTGTTTCAATGAATATTTAACTACTTTATGCAAAGTGGGACACTTTCAACAAATGAGGCTGAGAGAAACCTACCTAAGAATATTTTCTAGCCCAGCAGTTAGGTTACTCTCCTGAGAAGCATGATGTTTGGGTTCAAGTCCCTGTACCAAATCAGTTAAAGGAGGTGTTTGAAGCTACATCTTTCACAACCTAAGAACATGGACTAATCACTGTGTTTTTGGATATCAGGGGTGGCAGCACTACCACCTCTGTTTTGGAAAAGGAGTCCCCTTGTGACAAAATCAAAATGTTTTGTTTTTGAGATGCCAGAATGAATTGTTTCAACATCTCTGAAGTTTTTTCATGTTGTTTCAGCTGAAACTGTTAGCTAATATGACCTGAATTCACAAAAAAGTTTATGTTGCCCTAAAATTCCGGTATTAGTGAAGAAATAATTGAATAAAAAGCAGCCTGACTAACTTCTAACTCAGGTGCAGTTACAGTTGTCTGGTCATGGCACTTCCTGAAGAGGGCCCATTAGTGGTTGTGTGTTAGAGTTTTTATTGGGATGCTCCTTTTCCACTTAGGTGGAAATCCCTCCCCTTTAGAAATAGGGACATCTGTGATCTTGAGTACCCAGAACTGAAGCAGATTTAAGTTACCCTGACGCAGCATGCTAATGGCCAAGAAGCAGGAACACCTTTCAGAAATCTTTAAGCATTTTCACCCATTAAACGCCATTTGGAGCTTATACAACTAAATCCTAGGCTATTTAGAAAGATAAAATCCCTTATGCACGTTGGCAAGTCTAGTGAGATCGTTTTATTGACTTTGTGTGCTACTCTAATAGTTTCTCATGTTCAAATGCCAGTAACCTCGAAGAGACTTTTTGATACGATAAAAAAAAAAAAAAAGCGTAGGCACTTCTTGTGATGTCATTAACTCTTTTTTTTTCCCATTGAATATTGACAATAAGCACATTTTTTTTATGGATACTAAGTTAAATTGCCATAGTTCTGCTTTTACTAGATGTTAAAAATATGGCTGGATGCCATCTTAATTACACGTGGCAGCAGCAGAGCACTTCCTAGCCACAGGTTTGCCATAAGTTCTTTAAAAGGATAAGAAAAGTGCAGTTGCAGGCAGAATTACTGGTTTTGTCCCTTTGGTTCTACATGAAGTACGAGCTTTGCCTCCTCTTCAGTGATGCCATAAGTGACATTTACTTCTGACTATTGTGATCATCCACAAATAAAACTAGAAAAGGTGATCAGGTGTGCTCTCTCAGCTCCTGGGTCCCCTTGATCCCTCTCCTACCGTGGTGTTTCAGTACAAGGATCAGCTCTGATGGGCTCAACCTCTTTTCTGTGGGCCCAGGTTCACAGCTAGCGTTTGGGGATTCGAGGCCTTTCTTGAATAGTGGCACAAGATACTACTGTTTCTTGTGTAAGAGGAGGAATAAATCATGTGGCTCTTCATAATATGATTGACTATCTTTCCCTGTACGCGTTGAGCTCCAGTGAAATAAGTAATGATGTTGTTTAGAATATCATCATTACATCTGAGTTTGACACTTCAGCAGTGATGACTGGGAAATTCATCCCTCATAAGGCCAATGTTGCAAATTCTCTGTGTGTTCAAACTGTTATCCTAGTCCTGGCTGTCTGCAGCCGTGTGGGAAAGAGAAAGAAGGAGGGGTGTAATGAGGACATTAGCCCTTTGCTGGCACTGTCAGGTGGCACAGGTACCTTCTCATCACAGGCCACGCAGCAGCTGTGTATCCTGTCGTCCATCCTACCCTGCAAGGATTTATTTTGAAACATATAGAGCCCTCTTCCTTTAAAAAATAAATGCACAAAACGCATGAAGCTGAACTTCAAATGCCAAAGCAGCAACCTAAGGTGTTTTGTAGTCACTTTCGAATTTTAGTCTAGAGAAGAGGAGGCTGAGGGGCGACCTTATCAATGCCTATAAGTATCTAAAGGGTGGTATGAAGGAGGAGGGAGCCAGATTCTTTTCAGTGGTTGCCAGTGAGAGGACGAGGGGTAACGGGCGTAAGTTGGAACATAGGAGGTTCCACTCAAACATGAGAAAAAACTTCTTCACAGTGAGGGTGACAGAGCCCTGGAACAGGCTGCCCAGGGAGATCGTGGAGTCCCCTTCTTTGGAGATTTTCAAGACCCGCCTGGATGCCGTCCTGAGTAACATGCTCTAGCTCTGGGCAATCCTGCTTCAGCAGGAGAGTTGGACTAGATGATCTCTATGGTCCTTTCCAACTCTAAAAATTCAGTGAAATTCAGTATCTCTGCATAAACTTTCCAGATCAAGTCCTAATAGCAGAGACACACACAGAATGCCAAAAAAAAAAAAAAAAAGGTATGATAACTGTAGTTAACCTCTACTATGTAATTTAGAAATAAAAATAAGGATTTATGGTTCTATGTAAATAATGTTGCCCTTTTTGTACTGTGGATTGTTCTGAACAAAATGCTGTTAATATAATGATGAAAGAACAGTAATTTGTTTTGAACAAGTAAGTGTTACTGGTCGACAGTAATAAAAAAGGGATGAATCATTAAATAATAATTTATATTTTAAAGGATATTGGTCCCATCCTACAAGGCCTTACATGATCCATTATTATGCAGTGGCATAATGCATTGACTTCGTGTAGATTGCTGGCAACAGTGAGTGTTTGCAGTAAAAACAGAAAATCTTGTTTTGCTGTATGTGGTGTTTTCTTCTAGAAAATTGCATCTTCAGAGAAGAAAAAATATCTTTGGCACCTCATTTTTTGTGGCTGCTTTTTGAAGTTACAAATAATGCAAAATCACCTAATCAAAAATGAAATGCGTGACGAGAGGGAGATAATTTCCTGCCACTCTACCTTGTGAAAGCAAACAATGAACCGTAACTTATGGTCCACAAGTCATGTTTCTTTGCTTTTTGCTATATTACAATTTAATTTTTTTTTCAAAAAATAATAATTTTATGGGCCTCTTTGAAGTGATTTATGTGTTTTGTACATTATTTGAAAATATAAATTTTGCTGATTATCTTCAGTTTCCCTCTGTCCACCCACCAGTTTCATATTCATTTAATTTAGACAATGCTGAGCAGCTACATGTGGAATTGATACTTTCCATGAAAGCAAAGGTTATTCTTATGCTTATTTTATTGAAGAACCTAACAGAAGAATTTTTCATCAAAGATTAGCTTAAGTACTCCTACATGTTATTGTGTGTTTGTAGAAAGTGTATGGCTCTCAATTATCTCTGAATTAAAACTGTTGGATGAGTTAATTCAAGTATTGTGTGGATAAAGTGGGTGCTGAACTTTTAAAATTTATTTTATCTTCTACAAATGAAGAGAAATGCGTATTTCTGTCTGCCCATAGCCTTTTGCTTCATAGAGCCCTTTGATAATCGAAATAATTAAGGCAGTCCTTTCTAAAGGGAAGGGTTTAAAATTCTGTTATATATTTCCATGTATCATATTTCTCTAAACCATATTAACATCAACGTGTTTTTCTGATACTTTCCATTTTTTCCCTTGTATTCATATGCTTAGTGTTGGGGCTGACTCCAGAGGAACTAATTCCAGTAGTGAAGGTGTGCATTAATGTTAGCGTTTTCAGGATATGAGCCTTTCTGCTGGGGACAGGATATTGTCATTATTATTATGGCATTACTTCAATGGGAGGCTTTGATGAATCTGTTCACAGCAGTAAAACTGATTTTTAGGTTTTGTCTCCATGGGAAAGTTAGTATAGAATAAGCCATAATATAAATTTATGATATAGCAACTCAGTGCATGCCAATGCTTTGCAAAGCTGCTCAAGCTAGATGTGAATCAGACCCTGGAGGCAGTATAGCTGGATGAGTGGAGTGCAGTGCAGTGCAGTGCAGTGCTGTGCCGTGCCTAAGCTAATTAGTCCTACCAAGAAGCAGGGTATGTTAGAGAGTTATGTTAATATGGCCATACTTCCCGGCTATTCGAAACAGATAAATCAGAAGTGTGATTCTGTGGCAATAGGTACGCTTCCAACGCACTAGTTTATTCATGTTGTAACTCGTGTGGTCCTTTGTAGGTCATTCACGCGAGGAGTAAGTGCACAGTAACTAATAAAGTGTTAATTCACAACTTTGCATGCTCTGCAGTACGCACAGACCCAAGTACAGAAACAGGACATAAACAGAAGTTGATGTTGCTACATCACAAGCTATTCTATAGGGATATGTTACTCAATTACCAGCCAAGAATCTGGTACCGAGTTGTGAGAAAGAGGTTGGAAAAAAAAAAGTCAAAGATCTATAGTAGTTAAGAGGTGGAAAAAGTGTCTGAATCAACTCCCTCCAAAAACTTCTGGAATCAATTAGTCTGTATTTGCTGAAGTGATGAGAATTCCATGTACCTACACTAAGATACCATGAAGGAGCCTGATTTTCTAGAAGGGGTGAGCTGTAATGGTTTAAAAAGCAGCCTTCCTGCTGCCTCAGTTTGAATCCTGAAATCACCACTCACTTTGGTAAAAGAAGGGTTCGTGAAGCTCTGAGGAATAAAATGTCATCAAAGTCACTAGAATTAGTCATATTTATGAGAAAAATTAAAAATGCAACTAATGCTGTAGCACTTACCAATTTAAAATAAGTGACATTGGAGTACGAAGACTGTGTTCAGAGGGGGATATAATGCAATGAGCTAACGTACTAATGCAAGCTGTGCCCTGTCAAGAAAGGTGATTTCAGAACAAAACAACATACTGTCACATAAGCAAGTCACTATAATATTGGAAAGTAAGCTCACTTTATTTGTACATGTGCACATATGTGTATGTCTTCCTCTGCTCCCATGAGCTGAAATCTTTGCCAAATTTTTATTTAAAGGCTCTTAGGAAGGACTGCATGAAAAGTACACATATTCTATGTGCTTTGCACTCCCCAAACTCTTACTGCAGGTGGTGTGGCTAAGTATCATGAAATACATAGCCTAAAATTGCCTTATTAGGATTGAGATCCCTGTGTCAAAATTCCTTGCAGACCTCCCTCAGTTTTCTTCAAACATCTTTTCTACATTTTCTGTATACGCTTTGCTACTACTGGAAGCCCCCATCTACCTTTTCAGGATGAAAGTTAAAGAACTACACCTCTGGAAATTATGACCCCTTATTTTTATACGTATGTAGCATTATACCATTAGATTCATAGTGCAAGCTGTCAAAAAAAGTTTGTGATTTGGATTTGGAAGGAGGAAAAAACCCTAGATGTTCTTTCACAGACATCTTTAAAGCCTGAAGGTTTTTTCTATTCCTGCTTATTTTTCTAACTCTGTCATTGACTGAATAGTTTGCTCATGCTTCTTCGGTTTCAAAATATTCTCTCAGAATTTTCTGGCCTGAGTTTGATTTGTACATCAGTTGTGAACCATCACGAATTGTAGGTCTAATGTTAGGAGTCCCAGTAGCAATTAACAACCCCTTACAGGAATGTATCGCTGTAGCACGTAGGTGAGCAGCATTAGTTTCCTTTATCTAGCGAAGATACCTTCTTTACTTCCAAAATTTACAAATGGCAAATCAAATCACTGTAGCAACACCAGGAAGCAAATATCTAACTAGTGGCATTTTTACAGCCTTCAGTCAAGCTTTCTTTAATACTTCCTTTAAAAGTTACTGCTGCCAAATACCTTGAAAACAGAAAAAAACCTTCTTTCTTAATGAAGAAATCTACTGAGAGTTTTATCTTGGGCTTCTACCATTTATTCTTTGAAATATATGCTGAATCTGCTACGCTCAAATTTGAGATACTAGTTGTATCAATATGGACCCATGGTTTCAAGCCTTTAGATATGCAAATTGTGTTTCTGTAACGAACAAAACCTTAGAGACCATGCTGTTGTGGTTCCACAGAGCCTTTATTGCGCCTCATCATTATGCTAAATTAATACAAATTTCCTGTGTGTCCAGAATTCAAAGTCAATCAAGTGGCTTAATCTCTGAGGGCATGGGATAAAATTGCTATTATAACAGTTTGGAAGAAGGTGAGGGATTACCTTTAAAAGCATCCAGGCTATATGCTAGGACAGCAACTCTGAAACACAGGCCTGTTATGAACCACATCTTAACTGAGTATGAACTTACAGATTGCCTCCTGCCCTACTTCTGATTGCACAAACTCCCCACATTTGTATGATGCATTTTTGGCAACTTCAGTAGTTGGCTGGGTAGAGAAGCAGTATTAGAAAGGTATTTGTGATTTGTTACTGTTCTCTAATGCACTGAATGTTTGGACTTTTTATTTTTAAAAGTTAATCACTGTGTTTACTTTTTATGTTTGTTTCATCTTTTTCCCCATATGCTTTGCTTTTCTTAGCTAGAATCCACAAGATGAACCAGTGCCAAGTGTCCAGTGAGTTTTCTGAGGCATATTAGCACATGATACGCAGCTCTTGAGATCCACAATCTGCAGCTTAAAAAGTTGTGCATTAGCAGATCCAAATGTACTTTGGAGAATATTTCTAAAATTGATGATACTGTCATAATATTTAGGATTCATACTTTAAAGTTGCCAAAGCTATTTAATCAATCAGATTGACTAAATCATAATCCTAATTCTTCTTTGAAGGAATAACTCTCATCTTACTGTGTGGAAGTAATAATGAATGGCTCTATTGTTGATGCCACGTTTGTGAGGATTTTGTTGATATGTTTTGCTTCTGAGCAATCTTGAAAATTTCTTATACCTCCGACATAAGATGTAGTTTTACTTTGGAAGGCAGGGAAGGACAAAATAGTCACCTGGGTTTCCTTCTAATCCTGTTTTCTTTAACTTCACTAAATAAATAAACTGCACCAACAGGCTGAGTCCCAACCATGACATAATGCTGATGGGACAAGCTTGCATCATGGCAAGCGTCTGAGTGCACAATGCCTGTGTAGGTGTCCCAGTGTTTCTACTTCAAGACTAGCACCTCAGGTAAGTGCCTACAGAGAAGAGAAAATGTGACATGTCCAGAGAACTGAAGAATGCCTGTGTTTCCTTTGTACTCATCTTTGCGTTGGATTTCTGCTTCCAGAAGCTCAGGCTGATCTGGTGCAGTATTAACAAAAAGGCAAATGTAATATAACTGTCCTCCCATAAGCAGTTAGAGTTGACCTTGAAATGATCTTTGCACTGAAGACTCTGATATGCGCATTGTGAGGAGTTACCTGAACCTCAGGTTCAGGTGTCTCTTGGGGATTTGGTCTGCTTGAATTTATTTCAAGTGGAATTCTTTCCTGGTCATTTGAACGTTAGCAACTTCAAACAAAACAAAACAAAAAAAAAACCAAACACAAAAACCCAAAACAAAAGATAACAAAGAGTGTTTCCAGTCCAATCCAAGTCTGCCTGGCCTAATTTCCTCTCTCTGACAGTAACTAAGAGCAAAAGCCTAGGGTATAGTACAAAAGTAGGGCAAGCAGAGATATTTGCCCAGAACACTCTCCAGCCTAGTATGGTTTGTGGCTCAGGGATTTCCCGATCCGGAAGTGATCTCTTTGTATTTAATTGCTCTCAGTAGGTTTTTCCCCTGCGAAATTCTTCATTCTTCATTGTATTGATTATACAGGATTGCTCAAACAGCAAGAGAGATATCACTTACCTCACATGATAGTAAGATAGCTATTTCTTATCACCTGGTGGCTATTGGATTAGGCGGGTCTTCTGAACCCAGGAAATATGCTGTAATATGTAGTAATTTCAGCATACCTGGAGTGTCCTGGTTTTCATCATTAACTGTCTCTTCTGAAAAGTTCACAAGAATTAACCAAAAAGTAGCTTCTGCAACCACCTTGGGTCAAGTTTAAGGAGGAGAAGAAAAATAATCATCGATTAAGTTTTCCTCATTGTCCAGAAGTAGTTTCTGCTATTCAGGATGGTTTGGAATGATTTTTTAATTGAAGCTAAAGTTGTAGCTTGGGCTTTGGCTGGATAGTTGACTGGTTGCCATACCTCTGGAACCCACTATTAGATGTTATTATGTGCGGGGCGTATGAGGGGTTGTGTATATTCAACATGTATAGGAAGACATGTCTTCAGGACTGTACTTGTAGAAGCATGCTGTTTGCTGACAGGTTTGAATCTTACCCGTGTTAGTCACTGACAGTTTAGTTCTTTGGTATGCTTTGTTTAATCTCTGCCTTTTCCCTCTACAGTTAAATCACTCACAATAGAAACTGAAAGAACTGACAAATACTGAAGGATCAGAATTGTGTTAGAAGGGAAAAAAACAACAAAAGCCAAGATTCTAACTATTTATGGATCTTGTTTCCCAACAAAGAGTACCTAAAAGCCATTGTCTCAGGGTTCAGAGACAGCTAAATGATTGATTTCACATAAAATATTTGTTGTTCTAATTACAGTATCATCTGGGTCGTTGGCAACAAACAGATGCAAAAACAGCCTTTACATACCATCTTGAAAAACTTATGATTTGCTTAGTGTGCTTTATAATCTAAAGCATATGGCTTTGCATAGAACTGCAGTATCCAAAATGAAGCCGTAAGTAATGAATCACTGGGTGGAAGAAAATGCATTGCTTCTGTTACGAGTTTTTCAGTGTGTGTATTCAAATGGTTCTGTTTAGGGTTATAAACAAAAGGCTACACTCACAGTTTTAGCAGTGTGTTACAGATTCTGGGATGCATATGACATCAAAGAGGCTACACTAATTTCCCCAGCAGTCTATGGCTCTTGGCACTATGAGCACACTCCATCTGAATAAACAGAATTCTGGTTCACCACAGTTTTGTGGGGGATCTGAGGTGATCATGAAGCTTGATTTTGTTTTATTTCAAACCTTTCTATGATAGGACTTTGTACTCTTCCAGATTCTGTGTTTTCAGTTAATCTGGTTACTACATTTGGGGCTATAGACTTAGACTTCAAAGCACTTGACACTGAAAATAATTAAATCTAACTTCTTATTCTTACCTACTGAATCCAAGTAAGAGCTTTGAGTGCACTGGATTTTCAAGATTTGCTAGGGATTAATCACTGTTTCTAATCATTAGTATATATTTTTTAAAGTTGGTAACATCCTTACCCTTAGCAACACTTATGTGAAGCTCCAGTAGGATATTTTGTGAGAGTTAGCAAGGGCTGAGGCCTTGTAACTTCTCAAAGGACATCTGATTTATTGTTCTTTACATGCTTGCTTGTCACTAGCAGCATGAAGAGCACCAGTCCCTGTAAGTATTCCTGGACTCTCTTCTGTAGAGGAAGGGACTGAAGGAATTTGGTGGCAAGAATGGTTCCCATCATACTGTATCTCATTATATCAACAGAATGGATGGCCTTATTGAACATTTGCAGAGCTCTGAAGCTACTGCTAGGTAAGCATGAAGTATCCTGGAGAGAATTACAATTGTTAGTAGTGTTAAATATGCCAATATGCCTCCAGGCTCCTGATGTTACTAGATTAATCAAATCCTCTGATGCCAGAACTTAGGTTCTACTGCTTCACCATTAATGGTTTATTCCCTTTTCTTCTCTTACTTAGTTTCTCAGTATCTTGATTGTTTCTTTTTTTGTCTTTTTCCCATCCATTTCTCTTTCCCGTAGTTTTCTCTTTCCCCTCTCATTAACCTCAGAGGGGAAAAGATGATACTAGAGACGTACCTCATTACTTAAGTCACCAAGTAGCCTTGCTCTTTATTCTCTCTTGCCCTATGTTGTTGTCTCTTGGTGTGGTTCTGAATGTACTGAGATTAAAATCTTTCAGAGACAGTGTGTTTATTTTCTATCAGCCTCCAGCATTTTTGCAGAACCACCATAATATAAATAAATTTATGGTATATAGCATAGATCTGATAACTTCATTATTCCCAAATGAAGCTGGAGATTATTCTACAGTACTTGTTCTGTGAAGCCTATTACAGCTGATATTCTGCCCTTGTTTCTGATGCATTTATAGTTGGTAGTATTTAACAGGCAGTGTACAAATACTCTGTGATGTGGGCCTGGTATCTCTTAATGTGTGCTTATATTAAAGTCACACTGTTTAGTACAGTTTAGTACAGGGATGTGCAAGATAAATCGGTGTTAACTGGCTTGAGCACGGCAAGCAGGCCAGCGCAGCAGGGGCTCAGTGGGGGCCAACTGCCTGAGCCTTCACTCTGCTTCTCAGGAAAGTTTTTCATTTTACTCCCATTTTGCGCTTACAGTGTGATGCAAATTTGTGCAAATGGTGGAGAATCATGGCAATGAGAACAGGAGGAAAACATGTTTGTATGAAGACTCGTGGCCAAACAGCATTATGCGCCCTTTGTAAATCTCTCTTTTTTCAAATAGAGCTGAAATAATTAAAATCATAAAGCACAGTTCATTTACAGCATTTTTTACTGCGTAAGTGACGTTCAGTCACTGCCATTTAACACTGGTGTGAGTGAGACCAGCATCACTAGCCCCTCGAGTCCTCTGCTTGAACAGACTAGTACGGCACAGAAGAAAATGTAGCTGTTCCTTGAAATCAACATGCTGCACATAATTATCCACTTAGCATCCAGTCCAGGAGGAGGATGTATATTATCGTTGTCTGTGAGGTCATTTCTGCATTTGCCCAAGACTTCAAGAGAAAAAGTGAAGTTAACTTGCTGCCTTGAAAAATGATTCAAAACTGGAAAAGCTTGAAAACATCAAAATACATATAAATTATCAAAGGAGAACAAAGACAAGTTTTTCCACAAAAGTCTTCTCCCCAGGCTATAACAATGCTTTACATAGGCATGATCAATATATCCAGGCTTGAGAACCAAAGTCTTTAGGAATAAATTAGACTGGCAGGAAAAGAAACAAACAAAGAACAAATTAACATGATTTTAAACATTGCTTAAATTTTCATGAATGTAGACCTTGAGATGTTATGATGAGATCCCATGAGTCTGTGTTAATATTTGCTTATAATTAAGGGTTGCACTTTCATGTTTCATCTGATATTATAGATTGGAAATCAGCCACATGCTTACTATTTTTCTTGGTCATACTGATTTATCTACTTTATTTGCTTACACTGTTACAAATATATATGATCCCCTGAATGGCCCCATTACACTTCCTTTAGTGGGCTGCCCCTTCTGGTACTCTAAATCTCCCCATCTGAGTAATTAGAGAATAAATACCCTTCCTGGGATATTTGGTGTCTTTTCAGCTATAATAGAAAAAGAGACAGGGCAAACCCCTTCCACACCTGCTTTGGGTAAACGGCTTCAGAAGAAATATGAGAGTACTCAGCTCCACCCTGCAGTATGTGTTGTAGTGGATGGAGTCCCTTCAGCAAGGGAATCAGCCACGCAACCTGCTTTGTTGCACGGACACATTGGCAAAGATCCCTTACATGCATTCCATGCTAAAACTAAGATGTCATGCAGAGTTTAGAGCCCCCTCTGTGCTGCACCAACCTTAAAACAATCTGACTCACATCAGTGAATTTTACAAGGTCCAAATGCAGTTGTAGCTCCTGGTCACCATTTTCTCTGCTGAATTCTCCATATAGGAAAGATTAGCAATGTTTGGTGAGGTTATCAGCATCAAGAGGTTTTTGAAGCAAGGGTTCAGTCATGAACAGTTTATGAAGACCCTAGCTTTATTGCAGAGAGCAAAATCTGATGATTCACAGTTCCTCTGGAGAGTGTGCCCAATGCCTGTCCACAAGTTTTCAATACCAAGATAATCAGGGCAAACAGGACATCTAAGATGAGATCTTCCCTGAATATCAGATGAAATCATCTGCTTCATGGGAAGTCATTAGAAAATTACATTTTTGCAGGTACTCTTTTGAAAGTATTGGTCAGGGCCCAAATCCTAAGTGCAAAAGTCCTTGTGTCAGTGTTAAAGAGCATTTTAAAGCCTTCCGTTAAATCTCACTGTTTAGCAGTTTGTATATTTCTGAAACAGTCCTTTGCAGCTTTTGGAAAGGATGGATTTTTAAACAGAAAAATCATCTAAATAAGATAAGGCATAAGAAATGTGCTAATCATCTCAAAGCCAAGAGATATCATAAAAAGTGTCATTATGATGGATGTGATAGCTAATTGAAGAAATATGTTTCCATTTTAGCAATAAGAAACAAAAGAAGAAGAAACAGATGAAAATTCTGAGGTGAAAGTATACCCCAGAAATCAAAAGATCAATATAAAATCTTCTGCAGATTAAGACTTGTGATAAAAATCATATTAGAAAAATGAATTTATATTAAGCTAGAAGTGATCTGTGTCATATCATGAACAGTTTTTAACTGTAGCTTTAATCAAAGAAGCTTTTCTAAAAGCTTCTATTCTCAACCTGATTTTCCATCATACTGCTAAATTTTTTTTTTTCCTGACCAATTGCTTTCGCTATATGCTGTATTTCTGGTCTGAAATTTTCTTCCACTTCTGACCATTAGACAATTCAGATGTTTGTTTCTGAAGGTGAAAACCCTCCATCTTCTATACAGGGGTTTAGACTTGCTTCAAATCCCCTCTTAACCTTCATTTGAAAAAACTGAAATAGAACAGTCCTCTTAAATTTCTCACCATATGGCAGGTTTTCCAGATTTCAGATTGTTCTTGTTCTCAAAACATTCTGCACTTCACAGCTCCCTCTTTAAAATAATTCTGCACTCAATGATAAAACTGTTTTCCTGTTTCTGTTGCGTAGTCCTCTGCTTTGCACCCAGTCTACTTCATATTCATCTGAATATCCATGACGATTCCCAAGTCTCTCCTAGAGACACTGCTTCTAATTATGCAATTCCCAATACTGAAAAATGTAACTTGAATGTTTGACTTTGCATTTAGTTGAAAAAAAAACAGATCTTTTCAATTTGTCTGAGCACTGGAAGTCCAAGGCTTGGGCTCTTAAGTACCAAAGATATAAAAAGGATACCAATAGTGGTAATGGAGGAGTAAACAGAAATCCAATCGGTTTGTTTACTTATAAATACTGTATACTCCAACAGATTTACCCATTTGGCAGTTTCTAATTCCTTTCACTGTAAGCAACATCAATTTTGTAGTAGCTTTAGGGAAGCATCCACATGAGCCTGCTTACCCATGTGTATCAGCCTCTCTGGGTTTGAGTGAGGAAAGGAGGAGGATGCCCAGAACCTCAGCTACCCTACGCTTGCTAGATCAGCTGACATAGTGTGCTTGGCAGAAGGTATTTTGCCTGCTCTGTGTTATTTCTGCACTGCAGTAAAGAATTTACCAATAAAGAAATGGTAACATAAGGATATTCTGCTCTTAGAGTTACAAAGCAAGTTTTCTTCCAGACAAAAGTTCTGAAGAGGAAAGTTCTGAAGAGAAAGATCTGGGTGTCCTGGTAGACAGCAAAATGACAATGAGCAAGCAGTGTGCTCTTGTGGCCAGGAAGGCCAATGGAATCCTGGACTGCATAGGGAGGAGTGTGGCTAGCAGATTGAGGGAAGTCATTCTCCCCCTCTACTCCGCACTGGTGAGGCCACAACTGGAATACTGCATCCAGTTCTGGGCTCCTCGGTTCAAGAGGGACAGGGAGCTACTGGAAAGAGTCCAGCGAAGGGTTATGAAGATGATCCAAGGATTGGAGCATCTGCCTTATGAAGAAAGACTGAGAGAACTGGGACTCTTTAGTCTGGAGAAGAGAAGGCTGAGGGGAGACCTTATCAATGCCTATAAATATCTAAAGGGTGGTTTGAAGGAGGAGGGAACCAGACTCTTTTCAGTGGTTGCCAGTGAGAGGATGAGGGATAACGGGCATAAGTTGGAACATAGGAGGTTCCACTCCAACATGAGAAAAAACTTCTTCACAGTGAGGGTGCCAGAGCCCTGGAACAGGCTGCCCAGGGAGGTCGTGGAGTCCCCTTCTTTGGAGATTTTCAAGACCCACCTGGATGCCGTCCTGAGTAACATGCTCTAGCTCTGGGCAATCCTGCTTCATCAGGGGAGTTGGACTAGATGATCTCTATGGTCCCTTCCAACTCTAAAAAATTTAGTGAAATTCAGTGAAAAGGGAATCAGGTCTCTTAAGAAATAAATGCTGCTAAAGGACAACCTGAAGGAAGTGCACATGGTCCCTCACTCATCTGGTCTCTAAACTTGTAGTAAACTCAGGAGCCTGGACATGGAAGAGGCACTTGGCACAGTTTGGGTGTGGTGTAGACAATACCCTGTTAATGATACTGGTGCTGCTGTTATTGCTATTAAAATGACAACTGACTTTTTTCTTATTGGCAGCTTTAAGTTTGTCATCAAAGCAAAATATTTTAGAACAGCGTTTAAAATGCCTATTCAACTGCTGAGTGTTGAGCACATGTTAATACTGTTTTCTCCAGATATGGTAGTTTATGATAAATGTTACCAGATTTTGCACTGTTCATGTAGTATGCTACTAAACACTAAGACAAATGGGCCCACTGAAAGGGTATTTCCTTTGGAGGACACAAGCTGCAGACCACCCATAGAATACACAGAAGTAATTAAGTGTCAGGATAAAAAGCTAGAGCAAAATATTAGTGTCTCAGAGTCCTAATGAATAAAAGACATTTTTAAAACAAAGATTAGACATATAGGTGTTTTGAAAAAGTAACATTAAGGCCTCAACAGCATTTGAGGGAAAGGAAAAAAGAACACCCCATCATATTATTGTACTGTTTGAAAATTTCTAAATATTTCCATACCATGTTTTTACTTCTGGCAAGGTGTATGAGAACCATGTGAAATTACACAGAACTGTGAGGACCCAAGTCTTTATTCATGTCAGCATCTTGCTAGACTAAAAAAAAATTATTTGTGCAGAGGTGTTCGAGAACTACATTGCTGTAAAAAGGAACTCATATGGCCTTGTAACTGAAAATATTGCTTGCAAAAATTTCAGACCCTGCAGTCCTGAGACAGAAAACTCTGAGATCAATTTGAGTAACTTTTAGACCAAACAGAGAGAGAGTAGAATATAGTTATGGCAGGTCTTTCGCAAAACTTCCAGAGACTTCAGAGATAACAAAATTGCACCTATATCCTATCTAAGTATTAGAGAAAAAGCTTTCCAAAGACACAAGCATTACTTGAGCAGCCAATTTCCCCAGAATTATTTTCTGGAACGGATTCTGCCTTACCCGGTTTTGTACAATACAGGTAACTAGCAAAGGTTCAGGCTCAGCCGTCGCATTCTCTTTAGCAAAAATATAAAGGTTTAGTGAACGGGAAAGCATAAAGCATTGAAGCTTTGGGTATTAAATTAGCAAGCAGCATAGGCATATTATTTAAAAGTTATTTTGTATTACTGGAGAAAGGTACCTTTCTCTATAAAATTGTTTTTGAATTTTAGACCCAGCTCTGCAGTCAGTTCCCTGGTGGCCATTTAACCCAGCATCCCTCCCAGGTGTTGTGAGGAAACATGACAGTTGGCACGAAACAAGTGCTCCCCTCCCACACAGGCATTGCAGTCCCACGCTGAGAGGAAACTAATATCTTTCAAATTTCACTGTTGGGAGGGAGAAAGACAGTGAAAGAGAGAAAATCTCCCAGAACAGTCAGTCATTTGACTGAAAAGGCCAAAGTTCAGCCACCTCCTCTACCTCACTCAGTAATTGCAGAAAAGTACAATAGTTGCAGACTGTAAACCTGGGTATATAATAAACCTCCTTTGTAATATTACCTGCTCTTTAAGGCCAGATCTTACAAATGGATTTGTGAGATTAGAGCCCTGCATCCGCGCGAGCCATATTGACTTCAGTTTTGAAGTGTTTAAAGGAACTCATGTGCTACTTGATCTTTGTGCTGGTCTTTTGTATCCGAGCAAGTTTCCCGTGCAGTATGGAATGCAAATGTGATAAGATGTATATTTTTTTCTTCAAAACTGAAAACTGTTTTTATTCATAATATCACTAAATTATTTTTTGATAGGGAGATATCAGAAAAGCCAAAGGTATTGGGAGAATTATTTGAAAAGTAAATGACCTTTCCTTATCCCCCATAGCGTCTTTTAGTAACCTAGTGATCCTGATTTACCCTGAAAATAGTTGTTCTGGTAATCTAGAGGTTGTGCCACAGAAAGTGCCTTGTAAAATAGAGTACAGCACACTAGAATGTCTTTTTTTGTTAATAAGAAAAAAGAAAGGAATAAAAAGGCTGTTAGTTCTTTTCAGAATCCACCCCTTCTGAAATATTTCCTTCATCTTTAAATTCTGCTTTCCAGATGACTTTAAGCAACTGTTACTTTACAGCACATCACAAATTATATTAAGAAAGCCTAATTCCAAACCAGTCCGATTACTCTGATTAAACCGAGAGCCGTGTCAAGAAGGTAGCCCTTTTATATAATAAAAATGATGATAATAGACTAAGTCTCATCAGTCAAAGGGCTTTATTACTGTCTACTGTAGAAAAACGGTTTTGCTGCTGCTGAATGATATATCCCTAGCTAGTCACAATATACCTCATTTCCTGCTTAGATAGCAGCAGATACTATGATAAAGTGTGAAAGGAATAAGGAGCTGTGTGATATAGATATATGGAAGAATAAAAAAATGTTATAAAAGTAAAAACGAAGTTCTGCTTAAAAACTTGTGTTTGAACTAAGTTTCAAAAGAGAAAACAAAGATCCCCAAGTTTCTGTGCTTACTTTGGATAGGACAGACTTGCTAATAAATCCAGGACCAAATAGGACAGAAGAAAAGACTGTTTACAGACTAAAATACGCTAAGACGTTCACAGCACCTGGCACAGCTTAAAACTAAATTGTGTTATCTTACTGAAGGTTCAGAAAACTGTCTTGAACAGAAGCTGAGAACACCTCGTCGACGATGTCAGCAGCCCAAAATACTGAATAGCCCTGAGGACAACATGTACTATAACCAGTTAAATGTGAGTTCAAAGTGGCAATAAAGCTGTTTTACTGGCTTTGTTTCCAGTTAATAATTCTGTTATTAATACCTGTTTCAGCCCCTCCAGCCCCACCCCCACGTTCTTCTGCTCTCGTCTTGAACATGTGCTTATGCTCTTTATCTGTTGCTTTCATGTCAGGATGTCTGCCTTCACGGTGAATAATTGATGTGGTTTATCAAAGACGAGCAAGATGCATGCTTCATCAGGCTCACTTGAGCCCTTTGATCAAAAAAATTATGCTGTGACTTCTGATATTATCAGCATCTGCTTGCATTCAACACAAAATCACTTTGAATTAAAAATTAACGACTTGCTGCTTTGCTTTGACTGTGTGTTCTTGGCCCTCTCCACAGGGAACTCTAGAATATCAAGGGAGCAAGAGGAAGCCAAGAAAACTTGGGTAAATATCTATCTTCTTAGTTCTAAGCAACTGTAAACAGAAGAAGTCCTTTGTGATATTACAGAATATGCAAAACATTCTAGAGAGGTTTCTAAAAATAAACAATTAACATATTTCTGTGCATTGACATTGGACATTTTCTGCAGAAGCAAATGTAAAACTTGTATGTACTGCTGTCTGCAGACACTAGAACTGATTCTCACAAAATATCCTCCACAGCTCTCTCTGAGTAATACTATGACAAAAAAATAGCTTTCTTCATGTTTTTAAGTGCATTTAGCACTAGTGAAAGGTGCCAGATGAAGGGTGTTGAAACTGGAGTTCTCTGACCTAGAACATGGAGAGAAGCCCCGCCAGCTCTGCAGCACCACACTTGCAACGGGCTTCAGCCCTCCTGGGGGAGCACATTTTAAGAACTGACAGAGAGGCCACTCAGCCCAAGAAGGAGTTGCTCCTTCTCTGTTGCCTGCATCAATTCTCATAGTCACATGAGCGGTTATCACCTGGTGATAGGCAGAAATCACTGAAAATTATTTACAAAAGCCAAGTTGGCTCCTATACAGTTGCCAAAATATTTCATTGACTGGTCACTTGGACCAGAGAGAACTGATGGATGCTTGTTCTTGCAAATACATCCATTCCAAAACTATCCAAGAACTTTCTGTATTATTTCCTGTTTTTAATTAATCTTCTGAATATAACTGTGTGAATAGGAGGTCTTTGAGTCAAGGTTAAACCCCAGAATTTTGCACGACTGTGCAAGATTTGGTTTATTTGTCTCCCTCCCCTAGTTTAAAAAAGTCTGTACTCATCTTCAAGGGATAAAAACACTAACATGGGACTGCAGCGCTCATCGTACATCACGGGGAAGTGAAAGCCCCTTGATGTCAATAGGGCTTTCCCCCAAAATTGGTGATGTGGTCTTTGGCTCATATTCACAGCAAACCATCAGCTGAAATACGTTATCAAAATTATACCCTACTTGTGGAGTATATACAGATAAAAAAGCCCCATTGCTCAAATGAAATGCCCATTTGATGCAAATAGTTGGTCTGTCATTCTGTACATGCAAATTGAAAGACTGTGTCGCATTTCACTGATCCTCAGAACCATTCAGAGTATAATCTTAAAAAGGTATAGCAAAGTAGAAGTATGTATAAAAACTATGTCTTTTTTATCAGGTCATCCCGTCTTCTTTTTTTTCCCTTTCTTGTATTAGCACTCTCCATTTTCACATCCACAGAGAAGTTTCTATTTCTGAAGATACTGACAGAATTCATTTTTAAAATTAATAAATGTTGTTTGTTTTCTTTCAAGCCAAATCAAAGTGCTTGACGGAGAGGATGAGTATTACAAATCATTGTCAGCTGTTGAATCTATCCCTGAAGATGACAGCTTTCCCAGTTCCCCATCTCCTCCTTCTTCAAGAGGTGTGTCTTTTGCTCAAAGCTGAACCTCACTTACTCCATTGACTAATACTGGTAAAAGTATTCTCATGCTGGTAATCTTATCCAATTAACTTTGTGCGTGTGCGTTTATATAATATATTAAAAAAAAATATTTCAGCTAGTAACTTCCTTTCACTAATTTAGACCTGGGTTTGCAGCTGTAAATTGCCCCGTTTTGCTGTATTTCTATAAGCAATTGCAGTAAAATGGAGCAGCACTACCTGTGTCTCTTGATGTTGGTAACAGACATGTTTCTTTAGCAGCAAGGTTAGTTTATACAGTTCTGACCCCTTCTTCCCTGCTCCCCCGGCTGCTGTTCCCACCCTGTGCCATCCCTTCTGTTGTGCTGGCACAACTGCTGGGAGAGCTGTGTGAAAAATAAGATCAAGGAACTGAACTGGATTAAAAGACCTCTGTACTAAAAATTTTCATTTGGGGTGAAAATGTTTTCTATTTCATTAGACTGATATTAAGCATCATCCTTTATACCTTTCTGTGCTGTGTATGGCTTTTAACACTACAAAAATGTACAGAGCAAAATCATCTGAAATAGTAATTGTGTCTCAATTTACCTCATAAATATTTTTCTTCTAAAGTATTAGTTTACCGTAAGTTTAACTTGAAGAATTATTTCAAATATAAGAAGAAAACAGTTTTAAAATGAACATTTCACACACTGCTTCATGTAACCCTTGTGACTGAAACCATCATTATGACTTGTTATTCTTGCTATCAATGCAAGTATTTAATTTCTTTCTTAACCTGCATCTCTGGGCTCTGGTGACTCCGGCATTTCCACAGCCCTCTTGTATGTAGCAGGAAAAAAAATGTCACCTGCAAATTTTTCTACTTGCTTTTCACTTTTTTTCCAAATCCTGACTGAAACAATACCGAAACAATATGTAAGTTTCTATGGAACGCTGAGATGCTTTGCTCGTAACCGTTTCTGTGACAGAAGCTGACTATGTCATCTTACTCTCACTTTCTGTTTCTGAGCCACAGTTTTGATCTGTGACAATTCTTTGCTTCTTTTCCATACAAGCTCCTGTCAAAATCTTTTGGAAATAAAACGTTCACATGTGTACCGCTTTGCAAATTTGCTCAAAATGATTATTTTTGGTTTTTGAGATACCATGCTGATTAAATGTGACCATGTATTATATGCATCTAATTATGATGCTTGTTTTCATCTCCTCTCCAATGGGTTTACCCTGATCTGTGCTAACAAACCTTCTTCCTTGTGGAGGTGCAGTTCACACCTTAAGTTCCTTAAGCTACGGATTTTCTTACTGTCAGGGTTCACTGGCACTGTCTTTTTGACCAGAGGACAAGGAAGGATGGCATGGGAAATGAGACCTAAATGCAGTCAGGGAATCCCTAAGCCAGAATAGGGTTTGAAAGAAAGAAAAAGAGGTAATGAAATCGATAGTTCAGCAAAAGCTTTGTCTGTCCTAATAAACACAGAAATTAAGTCAGGCAGGGCAAATGAGGATGAGAGAAAGATTTGGCTGGTCCAGGAAGAACAATTCTTCACCCCAAATGTGACAGAAGGTTGAAACTAGAAGTTAAAATCCTGCTGGATTTTGGAGTCCTTCAGTTCACTCCTCATTGTCCTCTGCTGTACCTCTGGGTAGATGTAATTTAAAAGCACTTTAGAGCCTTTAAAATTTAGAGGTTTCTTTAACAGTGGAGAAGTGGTGAGTAGCTGCAGATGAATTAATAATATTCAAAACTGCAGTGCAAATATGAATGGCAACTAATATGAATGCATGTGTGCAGATCAGTTTCTTTATGTTTTATCAAAATGTATCAAAATAATGTTATTTTAAGAGTAAAATGACTTACTCTATTCTTGTATTGGCATAGATCACATGGAGTTCTAGCAATATTGTTGCTTTGTGGTTCTATCCTTCCTTTTTGAAAACTATTTGGGAAAATAAAGTTTTATTATTATTGCAATTCACATCATTATTATGCATAGTTAAGAGTTTATCAATTGTTTTAGTTAAATGGTAGTGAGGTTTCCAGTTAGATATCATGTCACCTGTCTAAAAACCAACAGTTTTTTCTTACACCGAGTAGTACATTACTTTGAGTAGTTCTATTAATTTCACAAAGCAGCAAGGGGAACTGAAAAATTATATATAATTCAGTGAAGCACTTAAGCCAAAGCCTAAGTCCCACTGAAATCAATGAAATTTCAGCACGTGATTAAGTGCTTTGCTGAATGGGGCCCTGATTTTACAAAAGCAGCTTCAGACATTAAATAGTAAAGCACAAGCAAAACGCAAACACTCCCTAAGTACATTCCTTAGGTTTCTTCTTTTTCTTCTTTTTTCTTCTTCCCGATTGTTAAGCTTGTATCAATCTCAGCTATCAAAAATGGACTTCAAAGAGATTTTAAGCAGTCTTTAATTGCATGGAAAGGGTAAAGTACAATATTTTCCTTGTTGTATGCAATGCCACTATCTACATGTGCTATAATTTTTCAAATTAGTTTAATGTGACTAATATTTTTATACTGAGGTTACTATCTAAAAGCTGCTGTTGAGTAGTGTGTTTTCATTCTTGCTACTTCTGGCTAAAAACTGTGCACAAAGCCGGTCTGGGCATTTTGTTATTTCATAACTTAGCCCCCTTGCCTCATTTGTTTTTGATCAATTCTCTTTTTCCTTCACCAGATAACCCCTGTGAGGTGGCCTTCTCTCATCCTCATTTTAGAGCATGTATATGCCTTTAGCTTATTAAAAGCCATATCCTCAGCCTGCTGTAGTGCCATGCAGTTGCATTAAAACTGGCCAAAGAGTTGAACTTCTGTTCCCACGTTGATAGATGTGTGTGTGTTTGAGTTGATTGATTTGTGCATCAAAAGGAGTCCAGGAGACACGGCAGCACGATGATTGTGATTAGTGGGAGCCTATCAACATGAATTGCTTATATTTTCTCATTTGGTTTTGATACCATTGAAGCATTGTTCTGATTTATTTCCTTTCATGTATATTATCCTGAAATATTAATGTATTTTGCTTAATAGTTCATAACATATCCTGTTCTTAATATTTTATAAAAGTAAAGAGTTTAAATCCTGTTAGGAAGAAGAAAATTTCTTAGACAGTGTGTAATATATTAAACAATTTTGAGCAAATAGGAGAGAGAAGAGTGAAGCTCAACAAGGGATTTTAGTAGATTTCTTCTGCGGACCTTAATGGCACTGGAAACCAGTTCTTGATGAGGACAATTTCTGCCTTTCAGTTATGGCAGCTTAAAAAATTCTCTCTGTGCCAACAAAAATGGGGCAGGGAGCTTTTGGAGATTAGGCCCTTTCATTTGGTAATTTTAAACGTGCTTCTCACTTCAACATTTACATCACTTTAGTAACATAAAGGGACCTTAGAATAGGAGTAAATTGCAGACATCTTAAATTTGCCCCCACTGTGACCTCCCTCACCCGTACACTGGAAGAGTGGTGGAAAGGGCTTTTGTCCACTGAAGGTCTTTTAAGTCGCCCCTATCAGGTTATCCAAGGAGCTGTTGTTACTTAGAAGCTTATCAAATATGGCTATAAATAATGTAAAGCCAAAGACTTTGGTGAGTCCAATCAGACAAAAAGTTGATTTTCCTTTTGGTTGTAGCAATCAAAACCAAAATTTTCAGGTAAGTACAGAAAATAAGCCACACTGGACACAGGCATCTTCCTGGAAGGAATTTTCTTCCTAATAGTAGGCAGCTACTGGTTATGTCATGTAGCATATTTGCTAATATAAGCATAATGCTCATATATTTCTATACTTATATGATATTTTTCTGTAATTTATATAACTATGAGTGTTTATAATTCCAAACAATTGTCTCATGTTTTAATTGCACTAAGATCCTGGCTTCTGGTACACTGTGGTACTAAACACTATACACAGCACACGCATACACACAAACACAAAGTGGATTTTCTGTTTCAGTTCTAAACAAAAGGAATGTATTTTAACATGAAAGGTCCTTTTTAATTGAGTTGGAGACCTTCTGACTTGTGCTGTCCGAGGGTAAAAGGGAGCTACCAATTTACTTTCTTTATACTACTTTTTACATACCCTCAGTGCATTTCTCATTCACTATAAATGGTTGCAATTTTTAAGATTTGTAAGGACTCTCCTACTGTTGCTATTTTCTGTATTTAGGTCCCTCCAGTTTTTGCTATACTTTATTTAAAGGTGGTCTTGACTGGATAATCTTTAACCTTCATTGTCATAACCAACATCTGTTATTGTGAAGGAATATTTTTATTTATGTCTTCCATCATCATGAGAAACAGGTGTGGTTTTAAGTATAGAAGGTATGACAAATAGGAAATAAATAAGAAATTGAAGATATGTAGTGTCTTTAGGTCTATTCTTATTTGATATTGAACTCAACAAACAGTAGGAAAAACAGGACAGGATGAGTTTCATATACTTTGATATATTGTTGTCTCTGATAGTGCAAGATATGTATGCCTAAAGCCTGCAGTTTTAATACACAATGGTCTTTTTTCAGTATCCATTGATCTTTACTTGATTTCATGCATCTGAGGACAAATGATCAAATCAGGTTTTAGAGCTCAGGTTCATCGCTGTAAGTAGAGTTTCTTCACAAGTTTCTTCTTTAGTGAAAATTAGGAAATATGTAATTTGGGAAAAAGTGACATCATTTCATGGAGAGGGACTAAGAAGGTAGTTTTGTTCTGGAAGCAATATTTAAGTCCCAGTTTTAAAATTTTACCTTTTTAAAAAAAAAAAATTATAATTGAATAATTTTGCTCCCTCCTTCCCTCCTTTTGTAAGAATTGTATAGGGGTATTGCTTTTTTATTGTCAAATAATTAGCAATGAGATAAATAACTGAAGTCTACCACACTTATTTCTCATTCCTTTTTTTTTTTTCTTTTCTCAAAATGAAAGAATTTGGAGGGAAATCCAAGCTCTGGCATTTGTAAATGTCTTCTGGTTAACCAGATATATATAGGATATATAGTACATACAATTAAAACTAAAGCCGTATGACACAAAAGTATCATCCTCTAAGAAACAGGTAAGTAGTTTTAGTACCAGTACATGCACAAGACATGGCATGTAATAAACTTGTCCATCCTGCTTTTAACCCTGACAACAAAATATGAGAAATAATGTCGGTTTAGTTGTTAACACTAGAAGTACGTTTTGTTAATGTGCCTTTTCTTTAAGACTGTTCACCCTGGGAGGAGTTGTAGCAGAATGCTTAGTTAACAGAAGATGTTTCTGCTTGACAACAAAGCGTGACTCCGTGACTGACAAAAGTAGCACAGGATGCCTTGAAGTCCAAAGGCCAGGGAGTGGTCCTCTGGGCCAGAGCTAAAGGTTACAGAATTCAGTGAGACGCTTTGAGTCTCCTTCATGCCGGGCACTGGAACTGGTAAGGGAGGAGGCTGACAATTCATAATAATAGTGCACTATGTCTTTAAACACAGGCTGGTGGCGCCCTGACTCGTCTTAATGGATTTCTCAAGAATTATTGGAAATTATTTTATTACATGTATAAATCCAGTATCAATCAGAAGAGTAAATATGTACATTATGTTATCAGGGTAGTATTTATTGTAGTACTCATATGATGTGATGCCAGAGGACATAGGAGCAGATAGGTGAAAAACACATCTTGGAGTAGTGTTTCCAGAAAACAGATTACATATTATTGATCAGGTAAGTAATAGATTAAATTCCTTGATTTTGTTTGGCAGGCCTATTTTTTTAATTAAATCCCAGAGAGATAATTTTTTTTCAATAATTTAAATAGTATTTCATAAGATAGTTGGCAAATCGAGATGGCAAGTAGGTAGATCAACATGTTTGCGGGTTTTTTTGCAGAAGACCCAAGTCACAATATCTGACCCATCACCAGTGAAAAGTAGGCTTGAAAGTCTCATCTTAGTCTCTCAGTGAAAGAAATATTGCCACAAAAAAGACTGGATACCTTCCTTTGGGCTGGAGTACAGTGCTGGGAGGGAGGGAGGCAGAGAGGGAGGAAAGCAGGGAGGAAGAGAGAGAGGGAAAGAGGGAGGGAGAGAGGCCTGGCAGGGCTGTTTCCAAAAATTGTTGTGCTGCTGATCATGGCAAGTCTTTGACAAAGACCTGTCTAAAACTGGAATAGCCGATCTGGCGCCGCATGCTGTGTAATGCACTGTAGGGGATGCGTGAGACCAGGACAGGGGTAGCAGGGTCCTGTGGTTCTGGTGGAAGTCGTCCTCTGAATGCGGGATGCTGGAGTCTGGCAGTGCCCTACAGCTGGGGAATAGCGATACGGAGCTGCTACGTGGGAGCCTTTAGCAAAGGGGGAGGAAAGCAGAGGTGGTACTTCCACAAAATTGCCTGGCATAGTTTATTCAATGTTTTTTGTTCTTGCTGCTGCTTCCTGTTGTAAGTAACAGATTAATGCGAGAGATTATGTAAAAGCTTCTAAGAACATCTGTAATTGAGATCACAAAATCTTTGAAGCAGAAACTTCTAGTTCTGTAATTTCTGTCACCCCAGGAATGAGCACTGCTCAGTATTGTCGCAAGAAAAATAATTAAAAATAATCTGTTAATTTCATAAAATTGTCAATAATCTAAGATCCCCAATTCCCATACATGTCTCTAAGACTGCTGAATGCTGTAGATGAAACAAGAGAAGCACCTCAGTCCATCAGTCTGTACAGGTGAAACTTAGGATGGGACAACATACTACCTACACTGTTCCTAGTTTGCCTTTATCCCTCAAGATGGAAGTAACATGTAAAAGAAAAAAGGAGTATGAATGTAACCATTGTTCTTTATGTTCTTTTTCTGTAGAATTAGTGTGGTGGAAGTTTACATCCAAATTCAAAGACAAGTACTGTACTTAATGCAGGTACGGGCTTCGTTTATTTGATTAAATCGATCTGTTAGAAATGAAGTTTTGAAGGAAAAACAAAATGGGAGGCTTCATAAAACTGTATCTTTTGATAACTTATATTACAATCTCCAGCATTTTTACCTCAGTGCAGATTTACAGCTGATTTCAAACTGGGAATTATTATTGATTGATTATGTTGCTCATTCAACATTCCAGCATGCTGCAACAATAATGCAACAGACTGTGATAAAATGGGATGTGATCTAAGAGGACATGACCGATGGGATGAGAGCAAAACGCTGGGTCTGCTGGTAGTGCTGTGCAGTAGTTCGGATTGGCATCTTATGTGCTTTGATTGTTCATTTCATTTTACTGTCATCCTACTGAGTTGAACATTTTAAAAGACACAGCGTTTTTCCATCTGTAAGTCATGGAAAGACAGATGGATATGGAGAAACTCCACCTACCGCATCTTGACTGAATGCCATTGCCCACTTAGTGGTAGAGAAATCCCTTCTGGAAAATTAGAATGTCCTTAAGTATATTATATTGTGAAAGGCTTTTTAATATAGAAACCTACTGCTATTTGTAATTCTTTTTTAAATGAGTGCAAGGAAAACAAACTGGTTCGTATCAACAGAACTGCTATATTATAAACACCACTTCTGTTACACTGAAGTTAATCCCCAGTCCTGTTGCAAGAAACTCATCCTTATTAAAGTAACATTAAGAGCTTCTTTTTATTGATCTGCTGCTTTCACTTAATGATAGGAACTTACTGATGTTTTAATAATAACCTTGCAGGCTTTATCTCATTTTACTTCAATGTGTGTTACAGAAAGATGCTATGGAAACTAACTTAGCATAAACATTTTGCAGATGTCTTTAAAGGTTAGGGGAAAAAAGATTTAGTTGCACTGCATGTTAACAAAGATGGCTGAAAAACTACAAGATAAAAGAGAGCCTCGAGTATGAACATCAAAGAATTGTTAATGACAAGAAATACCATTAGGGTTAGCATCCCTTTTGTTTCAGCCCCCTCACACCTGCAGTGTGTTGCAGATTCTGTCTTTGTTGGCACATCTGAATTACTTCCATTAGCATTTATAGAAAAGTGGCTGCAAAACAACAGAAATGTACCCCTGGTTTTCTCTCTTGCTCCAAAAAGTCAGATATTAGGTTCTCTGTGGGTTTCCTTCAAGGTACAGTATCTTATTGTAAAGGAGACTATAGACCCAGGATTCCGTTGATTGCAAATGAGCTAGGTTGAAAGGAGAGGGAGCTTTTGTTACTGCTAGAGAACTAATATAAGCAACTACAAGAAGCACACATAAGAAGCTCAGACATTAGCAATAGCAAAATCAGAGCGTGAAATTCAGATTAGCCCTCCACAGGCTGTGAGAGGGAGGGGGTATTGGAAGACTTGGCATGGCTAAAGGTGTAACCTGTTTCATTTGGCCCCTGAAAATTTTTAACAGATGGTGGGACCAGCTGTCTTTTTCAGCCATTTAATAAACTCTTCGGTGGTAACAGTTTGGGAAGTGGGGGGTTTTGAGTTCTAGGCCAGAGGAAAAAATAAAGAAATCTGTCCCAATTGTCTTTGCCAAATAGTGAAGTCTGGAAACATTATGAAAAGTTAAAGTGAAAAATCTAATTGATGATACTGTCCTGATTATCCATTTCAACAGAAGAGGGGAAAAAAGAACTGCCTGTGCCCAAGTGGACCAGTGCATGAAAAAAATGTCTATTATGTTGTTATCTTTATCTGTCATTTTAATTTTAGCTCTTGCAAAGGAGGCACATAATGAGAAATTTTAAATGAGCTGCAGAATGAGAAACTGTCTTACTTTTTGAGACATTATACTAACTCAAAGTAACAGGCAGAGTGATCTCATATTGAAAACAAACCCAGAAATATGTCTTGGATAAGATCAAGTTTACATGGTCTGCCCAGGATGAATACAGCAATCAATGAACATATCCTGACTTGCGTAACACAGTGTTACAAAATGACAATAAACTGCCATTTTAGAAACATACAGTGTTCGGGCTCTAATAAAAACATTAGTGATATGTGGGATTTTTCTTATTATGAGAGTTTACAAAAAAATACACTGCAACTCTATTTCTTCAGTTAAATTAATTTTTTTTAAATTAACGTTTCCAACACAACTCTTAAATGGCAACTCTCAATTATATGAGATGTTTTATTTAAAAAGCATGTCTAGTGTCTTTGAACAGAACAGTTCTTTTTGCACATTTACATGCTACCCAGCTGAGCAGCCAACCCTTCCATTTGACAAGGGCTTTGTTCTGCCTACAGGCCTATTATAAGCCCTAGATTGTTTGCCCTTAATAAATTGCAACAATAAGACAGAAACCTCTTTCAAGTTAAGAGAAATAAAACACGTTGCCTACATAGCAAAGCATATGAAGTTTAATAATGACAACAGAAACATATCTACTAAATCTCATTTGCTTTGCTCCCAGATCACTGCGGTTAAGATAGCACAG
The DNA here is from genome assembly GCA_033628505.1 of Tringa tobata. Lineage (NCBI taxonomy): Eukaryota > Metazoa > Chordata > Aves > Charadriiformes > Scolopacidae > Tringa > Tringa tobata. Next base: position 4,254,583 of record JAHREE010000444.1, read on the forward strand.
AAAGGTTAGCATCTTTCCATGCATCGAACAAAAGATTAAAGAAAACAACTCTAGCTACAGAGGTTTTTTTTAATTCACAGTAAAAAATCATACTGGGTGCCATGTAAAGAGACCAGTGAAAGCTAAACTGGAAAGAAATGTGAACATGATTAAATATAGAGCAGAAAAAATGTTCTTAACTGAAACGAAACATGATTTCATATTAGTGAGAGGAAGAAAAAAGAGTGGAAATTATTCAAATTGAAAAATTTATACTACTCTCCAGCATGTTGGTGTGTGTCTGCCTGTGTGTGCGCCTTTCAGGCCCTCCACTGAATCACAAAGCCCTACCAATTTTGCTTTTATAGCAGCTAATGGACATTCTTCTGTGGCTCAAGTGTTGGTTGGGAACTTGTGATCTTAAACAAAATTGTTAAGCCCTGTTTATGAGGCCCCATTTGTAACATTCAGCTGTCAGCTGTGTTGTGTTTGCTAGAGATTGTTAGAAACAGCTACCTTTGTTGAACTTAGATCTGCAGATTTTTTCACTTAAGCTGGAAATTCCCAATGATTTTTAGAGTATGTCTACAAATTGTGAAGAAAATAGGAGGTAAAGTGCAAAAGGGACAACACTCTGGACTCCTTGTGCAACAGTAAAATTCAAGAAGGTAAGCGTACCTGTCATTAAACCAGTAGGTATAAGAATTTGAACAAACTTTATCCAAAACTCGCTAGTAACTCAATACAGTGTTTTCAGAAAGAAATTCCAGTCACTGTTTCATTTATAGTTTACATTTTTTAAATTCTTTTTTTTTAATTTGCAGATGGAAGTCCTGAGGATATAAGTATTTTTGCTTTGATAATAAGAGAAGTACACTTAGTACTTGGAAATGTTGCTGACAAGCTAAAAGTACAGTGATACAAACTTTCAAAGGAAATGTAGTGTTTATGACAGGTATTGATTTGACTGGTTTAAAGGCTACTTTTCTTTCTTTTAAGGTATTTTTGAGCTATGAATGATACTGTGAGGACTGTTAGGTATTTTCTTGGGAATGTTTGGTATTTCACGTACCCCCAGCTTTTCTTCTGCTCAGCCACAACATGCAGGAAACATCACCGTCATCCTGCTCTCACAGGAAGGGGGAACTGAAAATCAAGGTGGTCATGGGTTTTCTCTCTCCTGTCTTCTTTTGTGTCAAAAAGAATTAGGGGCGGATTCTTCATTGTCTCTGCCACACTACAGTGACAAGGTGCCAGCTTCACTGCTTCTTCCAACTGCTGCACAGAACCAAACGGAGAGCACGTAATTTGTTATTTCTGAGAGGGCAAAGTCTTCTGGTTTTACCCTGTGGCTTCCTCTGCTGCATCCAATTTCTGGGTGACACTTGGAAGAAGGATTTTAAAGGATGGGTATGAAGAGAGAAGTATTAATGATCTTTGATGAAGGGAAGAATTAATGGACTTGGGGACAATGGAGTAGAAAACTATGATGAGGGAGACTTAGAAGAAAAAAGAGGAAGCTACTTGAGAGAGGGAAAAGAAAGATATGAACCATTAGGTTTCATGGAAGAGGCAACCTTTAGTAAATTTTTAAGATTGTCCTCATCATGTAATAAAGTATTAAATCATCTTGCAGAGCATCTTAAGATGCATGTAACAGTTATGGTTAACCACTTTGAGTTACTGTGACTCAAGTAAATTGTTTTTAGAATACAAAATTGCAAATGGAAAGACAAATAAAGTGTATCTGATATAAAATTCTTAGCTTTTCTACATTAAGAAATTGCCATGATATTGAAATCAGTATCTTGGGACCTGGTTCAAAAATCACAAAAAATCTTCACTTTTTGATGGTTCAAAGTAAAACTTTTTTTCTAGGTCTGTAGTACTGCAAGGAATCAGTTAAACCATTAAACCCATTACCTTTTATAAATATACTATAAGTTTTGGAAGGAATCTTTCCTGTCATAAATTTCCAGAAAATACCAATACAAGAATAGGAAAAAAAAATTCTGAGATTATTAATTCTCAAAAGTACTATGCTAGAAATCTAGTATTTGGAACTCCGGAAAGATAGCCTACTGGGTGGGTGATGAAAATCATAGGTAGGTGATAAATAGTATATTTAATTAACAAATACTCCAAACAAACCATCATAAATATGCTATTAGATGGCTTGATGTAAATAGTTTTACTGTGATTTATCCTTCATATTTTTAAGCATATTGTAGCAAAAATAGTTGTGATCCTTCATCTGAGGAGGATTTTTTTCTTCTGGATGAATGATATTGTCTAAAAAAAAAAAACGTTATTTTGCCCTTATTTTTCTGGGATTCATTATATCGAAGAATTTTTTTTTTTTCAGGCAGACTGCACAGAGGTGGATATCTCTGGATATGTCTAACATACATTTATGTTTTCACTTTCAAATTAAGTTGATCAAGAGATATCAGAAAAATGCGAAGAGATCAAAATATATCACTTTGGTTTTTCCAGCTCAATCCTGTAAAAACCCAAGCTTCACTCAAACATCTAAATATAGATACTATTATTTTCTTCATACGTAAAGATCTCAGATGTTTACAGCCCATTTACAATTAGATACATAATCTCTCTGCTCAGCCAGACTACATCTGAGTACTTTCATTAAAATCACACTGGTTTTGTTTTTGACAAAATGATTAATCAGTAGCTGGAAAATCGTGTTTAACAATAGCTCACATAATACTCTGAGAGGCAGGATTACAAGATTGTTCTCAGTATCCTATGAGTCTTCATTTAGCTCTATGTATATCAATGTATAGCTGTAAATAACAACAAAACCTGGTTTGAAATTTAGGACATGCAGGAAGGGTGCTGAACAAGGGTTAGATAGAAATAATTTTCTGTATCCTCTGAATCATTCTGAATGGCCAAGAATGAAAAGTACACCAAACTTTTATTCCTGTTTTGAACTCTCCAGACTTCCGTGACGTGAACATGCCAGTTATGTCATAAATAATGCCTGCAAGACTGTTAAAGGGAACCAGCCAAACATGGATCAACAAGGAGCTGGTAAGGGAAGAAACAGTGTCCCAAAACTTGACTGATAGAGCAATATGGTTGTATGCTGATGCCTCATGTATTTGTAGAGCATTAGGTTCTTGATAGCCAGGAAACAGAGGTGGTCACAAAGCTATTCTTTTTTTTTTTTAAATCAAAACCTGAAGTTTGTGTTACATAGAATGCTACCATAGCACAAGAGTTCTGCAATCAGCAGCAGGTGCTGGAGGTAACCATGTGCCATAGATCTACATTCACTGTGTTTGATCACACACAATGGTAGAAGGATTCACTGGAAAAGGTTAGGGGAACAGTGGCTGAGGTGAGAAGAAAGCTGGCATAGAGAGAGGGACTACTTGGCGTGGAGAAAATTTAGCTCTTCTGACTGCTCATGTGTGTGAGATCAGGGAAATACGGGTGGTAGAGTTACTGAATTCCAGAAGTTGTGTCAGTGGCAAAGCTTGCAGGTCTTTCTGCAGAGGAGGTTGTCACCACTGAGAGCGGTTGTTTTGATGCTGAAACTAAAGTTTTGGACAGAATCCTGTAGTGACGATGAAGAGTTTGCTAAAGCAGAGAAAGGATGGGGTGTAAAAGTTAGCAAGTGTGTAGTTATTTCTGCTCAGGATGTTCAGTGTTTGAGTTACAGAGGCACATTTGTCTGTTCAGTACAGCTGGCCTAATATGTATTTTGTCTTTGTAAAACAAAGGTGTTACACTTTGCTGTTTTACTTATCATCTGCTCTAATCACTGTACATCAGGAAGAGCAGAAATATGTGTGTTGTGGGCACATTGACTTACCGCTCTACTTGCATAGGCTGCATGTTTGTGTCCTGACTGCCTTCACACAGTCTCATTTGTGCCTGTCTGCCTGCCCAAGGCTTTATTCCTCGGCTATCTTCAGTATATCCTCAGTATATTCAGTATATCCTCAGTATATATATTTCTGGGCTTTATTCCTCGGCTATCTTTCCTGCAGAAAGATCAGTATCTGCTCATAATTCAAAGTTGCTGAGAGGGTGGGAAGGATTTAGAAAAGAGTTCGGATTTTTTAAGGGGAGTGAGGTGGACCATCTTACAATACGGTCCCAAGCTGTGTGCCTCTGCTCTTCACTGGGGCTATTTCAGTCCAGCTTCTCCGCTCTTCAGTATGGTTAATATGTGACATAGGACAAGGTATGTGGTCTCCCTGTATTTCCTTTGGTAAGAGTGGAATAACAACACACTACTTCTTTATAGAGGAGTTGTGAAGATAAATAGTTTAAAGACAATGTGCTGACATTGACTAAAGCCCCTCCCAATACACTCACTGCACAGTTTGACTTTCTTCTTACTCAGGGCTGTCCCAAGATTTTGCTCGTTGCTCTAATTTCCCATATTTTCTCCCAGCTCCACAGCTGCACTCGTGTTACTCAGAAGAATATCCTGAATATGCCCTACACACCTGGGTACTATTCTCCTTTCTTACATACCCTGTTGTCATGGTTTCAGCTGGGATGGAGTTTACTTTCCTGCTAGCAGCTGGCGTGGGGCTGTGCTTTGGATTTGGGATTAGAAATAGTGTTGATAGCACACTGGTGGGTTTGGTTGTTCCTGAGCTGAGCAGTCAAGGGCTTTTCTGATCTTCACTGCCCAGCCAGCGAGTGTGCTGGGAGTGCACAAAAAATGCTGGGAGGGGACACAGCTGACCCCAACTCAGTATATAAAGCTGGGGAAGAAGAAGGGAGGGGGGGATGTTCAGAGTGATGGTGTTTGTCTTCCCGAGTAACCATTCTGTGTGATGGAGCCCTGCTTTCCTGGAGGTGGCTGAACACCTGCCTGCCGATGGCAAGCAGTGAATGAATTCCTTGTTTTGCTTTGCTTGCATGCACAGCTTTTGCTCTACCTATTAAACTGTCTTTATCTCAGCCCACGAGTTTTTCCTCTTCTGATTCTCTCCCCCATCGCAAAAGGCTTTGGAGTGAGCTGGAGGCTGCGTGGTCCTAGTTGCCAGCTGGGGTTAAACCACGACACTTAGCAGTGGTAAACTTGGCAAGTTTACTAAAAGATGAAGAAAGGTGAACTGTGAAAAATAATTGCACTACTGGCTGGTGGCAAGAGAGAACAGGGAAGTGGAGACATAAGGTTTTGACCCCTTATCTAGGTTGAATGTCAGAGTGGGTTGAGAGTCAGAGGAGGCTGCATATGCCTGTGTAGGAGACTTCTGAATGAATGTTATTTTAGCCAAAAAAGAACACCCCACAGAGATGAAAACAGCTTCACTCAATCACTCAGAGCAGAGTGAACTGCTCCATTCATCTTGGTATTCTCATTACCAGTGACCCCAGCAGCAGCGTGGGTGAGTCCACACTCGGTCTTAGCTTCTCCAGCCAGTCTCAGCACTAGTGTGGTGCCTGCTCAGAGATTACCTTCTCAGCCTCTCCACCCAGAGGGTTAGACTTTTGCTTCTGACCCCTCCCAAAATGTTGGCTTGCACAGGAAAAGGAGATCAAACATATTCACCCTGTAACACACACAATTAGGAGCTCAGATCCTGGTCAATCAAGGGATTTCAGGAATGTCAGTAAAGTCCTGCAGTAACATAACAAGAAAGTCCTGGTCTTCAGGCTACTCCCTTCCAGTTCCAGACATCTGATCAGTAGTGTTAGTTCAGAGTCTCTGTAGCTCTGTTTCCCCTTTCCTACATCCCTCCTCTTCTGCTTTCCAGTTTTTAATGCTTTACTTTGAGCACTGCACATAGCGTATAAATGATAGTGGAGCAGCACGTATCAAAGGAAAGAGCAAAGCTGACTAGATTGTGCTATTTGTAAGTATGTGTAAGAAAATACTGATCAGCTGGGGCTTGTCTGACTGGTAGGGCAACAGTAAATAGGGAGAAGTGATTAGTTTTATAGATAGCATGATCAAAATCCCTGTGAGGGCTATGAAATAAGAAGCAGCAACTGAATTGATGACCAGTGAGGCATATGGTATCTAAATTAACAGAGAGCACAGGATCTCCCAGGAGGAGGTCATCAGGGTATCAGAAAGCTGAGGCAGAAAGTTCCTTTTGTCTCTTCTGACATTAAATTCCTGAGATAAGGGTAGGCTATACTAATATGGAAAACTAGATAAAACTGGAAATGTAATGATTTCTCTTGACTCTTTGCTGTAGAGTTTAATGGATGAGGCTGTGCACATTGCTAGAACTACCTCTACCCTCACTGTGTACATTTTTAAAACTTGATTTAAGATGGATTTTGATTGCTCTGTTCTCTTATAAACACTGTTTTACTTCTAGAATGCAAATGATCTTATCCTTAATTTAGAGCTAAGTAAATGAGAACAGGCAGGAGAAATTCATAAATCAACTGATAACTATATCTCATTAAAGAGAATCATTGGCACTATAGAGCAGCTTCTTTCTGAATCTCTCCATGTGCCAAAAACACTTAGCATGTGTAGCGATAGAAGTGAAAAAAAATCATGAACCCGGTTCAGTTTTTATGGGCATCTATTCCACTGACTTCTGTAAGAATTTTGACAGGAAAACAATGTTATTTTTTGACCCCGTACTCTAGGAGGACAGCATTTTATAAAGTTAGTCTAATGACACTGAAGAAATTGCATGACTTTGCACTTGCTTTTTCTCAAGACTTTCTTATTTTAAGATGAAAAATTTGGAAAATGTTTCTTTGTGGTTTAGCTTGGCCTCCTGAGAAGCAGTCAGTGATGGCAAATCACAGATTTCTCCTGAATCTGCTTACTTGGGTTTAAAAGTGGCTCATGATAGAGGTGTATCATTTGGGCGTTGGAGTCCCAGCACTGCAGCATCGCAGTCTCTCTCTCACTCCCCAGCATAAGGAATAGGCAATTTAAACTAAGAATACATTTCCATTTTGTTGCATTATCTGTCCTTCACCACGGACCATTCTGTCTTTCATATGCAATATATGATTCTCTTAGCCCAATTCTAGTAGAAAAAAAAGGGTGCTTCCTGCATGCAGTAGGAGAAATAGTGTTGTGAGATTTACTGAGGGAAAGAAGCCAAAAAGTGTACCCATTTGAAGGCCATTTGTTTTTGCTCTCCTTTTCACAGGTTCCAGAAATGTGAGAAAAATGACACTGTTCATTAAACTGGAGCAGGAGTCATGGCCCCGCTGACACCCTTGTCTTTGAGGGGAATATCCTTTCTCCTCATCTTGTCCTGGGTTCTGAGACAGCTGAGGGGCTGACTGGAGGGTGAAGTGAAATGTGATTTATTGCCAGATTAGGATTGTGTGCTTTGGTTTGGCATGGCCAGCCAGCAGGAGTTACCTGCCTCGGCCAGTGCTCCCGAGGGTTGAGCTGAGCTGGGGTAATTTGTTTAAGGGCTTGGTGAGGAGCAGTCTGGTAACCTGTGTGCGGCACTGAGGCAAGGAGCTCCCCTTTCCAAGCCTGGAGCAGTTGTGTGTGTGGCCACGGTTGTTCTCATTGTAAAGAAGGGGAAGGAAGCTGACTCTACTGCATAAGAGTATGGTGAGAAAGACTTCATATTTCTATAGCTCTGTGCAGATGGAAAGCATAATACAAGCATTATATACATTTTAAATAATTTTATTGATGGTATTTTTATTTTCAGAATTGGAGGGGGGCAAATTTATATTTGAATAGTTCACATAATTTGTGCATTTACCTATTTATCTATTATTCTGCATTGCTTAAGGCATCAAGCTATAAAGTGACACAGAAATATAGCATGCAATGCATCCCTAAAAAGACTTTTCTGTCAGTCTATGAGGGCAGTGTTTTTAAGTCTTTATATTCAGCTAAAGAGAGGTAAGTAACTTCAAAATTGTAGTTGAAGTTTTCCCCAATCTTCCTTGGGATCCTGAGCCAGTGGTGGCAGCCAAGACAACTGGCGTTTTTTTTAAAAATCCCCTCTTAATGTAGAAATTTGGCTTTTCTACCAAAAAGTACCTCTCAAAAACTCTCTTACCTATGTTGTAGCTGATAGTCACAAGAAGCATTGACTGCCTTTCACTAATATGTATGTATTACTGGAACAAGCTACCTTAAAAGTATTATACATAGAGGGTCTGTAGAAAGGGTCTTCAGATTATTTCCCTTGGTGTGAAAACAGTATCTCTTACCTGACACACCTTCAATCTCATAGTCATGCCCCATATCTCTGTCCCTGGTTTTACCCTCATAATCCCACTACTGGGCTTTTTCTTCCTGTCTCTTTTTTTTTTTCCCCCCAGCTAAAGTGGAGTTGTTGAAGACTTTGTATAGATCACTTGCACTTTGTAAGAAAGATTATGGATTTTTAATACACTCTTGTTCAGTAGTCCTTGAAGAATGGATTATTTCAAAAGTGATTCTTAAAGTATTGAAAAATACTGCCATTAGAAAATACTTAATCATTTCTATACCAAAATGTTCTAAAATTACAACACAAGTTCATTAAGTAACAGGTGTATTTTTACAGTGTTGGATTAATCAATTCAGCCAAATCGATAGCAATGTGGCAGCCATATGATCATCCAATATTTATGTGTAGGTTGAACAATGATCTTCCTGTCTAAACTTTGTGCTGTTTCCAGTTTTAACACAGTATAGACAGAGATAGCTGTTTCATTTGTCAATAAATATACTAAGTAACTAAAATTAATTACCATGAGACCCAGTTTTTAGATAATATACTCTCTGTAGTTCAAAGGAGGCAAACAATAGTTTAATTACCTTTTCATTCCGTACTGAATAATAACAATGCAAGAATAGAGTGACTGGTTCCCATCCAGTCTTCCCCAAACAAATGCATTCCACCAAAAATACACAGACTTTTTTTACCTAATGTTTCCCAAAATGAGAGGACAAGCAGGGTGCACACAGCAGATCATTTTCAGCTGCTCACCAGAATTCTTGGCTTGCTTTCCATTTTATGAAAGTCCATTTCTAGCCATTAGAGTGGTGAAGAAAATGCAGCCGTGTATGCCAGAGGCAGAAAGGCATTTCCAAAGAGTTTGAAACGATTGTTTTGAACTGAAAGGTGTCCCAGGCATTCCAAGTGGAGCCAAGAATAACACTTTCAATATTGATATACTTAAGAGTCTGACTCCCTTTTAAAGTATGGAAGCAAGGGGAGGAAATATATCCAAAAATGTTCACCAATGTTCCCTAAGGCAGGAGGAGGAGTCACAAAGGGCCAGCCAAGGAAGGAGCAGGAGATGAATGCATTGAGATATTTAAACCTTTAACAACAGGCAGTAAAACTGTAGCGAGGCATAAAATTTGTTCTACTTTTCTGAAAGGGCAGCTCAGCTTTCAGAAGTTTGGGAAATCCTCTATTAATCTTTGTGAAATCCACAGTGAGACTGGGAAATGTTAAGGCAAGCCTTTAAATCCTAAATATGCCCTTGCATGTGCTGATCTTGTCTAGGGGTTTGTGTTTTTTCCTTTATACACAGAAAAATGCAGGAGGTGCCACAGCAGTTTTTAACCTTTCTTTTGTTTTAATCTACTGATGTTAAAATTAAACTCTGTTAAAACTTAGGAGATAGAACTGTGTTAAAACTGTTTATTAGTAATCTGAAGCCAATAAACAAACCATATACACCAGGATGTTAAAAATAAGAACTGGAGAGTCCTCTTACTATGCCAGTCAGGTTGTCTAGCATAAAAATGTCAAATTTGCTGAAGTAAATAATAGCAATGGCACATAACTGTTGGCAGTGCATCCACGCATGCTTGGAGCTATATGTGTGGGTTAACTTACCTTACTTCTGGTGAAACTTCTTGCTGTTGTGGGTAGATGGTTTCTTTTAGTGAGGCTTTAAACCAGACAGTTGTGGTCTGAGTGGGGGATGGTGTGAAGACACTGCCTCTTGGAGCAGGAGTACTTAAAGCCGGTTCAGGTTTGAAGCCCACCACACTCTCATGGAGGACATGACTAGGAGGCTTTGCTGAATGTTAATGCAGCTGTTCACTTAAAAATGCTCGTGTTTCTGATTTTTTGTCACAATTGTGTAAGAACAGTATTTCATTTAAGGCAGCCCCAGATCCCCAAACTGGGGGCAGACAGCTGGCCAGAGCCCATCCAGGCTCCCAGAGTCATTCGTGGCTGTGCTGGAAAAGCCGAGAGACTGGAGGGTTGTAGGAAGGACTGGAGGATTCATGGCAGGGGACTGACTGCAGAGGTCTTAGGAGGGACTAGTGGTGCCAGGAGAAGACCTAGGTGGGGAGTTGATGGGACGCTGTGGCAGTGTGAGCCATCACGGGGACGGGCTCTGGGGTACGCTCTGCAATGGGGGGCTCAGGGACCAGGAGGCAGAGGCACAGTGGAGACCATGGAGGGGACCACTGGCTGTTCTTCCCAAGTGTTTTTTTCTCTGCTACTTGCATTCATAGAATCATAGAACCATCGAATCGTCTAGGTTGGAAGGGACCTTAAAGATGATCTAGTCAAACCAGGGTCTAAAGAGCTTTTTTTGCACAGGGGGACAGTCACTCTGGGATACCCGGGTCTGAAAAGCCCTGACTTTGAGGACAGCTGTCAGTGAAGATGGTGGCTCGTGCGTTGTGTCCACTGTCTTTAAATCATCCCACCCGGCGGGGTCCGAGTCCCTCTGGCCCCGTGGCCGCGGGTTGGTTTCTGTGTCGGGGGCAGCGGTGGAGGCGGCGGTCTCCCCGCCCGCCGTGGCGAGCAGGGTCCCCGCAGGCAGCGGGGC